>CM023358.1:44095587-44245163 GCA_013282895.1 Eriosoma lanigerum
TGTGTGTGTGTGTGTGTGTGTGTGTGTGTGTGTGTGTGTGTGTGTGTATGTGTACACGTAGACTACAGGTAATATATAATTATAGAAAAAAATTTAAATTTAAATCATTTCTAATCGAATTTTTTAAACGGTTACTTAAATATAAAATAAAATAATATATATAATTCACCAAATCTAGATGATATCACATTTATACGTCGAGACATCGTTGTAATATTAGCATAACTATATTTTATATTCGCTTTGCGTTAAAATTAATAAAATATTGTTTTTCTATTGTATACAACTGCGATTGAGTAAATTTATAGCTAAATAAAAAAATATAAAATTGTTAAATTTTTGAAAGTAGTTTCCCATCAAAAATGTAAAATATATATAGTTTGTCTTTTTCTGTATTAAAATAATATATACTTATATATGCGATTCTATATTTAAGTACGCACTTGTATAAATTTTCAAAAAGTTACTGCTCGATATCCATACGAAAATGTTTTATGAGTTGGCTGGTATATATACGCAATAACATTTTTACAGTTTACGATAAGTAATATATTCGTTATATGATATGATTATCTGCGTCTTCGATTGCTATATATTCAACTTTTTCTATAATATAGTTTTAAAGGACTTTGTATAAGTACTGTACTGTAACTGGCCCTATTAAACGTTTGATAAAATAAAAATGCATATATAGTATACTATTCGATTGACTATATATGTGTATAAGAGAGTTTTATATATGTATATATATATAATAGTGATTGTTTCATAATATGAAATTCATATAAACTGGGAGGTAACTATTATTTTTAGACTACTGAAATTTAAAATTATAATTTACAACGTGGTAAGCACATATAGATGTACTTATGACAATAATTTATTAAAATTTATCAATTTTTATGTTTTTATATAATTTATTAGCGTATCCTTATACAGAAAAATATTATATAATTATATACTAATCGAATTCATGCCCTCACATAAGACATGAGGTAAGAATCATATTATATGAAATCTAAATTTTTGAATAAATTAATATCTACTAAAACATACTTTAAAAAATATAAATTTGAAATATTAAATTTATAATTATAATAAATTATTCTAAAAATAATGATATTAATAAAATACTACATATACCTATATAAATAAAGAAATATATATTCCTATATATATATAATTCTTAATCTATCTACAGTTCAAAAAACTCTCGATCTTCCATTACTTCATATTTGACATTACATAATATTCTACTTATCATTATAAACCTATTCATGTAGGAACTCTGAAAAGTCAAGTATGCTACGTATCTTAGGTTGAAAAAAACTTGATTTGAAAAAATCATCAATTTAATTGAAATATATTAATTTTGGAAATTAAAAACCTAACAATTCAATTATATGAAATATAATATATGATGTAATATTATAATGTACTTTTTACGCCTCTATAATTATCGTATCATTTACATTTATAAAACATTTTTTCTTTTAATATTATACAATATTATAAAGTCGTAAATATAATATAGTTTATGTATACAATATACGTACATGCGTTATTAAATAACTCTAAAACTTTTAACGTGTTTTTATTTTATTGGTTGTAAATGGTATAGTAAATTAATAATGTTATAAATATAGATACAATACAGGTGTAATATATACGGTTTAAATGAATTATATGTGTACTGCTAAAGTTATATATTTAGTCTCGTACCGTTTATGAAACACTTAATTATGAACAATTCGATTAGAGTAGTTAGTAAAAATTAATCTCGAAATTGTTTAAATATATACAAAACGAATAGAGATATATAACATCGAAAATGTAAATTGTACCAAATATGTACTTATCTATAACGTGACATTCTTATCACACTGTAATACTGTATTACCCACCTACCGAATACGGTAATTTATATATTTAATATATATTTAAATTAACTATGGACAGTTTTGTTTTAAAATTATAGAAAAATCATATTCAATAATAAAATAAATATAATAATATTTGTTAACTTTACAAATCGCAATCGTAGGGTTTTATTACATCTGATATATTATATAAATGTTTAATAGTTTTATACTTTATAAATATATATATATATATAGTGTATTATATTTATATTATAAGTTCTTATATATCTAAATATAGCTATATTATAATACTTTGTACAGATGTATAGATTTTATTTACTTATAAATTATAAATTATAATTAATTAATTGGAATTAAAATGTATAATAATATTTAATGTAATAATTTATATGAAATATAAATAAGATAAATAAATCTTTATTTAATTGATTGTAAAATAATATATTTACTAATTATATAATATACAACATCCCATATTATAATTAACGTATAAAAAAATGACTGAAACAAAGTAACAAAAACAAAAAAACGCCTATTGATTATTGTGCTATGCAAATCAACACGCACATAACGAATACAGTTTTTCATCGGTACATGAAATATTCGTGTAATTCACTCTAAGTAGTAAAAAATAAATGGTGTGCATTTTTTAAAACTTTTTAAGTTCGAATATAACGTGTTGGAACACATTTTTTTTTCGTTATTATAAATAATATTAATATAATAATTAATGTACAAAATACAATGGGATTGTGAAAAATCTTAAACACTGTGTAGGCGTATACAATAATGCATTGTCGAATTCTCATATATACAGACGCCATCTAGTAGTTTCGTGGATACACGCCCGCACTAGTGGAGATTGTCGTAACCAATAATATTAAGAAGAAGAAGAATAAAATTGTATTGTTTAATCGACAAAAATATAGGAAATAAATGATATCATAAAAATAATAATTATTTAAAAATTATATACATTTTAATAATAAAATAATTAATCATTTTGTTGTTGTTGTTTATAACGTGAATTATTACGTTTCGTGTATACAATCAGTTCAAAACAATATAATATTATGTCTTTGGTAATTATTAATGATTTCATTATTTTTCAAATTTCTCGGATTTTTATTGAGATTTAATTAATAATAAATTGATTTTTTTTTGTAAAAAAAAAAAATATGTAATTATAGTTTTAACCTATTAAAATTTGTTTATACTTTTTTGGCTGTCGAAACGAGTAGAGATTAAAGAAGATAATGTACGTATATTGGTAATATTCTCTACGATTCACATGTGTAAAAAAATTCAATTCACCGATCGCGTTTAATCTACGGCGTGCATATTATTTCGTCACAATATTACTTATGATTTTTTACACTGACGTAAATCATTTTTGAACGCATTATATTCCATAAAAAAAAATTTACTTGAACATTATCATACTCGTCTGTCGTCATACAGACTTGCTATAATAATGTAATTGCGCACATTTAAATATCTAAATATAATATTAATAATCACTGTCAACGACGCGTATATATTACATAATATATATATATATTAGGTGTACTTATATATTTGTATAGGAGTGCGTAATTATGGTAATTCGGTTAAACGAATGATATTTTCTTCCGAGAATTTTAATTAAAATAAATAATATTTTTAAAAAAAAAACCGAAACGAAACGAAACTTGTTTATGCAAATCACTGTTATACAGCGACTCGCCGTGTTGGGTGGCCATTATAAATTACAATATATCTAGGTGTATGTTACCAATACACAAAAACAAAACAAAAATGGGTCAAATTATATATTTTATTTTATCATTATACATTCTTTATGTTATCTCCATTAAAAAAAAAAAATTAATATTCTGATCGCCCTGTATAGTATATGTTTATATTAATAATTTAATATATCTCATATTCAAATTAATGGTTCGAAACGAACGCATAATATATTTTTGTTTGTTTGTTATGGTGTTCTAGAGCTGTTGCTTATAGAAGGAGAGAATATAGGAACATTATTATCATTTACGTAGGATAATATGAAAAAAAAAACAGAGTTAACTAAAAACTGTGATAATATATCTAAGATTTCATTTTTAGATACATATTATTATGTATAGGTATGTACATGTGTTAGACAGACGGTAGCCATTACAAACATTAAATAAAGTAAATATTTTCTAGTAATTTATATAAAATTTGAATTTTTAATCTTATTATTGTTTATAGTATAAACATTATATCGTCTATCTATTATTCATGATACCTATATATTATCCATATTTGATTTTTAGTTATTTATAATAATTTATAAACGTTATATATTTATCAGTTCTTAATCATTAGGTTGTTTAATATTTGGTAAAATAATAAAAAAATACACTAAGATAATTTTCTAAATATTTTCTTTTACTAAAAATATTCGTACAATAAAATAATTGGTGTATTATTATAATCTCATAGAACATTACGTTTTGGAAATGTACAATAATTTGGAATTTGCAAATTTCATTACCAAGCAAATAATGTATTTAATATTATAATTTCTTGGAAAAATTCTGCTGTATTATAACTTATTATATTTTTTCGCTATCCTCGTAATAATTATAAAATATATAACCGTGTAAAATATTTCGAAATCGTTCTAAACACTGTAGTGTATACCTATAGTATGTAATTATATAAGCTTAAGTAATTTACAATCTGTCAATTTGTGTACTTACAATTTATCAAGTACTATACTAGGTTTTTACTATCAAGTACAAATACTAGGTTTTTACATTTTCGATTATTTACCTCAATCGCCATTGTATTTAGATCCAGTAAATAGTATAGTTTTTATTTAAGCGAATGTGCCTAAGTATTTCTATGCCAGGTACTGTTTTTTAATAATATTAAATATATTATTAATAAATATTTTGTTTAGGTTATAATTTATAATGTAATTAATTTTTGGAATATGCCCAAACGCTCTTGTATAATTAGACTTATTGTATTCAACATAAAAAATTAATAACTTCCACGATTATGTTTCCGCAATAGGAATCTTCATGTCCAGACCGAAAGATGCAAGTGGCTTATTCAAATATAAGTTTTTCGAGCAAACTTAATTATTCATAATAAGGTATACACATGCATTATGAGTAAATATATATTGTATACTTTGATGTACATTATATATAATTTAAATTGTATGTTATCATTAAAAATTTACGATAAGTATGTTTAATTTATTATATTAGTATTTGTTAGTAAGTTGGATTAGTACTGATTTTATGATATATATTAAATCTCTAAAGCTGGTATCAGTTGTAAAGTAATTGTGAAAAAAGTTTGGAAATTTCTATTATAATAAAATATGTTATAAAGTTTCATGTTACAAAAATGGTAAGGATTACATAAGTATTTATTCAATATTATTTTCATTTTTCACGGTAACATAATATTTGGATCACCAAATGTATACATAAATTATTCAACAATTCATATATTATTTTATATATTATGATAATCGCCCGAGATTTAGTTACCTTTTTTGTTTTATAATATTATGAAGTTAAATAAAATAATATTTATCTAAATTATATATACAAATGCATATAAATTTGGTCCGTATAGTGATTATAATATGATATACCTACCTATATGAATAACAAAAAAGTTTATTTTATTTTTCTCAAATAGTTGATAGTTAGATATAGTTAGGTATGTACTTAAATAATTTATTTTCGACATATTATTACACAAAAAAAAAATATATATATTACGTATTTTCTTATTTTTTCAAAAAAAATATTAATTAACAAATGAAAACATGGTTCACCGGATGCTGAAGCTCGTAAAAAACGAAATCTGTATAATTGTCATTTATTGTTTTTTTTTTTGATTTTCAATCATTTTATACAATATTCAGCCCGATGTAACCCGAGGATGCAAACGCTTTATTATTTTATATTATATAAGTGTATACGGATACGAGTGTTTAACGGAGATAAACGAGAAAGATTATACTAGAATAATATATTTTATTCAGCTATAATATATAAAATAGTGTAGTTCGGTTTTAAGATGGATTATTGTTATTTTCTTTGAGGTTTCAGTTTATTTAAATATGTCAGTGTAATCGTGTACGTGTTACTATTATATATAAATATATACAGAGTGATCAAAATTTTGTATTACCAAATACACGTTTTCTACATTCTACTTCATCCACATAATTCTGATTGTTCTGTATACACAATCATGTGAACGTTGTTCTCTTTTGACGATCGTGAGCGCAGAATGTCTGTGAGACGAAGGTCACAATAATTGGAAGTATTATTTAGGTACTCATTATATATAGATAACACACTGGAACATAATAACATATATAATTTATTTAAGTTGGAAATAATTCTAAATATTTCAAACTTCAGAG
Organism: Eriosoma lanigerum; assembly: GCA_013282895.1. Taxonomy (NCBI): domain Eukaryota; kingdom Metazoa; phylum Arthropoda; class Insecta; order Hemiptera; family Aphididae; genus Eriosoma; species Eriosoma lanigerum. Next base: position 44,101,900 of record CM023358.1, read on the forward strand.
ATTATGTCATTTTGAATATATATTATAAATTATAATGGGTACCTATAGTTAATATGTAGTTTAAAATATTTATAAGTAATACATTGTTTGTATCTTATTTATACAGAAAAAAATTAATTCGAATATATTATACTCGTATATATAGGTACGATATATGATTACATTATAATCGTTTAGATAAAATAGAATAAAATAAATCGTGTTAGATATTAATCGAATTTAAGAATAAAATAACATAGCATTACATAAAACATAATATATAATATTATATACGATATCAGGATGAAAAAATTATAATTTTCTTTTGCACAGCCGGAATTATTTTGAATATAATTGAATCTGTTAGTTAACTTTTAAGTCGTAACATACATTCTTTAAATTCCTTATATTTTTGAACAATTTTCGAATGAATTGAATATTTAATCTTTTGAAATATCTATTTAATTGTTTTGTGGTATTAGAAATTATATAACAGTTTTAAAATTATATAAACAATTTATATGATCTAATTAAAAAACGAGTATATCTTATTTGTAGTTTAAAAAAATAGTTTTAGTTAATAGGTATAGGTTAACTATGAACAATCAGAAAAAAAATAAGATAGAAATGATCATAATAATTTATATATAGTTAAGCCTTATTCATACATTAGATATGTGTATGTTAGGTATATGCATTTTATTTAAATTAATTCAATTTATTTTACCATTTAATCTTACTTGAACAATCTAAGTATAAATTTGAATAACTGATTGTTTAATCTATGCACGCCTTAGTCATGGTAATTAAATCATTACATAGTTGTTGTAATTAACTATTTAGAAAATCTATTTATAAAGTCGAATTTCAAATGAATATTTTTTGACCGGAAATATACAATCTGTATAGTATAATATTATGTACACGTAAACTTTAAAAACGTCCGAATAACACTAAAAATAACACTAAAAATCGTGTAAATTTGCGATTGCACAATTAATGCGATTATAGACAGGAAAAACAAAGATATAAATAATACCATAACAAAGAATTGATACGTTCTATTTACTATAGTTATTGATTATATTGTTGATTGAAATCATATAATAGATAAAACATAAAACGGAAATCTGACGGTGAAAGAAAAGATAATATTATTATATAGTTATAGATTATATTCCGTACTCCAATAATAACTGCAATTACAATGTTGTCAAGTGACACGTTGCGTAAAAAATCTAATAAAAATGTTGTAAGTTAATAAAATAATAATAATTACGAAATTTTAAAGCAAGTTTGATTTTGACGATGCGATAGTTACGACGAGCGCTCATGTTGCCACCGGGTCGTATTGATTTTTCATCCCTCGGGGTGTGGGCGGATTATATATTTTCGCGTGTGCGTGCTGGCCAAAAAATATATGCGCCTCATATATATATATATATATATATATATATATATATATATAGGTCAAAAGCCCCCTGTACTATATTTAGGTACCGTAGTCGTTTTCGAAATATCCGATATTGAGCTAGCAGAAATTGAAACGTGAAAGATAAAAAAATATGAAATTTTTAATTTTTAATTTCCATACTGTCGTGGCATTTTAAGGATGGTGACCCATTTGTGATTTTTATGTTACTGAAAACGTTTAAAAAAAAATTGACTTATACATCCTTTACTATTATTATTTAGATGCTATAATACAATTTCCTTTAAATTTTCATTTTTACTTTATTTAATGGAATGAAAAATATTATTTTTTTTAAGATAATATAATTCATTATTTGATAGAAAATATTTTATTGAATATGTAATAGATATCAATATTATCATTATGTATAATCAATAGTTGTTATAATAGGTAAAGCTATATGAGTACTGTACGAGATTATTTTGGTTCGAAAACAGGCCAGATATTTTTTATTTTCCAATGTGAAGTATTTAATAGAAGTATATTCCATATAATTATTATTTCATTGATAAAAAAAATATGTCATCCAAAGCGATTATTGTTCATCGTATCCATGTATGCTTAATATCTGCTGTTAATATCGGGTCATATATTTGTTCTATATAATTATAATATTAAGTTACACTATATATCATCTCATTTTAAAAAAAAGTTTATAGGTACTTTATTAATTATTATAAATGATAATATGTTATTTATTTATCATTCATAAGTTATAGTTCTTGTGATATTATCGATATACAATTTAATGGAATAAGTAGTTATGGAGTAGCAATAAATATAAAATTAAATTGACGCATCTAATATATATATATATAAGATATACCTATACCTATCTATATAGATAAATATGAGATTAAAAATTTTCTTACGCATTCATTTAGGATTGAATAATAAACAAATAAATAAATACAGTTGCACCTATTTACTTTAGACACGCGTAATTTAATCGTATAAAATAATCGGACAACTGAAAATAAAAATAAATTAGTAAAATAATATTAAAAAAAAACGTTTGATTTCTATTAATAACAGTCAATAGGTTGTGTTTATATCTAAATAAAATATTGTTTTTTATTTTGTTTGTAAAAAAACCTGTTTAGTATTTTAAATTCTAATTCTGATTGCAATATTTATATTATTAAAATAGATATTATATGTTGGATTCAAATTAAATAAAGTATAATAATGTATACGCATATCGTGTTAAATATTATTTATCTGCTATTGGGGTATTTGGCTATAGGTATTGCAGTCGAATATTTTATATTATTTTTATATAATCTTAAACTAGAAATATTTATCCTGAACCAAATAATTTAGCAATCCTCTTATATAAATGTATGCCTAAATTATACTATAATATATGGGTTTAAATATTATTTATATGCAGAATTTACTAATTTGTATAACTATAATCAGCGATGACCACAGGAAGCATCAAAACTATAACACAAAATATAGAGAAATTTTTAAAAATATTTATACATTTTATTACTATTCATTCGTACCTAGGTAACATACGTATTTTCTTTAAGTAGAATACGATTTATTTTATAGGCTTAGCCTATGTTTAATGTGTTTATTTGTATTATAAAATGTTTTTCGCCACTTATTCAAAAATTGACTTTCCGTAAACTTTATAACATTACAAACTATGACCTATTAGTAAGCAAATGTGATGAGTACAAAAACTATTAATTTAATTAATTAGGTCGAATAAAATCGTTCAAAAACGCGTTTATTGAAAAATATACAATAATATATATAGATAATAGAATATAAAACTATTATTTTAGTCTATTGGGTTTAAGCTTCTTTTATCGCATTAAAAATCATATCATAGGTATTAATATATTGACGGAATAGGCATTAGTTTTTAGGTATAACTATGGTATACTGGCTATAACCATACACAGGATACTTACAATCGACCGGTTTTCGAGGGCTTCGATAGTGTGTATACTTATTATGATATATTGAAAGTTGTAACTATTTAAAAACAGCCTGAAATTTATGCATAATTTTAGTTTTAATTTTATATAGTTGTTCATAGCACATGTCTAATTCAACTTTTATTTTATATTAAATTATTGTCTATAGGTATAACACTGTATATTTTGTACCCTTGAAATTATATCCCAGATGTTAGAGACGCTAGAAAGTAAACACGTATATATAATTACTATAATGTACAATATAAATTATAATTATTATTGCAAAATGTAAATAGGAAATAAAAATGAGTATATAATTAACATATAATGTTGTAAGTCATTCGGCTTTTGAAATAATTATGAAACTAATAATAAAAGAATAATAATAATAATAAAAGACTTTTCCCTTCAAGATCCGGTAAAGGTACCTATACACTATTGGCTATGTATTATATAAAACTATGATTTTTTTACAATATATTTTAATTATATCGAAATAATAAAATAAACTAGAAAATAAAAATCTGTAGGTACCTAATTGGAAAATATGCTTACTTTATACATGTTTTATACTTGCCATCCTCGTCATACGTAGTTCTTGTGTTATTATATTTGCGAAATCACGTTTATGACTATTAACTACATACATTTAATCACTATACTCAATGGGATGAAAAAATAAGAAAATTGATTTATATATTTTTATTAACTCTAAATTTTCGTACTTAGCATATTTATTCATTAAATAATAATAATATGAAATGACACATTCCATATAATTTGTTGCAAAATTTTACCCTAATATGAAAGGTCATAGTAATTTTCATTAAAAATGGTGCAAAATAGTGTCAGTTAATGTTCTAATACGATTTAAATCGTATTTATAGCGTAACACATCAATTTAGTAAGATAATTTGACTGAAAATTCCCTGGTAATGTCATTTTTTTAGTTAATATAATTATATTCCTTATTTTTTATTGGTACATTAAACGTGTATGACTTAATAATCTTAAACTGTGAATATGGTACTGTGAATTTTGTACCATTTTGATAAAAAATACTGTGACCCATGATATTAAAGTAGAAATTATTAACAAATCACGTGGAATAGGTTGTTTTTAATTATTATTATTATTTAATGAGTACTTATGAAAGTTAATAATTTCTGAGCTAATAAAAAAAGAAAAAATTTGCATATTTTTTCATCCCATTGAGTGCGAATACATAATTACTTGTATTCGCCAATGGTGTACTCTGTATATGCAGTTTGAAAATATACGCTTCGCGTCATGGGACTCTCCATATGGAATTTTTCTATATACAATATCTTTATAGGTATAGTTTTACAAGTTTGGTAGGAATCTAGGCTAAGTTAAATAATTAAATTTGCAAATCAATTAACATGTTATAGGTACATAGGGTAATAAAGAAGAACGCATTCCCCAAGTTTACTCCTTAAATACATTTGTATTGAATATACTCAATATAAAATATATAATGCTATTTTTGTTGATTTATTTTTGTCAAATAAATATAATATTTTATAGTGTAGACATATCCTACGTAAATTTATTTTATTATATATTCGAGACTTTGAACCAACCTGTATAAATATATGTTCATTTTCTTCGCCTTACCTCCCATAGTCCCAACTATATGGCGTTGGCTACCCTAGTCCTACACCTTTATTGATTATGATCACTCACATCTCATCCATTCACACCAGCTATCTTCATATCACTCTCAATTCCATCTATCCATTTCTTTATTAATTTAATAACTTCCGGATTAACTATTACTGCCTCTGAATCATCTCTCCTCATAATATATATTATCACTTATCAGTGCTTGAAGTGGCAAAAAAGGGGAATATTTTTCATCTTTGAACAATGAATGTCTACATCCCTTTTTAACCTTTTTTATGACATGAGAACTATACTTCGCAAATGTTAGAAATACGGTAAAATTTCTGAAAAAATAGTAGAGGTACTTTTTAAGTCGAGCTCTGTATATTATATATTTATTATTATTTATTGAACTTGAATAGTAGAGTACCTAACTAATTTCTATACAATATATGCATTATATTTTGTACATTATTATTAATTATTTTAATGAAATCATAAAACTTTATTGAACTGGAAATATGCATAATTATTTGAAATGCCATCGATGACTGTTTTTATAATATATATATGTACGTTTGCGATATCCAAAAAGGGGATAAATTTTACTACCTAATAAAGTAATAATTCTAATAATATTAAGACTATTGAAATCGATATTGATATTTTACTCGTATGATATTTAAAGCATATTTCATTATTTTGTTATATACGTATAGCATGTAAATGCGAAAACGGTTTAATGATACGATACGCTACGGGTGGAGCAATATAAGATTATATGAGTTTAATATTTTCGGGGACGAAAAATCGATTTAGTTATATTTCGAAATTGGAAAAACTCATTACAAGATGAAGTTAAGAAAATCGCAATAGATCCATAAAATATTGAATATACACATAATTGTATCTAAGTATAATATAGACAGTAATAATAATAAACCACATATATGGTTAGAAAATATAGATACCAAATAATATTAATATAGTATTATAGTAATTTACTAATTTGTGTTAAGTATACATTGACTAAAAGATGGATGAAAATTGCATATACTATTTCATTTTTTCTTATAATGTATTAGAGAATAATATAATACATTGAAAGTACCTATAAGTAAAATAAATGAATATTTATTTTGCATATTTTATCATTCTAAAAATTATAGTTATATTTCTAAATAAATATATTTTTCGCAGCATATTTTATGCCGAGGTTCCATAATATTCCATAATATTTCTGATGCAAAATAAATAAATATATAATATCGTTTTTTATCTCGAAAATCCATACGACAGACTTATATTTTTTGTTAAGTACATCGTTTAGTTTAAACATTAATACAGTCATACATTGTAAGTCATAATTTATTTTTTCAACTTTTTCTTTATAGGGCAAATATGATATATTATGATCATATAAATATAGAGTATATTTATTTGTACCTATATACTTATATTAAAATGGTTAATATTTATGGTTACGTGACTTTACTTTAAATTCTTATTCTAATTCTAATTTAATTATAATAACTAACAACGAGTCAATTTGTTTTTTTAATTATGTAATAATTGTTCGTGTATTGGAATGTACAAATGATTTATATTATTAATGATTGGATTTTAGATGGATAATAACTATAATATTTTTAATCTTTTGTAGATACGAAATGCGATTTGTCGTCGTATGTATATTTTTCACATTAAATAAAATTGATAATTTATTGAGTATATAATATTAGATATTAGGTATTCTCTTGGCTGACGTGTCGGGTGTATATATTTATACGGTTTTTATTTTGTAATTTGGATTACTGCCAAATTAAGGTTTTTTCTACCAGGTTTCATCCCATGATAATCATATACCATAGTTACCAGATTACCATACATATATATATATATATAATTATATTCTCTAATATATACGGTCAGAGACAAACAAAAATAATTATTATTACAATATATAAATATCATATTAGCTGAGGGAAGGATATAATATTTGTAAGATAGGAAAAATAAAAATGATTCACCATGTAAATTCTGTTAATATAATATATGAAGTCGAGGGGAAAAAAAAACTTTTCTTATCCACTGTGCACATGCAGCACGTATATATAATATAATATTATTAATAATGTTCACTACACGTGAACATGCGTATTATATATAAATATAACGACGACAATAATACACTGAGAGTATTTTTGGTGTTTGAAAAAAAAAAAATGCAATTTATACCACGGTTGGGTCTTACGCATGTTCGTATCCGAATTAAAAAAAAAAACGTCGACGGAGATCTTATAAATTCATTGCACGTGTACCTTAAAAAAAATATATTTATAATAACTCAACTTTAATCTCTCCAGCCTTGTTGACGACTTAAATTATTTAAATGGCCCTTTAGGAATTTCGTTAATCATCCACTAGTTGATATTAAACCGTACGTTTTATCGTACATATAGGTAATACGATTTCAAGTGAATCGTATACCTATTTATTATAGACATAATTACAAATAATTATGAATATAATCATCTGCACTAGATTGACAATATTTCCTTATTTTTAATTTTCGACATACAAACAAAACATATATATTAAATATATTTTTTTCTAAATTATAATATGATACCGTAAGTCCATAACTGAAATTAATATTTTTTTAGTTATTATTTTGTAAGTATTGTAAAGATTCATTATAGATATATAAAATTAATGCTGCTTGAATTACCTACATTAAATATAGTTAATTTTAATCGAAATATAACATAAAAAAGGTTATTGAAACGCTTAGTAAATAGATTGTAGTATTAGTAACGTATTAGTTATATTATGTTAGTTAAAATATAAACTAGTAATAATTGTATATTCTTATATTGTATCGATAATTTTTGAGCATGTTTACGTGGATAATTCGTATTCACTCATCGTCATCATGTATTTCAGTTACAATATAATAGCTTATTTCCTTCTATTATTGTTACCATTAATTTAAAAATAAGTGAATTAATAAAATAAATGAAAAGAACAATTCACGTGGAAAAGATTGTTCGATAGGTCGCTTATTCGTTTTGCCGATGTTAATTTTTTTAAATAAGTTAACATAAAAATAATAATATCATATTATTGTGATCACGCACACGGGCTGTGTGTATATATGACTGTCGGTCAGCAGACTTCTATATATGTGTGTGTGACAGCAACGTCTTCCCGAAATAATTCTGAAACAAATAAGAAAAATAAACGAATTAACTTTAAAGGTTTTGGTGGACAAATGAAACGATAGTGACCGCCATTAGATCTAATAGTCTATATATAATATAATAATATATAAATTAAAATAATTATTCAGATACTGGGAGACGGTAATAATATATATTGTCTTAATCCCGAACACCGTATAGAAGTGACCTTAGATTTACGACTGAGGATTACTCAGCCTATATATATATGTTACATGATGCGTATAGGACATCATTTGAATTGGTAATTCGGGCGGACGGTAGTAGTTGTCTACCCTGGAAACATGCCATTTTCTTTTTCCTCCGATTTTTTTCTCTCTGTATATATTTCTCATTCAATGTTCGTTCTCATGCTTCCGACTCTTATAGATAATATATTTTTTCGTGGCTTATATTCACCATTTTTATTTTTTTGTCTATTTTCGGTTTTTATTATTTTTTGTTGTTCCTTTTGCGTTTTTTTGTTTGTATTTTTTTTATCGTCACACGTTAGACTCGGTCTCCGACGTCAACGATTTTTTTTTACACATCCGTTTCCGTTATTGTCCGATACACAGACTCCTAAAGAAAAAAAAATACAATTGTATAATATAATATGGACCCGAAGATGGTTATGAGAAAAAATCACTTGGTCAACCTACTCGTTCGTGACCGGTGACCACTCAAATTTCAAATTATTATTCTATACCTAAAGGTACCATAACCTATATATATATAATATGCAAATTATATTAAATATTGATTTTCGAGGGATTTACGATGATGTATTTTTCTTAATTATATTTATTTAAAACAAGAATTTTTTGACAAATATATTTATTTAAATGTTTAAGTTTTAAGAGTTAGTTAAATACCTATTAATCTAGTTCTTTTTAAAAACTCAGTTTTGCAGACCTAAATACTTTGGTCATTTTCATTTTAATAGTTTCTTTTTTTTTTTAAAAAAAATTTTTATATACATATATGTAAAAATATACACAATACAACATGATGTGAGAATAAAGTTTTGTGTATTATTAAAATATATTTTAAAAACTAGATTTCTAGTTTAAAAAAAAAAAATAGATAAATAAATAAATAAATAATAGACATATTTGTACATTAAAATCTCAAATGATAATTGAGCGATGCGATTATAATGTCGTGTTACAAAAATGTTAGAGAGTGCTGCATAAGCATATATGTTTTTATGGTAATTTTCGCACTATTTTTGTAACACAATAATATAAACACACTGTATATAATATGAAATTATACAAATAATTTTAAATGTATACTTGTCGACAACCGCATGACTTTATAGGCTGTAGATCTATATATTCTTATTATTTTAGTTATAATATGAGCCTGAAAACAATATGCGAATTTATATATATAACTTTATTGTACATTGCATAGTACACTGCAGTCATCATTATATTATACCGCACGTTATATTGTTGGACTTAAAAAAAAATACACCTCACTTTTATTAGATCGTATAACCGTTGTGACGTTAAGTACTTTGCAAATGATCTTGTCTATTATATAATATATAAGCGTATTATAGATGATACATAATATACAGCTGCGTTTAATAGGTATATGTGTAGTATATAATATGTATAAAGAATGAATGGTCGCGCATTTACAATAATAAATCTCGGCGCGCGCCATTAACTATTACCTATAATATATTATATATTTTATACAGTATAGTGTATACTTAACTTTATTTAAATTACAGTTATAACATCGACTATTGGTGTCGTTAAACCACGGAGAACGTAGATATATAATATTAATATTATTGAATGAAACGTCTCGATTGATTTATTAGCACTATAAAATAATATGTTGAAAAAAACAACATCGTATAAATGTTTTTGATATAATAAACGATTAATAATAAAACGTTTAATTACGATAATATTATGTTTACGCGAACTACCACTTTTATATTATGTTATAATAATTATTATAATATACAGGCGCAGTTATTTATATTGTTTATAATATAATATGTATATAGGTATACTTTTGTATATATTAAAATAGAAAAATACAGGAGTGATCAGAATTTTACAGAAAAAAAAAGTATGATGGATGTTCTCATTAGGTTTTCTAAAGTCAATTGTACTGGAAAACACCTTAAAATGCCGTTTAAAAATATTAAACCTCCAAATATGGTTTTAGATTATATTTAACTAAAGTATTTTCGTATACCTATAATTAATATTTTATTTATATAATTCGAATGTTAAAAAGAGAAATATTATTCTGTAACATTATCACCCTTTTTGATAATGTTAAAAAATAATCTAATATTTATTCGATCAATATATTTATGACCTTTAAATATTTTATAGCTAATATATTATATACACAATAGCAATTAATTAATAAACATTATAGACTTGTATGTTTACAACTATACTGTATTATTATTATCTACAATATCTACTACTGCATAATAAATAAACATAAAAAAATAAATTATAATATTATTATCAACCTCAATAAACGACTGCAAGTAATAATATTGTATCTACTCGTTCACCGTGTGCATACTGCACAATGTTAAACCAACATATCATGTTGTTAAATTGTATGTTTACAAAAGTAATATTATGTTAAGCAATTTTTTTCGTGTAGTTTTCATATTTGATTTCAAATCATTCGTGGAAATGATATTAAACAATATTATTACGGCAACGCTACCGTGTATAAAATCGTAATAAAACTAGAAAATCAGAGTACGTATGTTCTGTGAAATAATAGAAACCTACCTATTTATAAGTATACAGATGTAATCACGCGTTTCTCACAAAATATATTAATTTTTTAATATTAATATTTTTGTTACACTACCTATAGGTATATAATAATATTGTTGGCAAGTCAGGTTATAGGTATATACATATTTCGTTCTTGGAAATGTGTATATAATTTTTTTTATACATCGAACCCATACTATATTATATCTACGACCTACCTAAGTGTAATGCGTTTTTATGGATTTGTCGGCTAAATTCATATTTTCATTTATTATTATAATTTTATACTCGTGTTATGATATCTGAAGGATATACCTATATGAATTTATTTTATATTATTAAAGGACGCATATATATGCAATAACCACATAATATTATGCAATAAATACATAAGTGAACAAATATGGTTCGGAAAAATATAACAATTTTTTTTAATAATAAACCTCGTATAATATGTCTGTATTGTGTTATTTTTATGTAGGTATGAGTAAACTATACAATAACCTTACGAATGGCATACAAAATATCAATCATATTTTTACACCATGCCTGAGTGAAATAATAATCATCTAAAAATTGAAAAAAGCGCATCTTTTATAAATAAAAATTTATATTTTATTTGTATACTCGTGTATATATAGGTACCTATACACATAAACAAGGTGATAATTTATAACAGACTGATCCGGCCGTCGAGATTGTTTCGTTTCGGATAGAGCTATATATATATTTATGTAACATACGAGATAACATATACGTAGAGACTGTTTTGACAGAATTATATGTTTCAAAAATAATGTAGGTAAAAGACATTTAAAAATGTATGCAGTTTATTTTTCTAACACACAATTCGGATCACCCTGTATAGGTATACGAGTATCTGAGAAAATTGTATATTATATATATATATATCGTATATTGTTCGTATGTATCAGAATCGTTCTCAGAAACGAAATAAAACATAATATACACACTTGTGATAATATTATATAGATTTATTATCTAGAATCGAAGGATTGAAAATTTTATGGCATTCGTTTTCTTTTTTCACGTGCAGAAAAATATCTATTATACGGCCAGCGTTAGTTAAAATGATTTTAATAATATTTAAAATACTTACATAATTTAAAAAAAAATTATCCTGAAAATATTTAAAAATAATATTTGAATACGTTTTATAGTATATATTTAGAATATTATATTAAAATAATGATTCAAAATTGTGTTTATAATTTATAAAATATATTTAAGACTTTATTTTTAATTTTATCGTTTAAATATTCAAAAATTATTTGGTTATATATTACAATTTGTTTCGTTTTAAGATGTTGTACCTATATACAGTTTAAAATCTAGTATACCTACTATTTTTGGGGTAAATAATAAAAAACTTTCCATATCCTTATTCAAAATGTTAAATATAATTTTTGAATAGGTATTTCAAACCATTCGAAAAACTTAAATTACTGAAGTCTGTATCGCATGTATTCGTGCGTGCAGTGTGTTCGAAAAATATTTACTCAATTTTCGCATATTTGCCGACTGTTTATAAAGAATAAAGGGGGGGAGGCAAGTAATTTGTTTTTGCTGAAATTTTTTTAAGGGGTTATGATTAGAAAATTGTATGATTTAAAATAATACACTGTTGTTTTACAATGAACAAAAAATAATTTAGTATTTTAATAACTGTAAAAAGTAAGAACTACGAGTGTAAATACAATATAGTAGTATACTATACACATTAATTTTTTGTACTAGTTTGTTCCATATTATAATATGAGTATGATTCACGAATTCACGATATAGATTGATAGATTGTCTACATCATGTATTTATGTGCTTATATACTCGTATATTATTTTTATTTATAATTTTATCGAGAATAATATTATTGAATCATGTTTATAAGTTTTATTTTGTAATAATTATTTCTTAAAATGATTATATCTTGTAATTATCGGGTAGGTATATATTATTAATATATTTTTCAAATTTGCCGACCACGACGTAATATATTTTAACTACATCGTGCTTGCCGATTAAAAATTTTGCTAAATTATAGACTACGGCAAATATACGAGTCGCTTCTCATTCCCCTAAATGATGCTACTGGACACACTCTAATCGGAGGATAAGCCTCAGAAACATGTTTTTCAGCTGCCTGTATATTCGTCATATAGAAATATTAAATATATATATACATGCGAGAAAAATGGTTAAACGTGGATTTGTCTTAGCGTTTGTACAAATATCATATTAGCCATTATTAGGCGAACGGATAATATAAAAGTCAGCTCAATTCGTTGGATTATATATTATATAGTGTGTATAACCTAACCCGCGATCGGTTGAAACTTTCAGCGTGGTCTGGGGCGCAGAAAAACACAGCGTATAGATACAGAGTGATCAGGTCATCGTGAAATACGAAAATAATAACACTTGTACCGCATATTTTTATGGTACGGTGTAATTTTCACCGAACTCATAACGTAAAATTCTAATCGCCCTGTATACAACAGCAACCAGCGAGTCCGTACAACGCGCGTATTATTATTATATCGTAAAAACGCGCGGGAATACTTCCGCTCGAAAGCGACGCGTATAATATATTATATTATATTGTATTATACTCGAACTCAATAATATATATATATATATATATATATAAAATATACTAGTGTATACTTTGCCGTTGTATAAATATATAAGAGCGGGCGCGGCGGAAAGCGGAAATGTTATTCCGCAGCCATTTCCCCAAAGGGTTCCCGCGCGCCTCGCAACAAAGAAAATCATTTTCTTCGAGTTTATAAGAATATTACTGCAGCGTATATACCTACTATATAATATTATATATATACAAGGTCTCTGGCGTATACCTGGGTAAATATATATATATGTATATATAAAGGGCACAGGTACCACAGGCGGGGAGGTATCCCTTCCAATCAACCGCGGTATATATATATTCTCGCGGGGTATACTCGGAGTCAACGTTTACGGCGACTGCGTTTTATGATGTCACCTGCTACATATATATATATATACGACGTTATACACGCGCGGAGAGAGTGCAAAATCAATTTTCTTCGGCCCGGCCCCGAAACGCTAATCGCAATGTAGTACGTGCGCCAACGTATACATTATAATGATACCTATAGGTACATATTATTATAATATGTACAGAATGATCACAATTTTACGTTTGCGACGATTCTTTTCGTTTTAACATGCTCGATTAGAAAAAATTAGAAATCTTTATGCACCGTAATTATATACATTTATACCAATGAGATATAAACAATTTATAAATATACTTAATCGTATAGAAATATTGTGCGATTCAATATTTTCAAACGTATTTCAATATATAATTTATAATATTATTTTGTTAAAATGGTATAATTACAGAGGACAATAAGAATATTTTCAACACTGTATGTAACAATGATATGTTACAAATTAACTTTATTAATCTAAATCTATTTTTTTTAAAAATAATAAATATATGTTTTGAAAAATTATTTTTCATCTAAATAATTATAAATTGTTTACATTTAATTATGGCGTTTTTGTAACTATTTGAACAAATTCAGTACTACAGTTATATTTCTTTGATCAACACAGCGGGAATGTTAAAAATTTAAAATTAAACCTCTAAATCGCGCGTGGACTTAATAAAACACGCGTTGAAACATGTACGCCTGAGGAAATCAAAATATATATTTCCGAAAACAATATATATATTTTATACCGTAACGTCCTAGAAGACAAATTAATGGTTTAGACTTTAGACTTACCGCAATAACGTACAATACATTAAATATATCACCACCCTAATATTTGTTGAAACGTTACACAATATAATTAACCAAACAGATTATTAGGTAGGTATAAATACTACATTGCATTGTATATATTTAAAAATATAAATATTTATACGATAATATTATTATTATTGCTGTTATTATAATCATAAGCATACATTATATTATTTAATATATCAAAACTTTTCATTGATCATATTTTATTTAAAAAAAAATACACACATTTTTTTTATAGATTTTATCTAGGTAATTATATTTTTTATCTAATTATTTCGTTATTATTGGAATGTAAGTATTTATTTCGGATATTTTAATGATTGTTTAATTAAATCAATTATTTGATTTAAATGATTATAATAATTCGATTGATGTCGACCATGTTTTTTTTACGTCACGCGTATCTATACCATCATAAATATGATCATATTATGGCTAAAATTCAGAATCCTTATAGTATTTTTCATCGAACGCCATACTTGTAACACTATATATTTCATTTTACACACTAAAAATATTATATTATTCAATTTGAATTTTGAAGTGGATTGATATTAAGTGCAACAGATGATTGGATATATCGCCGTCGTCGTTCTTGTATATAGATCGTATTACATTATATACAAATTAGAAGCAATTGTATTTACAGCCATATGCCCATATAGGTACTTATAATATTTAATCATCACTTATTAGTATAGCGACATAGTTCAAGAGACGATAATATATTCATAAATAAAAGATTTTAATATTAATTAGATAATATTTGTGCTAGTCCCTAGACAATTTTTAAATACAGGCACATTTATATAAATTAGTATCTATATTGTACTTACGTTAATAAATATAAATATATAGAACAATATGGAAATATATATTTCATTACATAAAAACGTTAAAATATATGCAATATGCGTGTTATCTAATATTAAATATAAAAAAAAACTTTCATACATCATAAAGCATAATGTAAACACATAATTGTTTAAGATAATACTATCTTTAGGATCTTTCGTGAATGTTTAAATATAGCATAATTGAAAATGTCAAAATGGTAACCACATTCTATAATACTGTTTTAAATTATAGTAGATACATATAGATACATATAGTAAATACTCGTGGGACATACTTGCAGTTATAATTAAAACAAAAAATGTTGAAATTTGTTTCATAAGTACACTTAATAACGTAGGTATAATTTAGTTAATTAATTTTCATGACTACCATCGTATGTTAATAAAAATAATATTTCAGTTATATCAACAAAAATGTAGGTTCGCTTACAATAAAATGTAATAGTAGGTAGGTATATTGGTACCCAATAGCGTACCTTGATGGGGGGAGGGGGGGGTTAATGGTGGTTTAACCCCCCTCAACATAAAATATAAAATGATTAATTTCATATATTATTAAAATTTTTTTTTCATTTTGCCATTAATAAATAATTCAAATATATATTTTAAAATTAGACCGTTATTGAAATATATATTATTTCATGTACCTATAATTAAATATACGTTTCATATATTTTATTATTTGAATTTATATTAATAACTCAGTAACCCCCCATGAAACAATTCTGCATACGCTGCTATAAGTACCTATATCTATACAATAAACAAAAAATACAATATTATGTATACTCATTTTTTAATACGGAAGTGCTTTAAATTAATCTCAATGCCTATTATGATTAGATAAATAAAAATGGTTATATTATATCTCTCTTATATTTTTCCTGCTACGACATTATAGTTGATTTATTCTTATCGTACATAATATTTA
Source organism: Eriosoma lanigerum (assembly GCA_013282895.1). Classification (NCBI taxonomy): domain Eukaryota; kingdom Metazoa; phylum Arthropoda; class Insecta; order Hemiptera; family Aphididae; genus Eriosoma; species Eriosoma lanigerum. Next base: position 44,118,523 of record CM023358.1, read on the forward strand.
ATTTATACAATATGGATTTAAATCGAGGCTTTGTACCCGAATTATTATTTGGTGATATTTGAGTGTTTAAAATAACAAAATAAAAAATGTTATAAGACATTTGGGTATAAGTACTCGAAACTATTAATATTGATTAATACGTGGATGTATAATAAACATATACATTTTTAAAGCAATTACCTAACTTGGATATTTGAACCCTTTATTAACAAAAAATATTATGTTATATAAACTGATACCAAATTTTTATTCAGCGCATAAAATTCATACAAAAAAAACGTATCGGTCTTATATTTAATTTGGAAAATGTATCTGGGTTTTAAATTAATCCGAATTTTTTATTCGGGTTATAGGTTAATTTGGTTTTTTCGGGCTAATAAGGGTTTCGGTTGTTTGAATTTTAAGGGTTTTTGATTGTGATACGAGTTCGGGTTAATTCAGGAAAAAGCCTTGATTTAAATTGTGTATAGTATCGGCCGAAAAACGGAAAAGAAAACCAAATATACAAAAAATTACAATTTTAAAATAAAATATTAAAAATAATATTTGTTACAGGTTCCTTATAAAGTTAGTAGTTACAGTATGTTTACGTTGTACACTGTACAAGTACGACCAAACGACACAACGTTGAGCATGCGAATAGGTCGTTATTTGTATACATAATATTGTATTTCATGAATATTATTCTGACGTAATATTTTACATCACAATAATATTATAATATATAATATACTACAATAAGATTAAGATATTTTAAATATATATTATAAAAAAAAAAAACATGTCGATTCAGTTAATTCGTGCGCCAAATATTATATATATTTTTTTGTGTTTCGATAATGGTGCCAGAAGGGGTATCGTTCGGATGTTAATTAAATCAACAAAATAATTTTAAACAAAATATACACATTTTAATCAAGGTGTCGTGATATTGTACCTTAATGTATCCTGACTCATTCGGTCGACTGGATGATGGTTTTTTTTTTTAACAATTTAAGAATAATAATAATAACGTCAATGGCCCCGTCGCTGGACCAATAGTGCCGAAGCAGCAGCTCGTTTTCTATAGTCAAGAAGATATTATAATATTATAGGAGAGGAACGACGATGATCATAATAAATGTTGTCTCAAAACCGGAATTCGTGAAACGCGGATACGTGCAGCTATAGTCGAAAAACGGTCCGTTGTCTGTCTATATATATTTAGATATACCAGTATATTTACTAACCAGCCATATAGGCGACAGACGACTGTTTACACATACGGATAAACATAACGTGAGAGATTGGAAATCTATCTTATAAATCCGAGTCCTACATATAGGTAATATAATGTATATTATTTACGTATAATTATACGAGATTTCGAAAATATCTTAATTAGACATAAAATCGAAGAGAGAAAATAATACACATGACGCACACGTTTCGATCATTTCGATCATCGTTTCGACGATCGAAGAGGTGTCGCCCATATACGATATATACATAATATTATTATACACCTACTTATTATATCGTCCGATAAATGAGAACCCGACTCACGGACTTATTTTAATAATACGGGCACACGATTATTTTATACATTATTAATATTGTGCGACTGCAACATAGTCAAATAATAATAATAATAACGTGTTGGACGGCCGGGGCGGAGTATCGCTATGAATAATACATAATACACCAGCTACACTATTATTTCTTGTACATAATATAAATTAATACAGAGATTCGGATTTTAAATATATAATATGTAAATTTCAATGACGAGTTTGATAAAAATTTATATTGTTTATAATGGTTTCCGTCGCGAGTGGTTATAGAATATAAACGATCAGCCGACCGCGACTTAATCGAAATTATAATAATATAATATTGTGTATATAGTAAATAGTTAGAGACCGGCTCGCGCGAACAATATCAACTCGAAATATTTTTATACTTAAGCCTCGGTCTTATACACGTGGCACGTGGGCTGCTATAGTATACCTGAGTACACCAATCGTATATTTTACAACACAACGTATTGCGTCAACACGCAATCGCTCGCAGCGTTTTATTTACGCGTACGACTAAAAAAACAAACCGGCTGTCGGAAAACGGTTCTGAATAACGAAAACAAAAATATAAATAATAAAATTCACAAACGCGCTACGTACGACGTTTAAATAATAAAATAAAAAACGGACAGATAGGCTGTTATAATAATGATAAAAAATTAGGTAGTTGTAAACAAAACTATTATTCATATTCCGCGGGGAAAAAAACAAACCAAGATTATCCGCGAGCACGTTATAAGTAATATCTCTGCGCGGAGGACATTGCACGTTAGGTATAAAATTTAATATAATAAACGTCATGTTTTACATAAATAATATGTCATTTATTGTTATTGTAGGTTTGTGTAGGTGCAATATTAGTAGTGAATTTCATCTGGTGTCGATTCTTTTAGTAGGCGACAGCAAATTAATATTCTCTGTATAACGTTTTAATGAAAATACATCATTGTAGATGAAAATCTCGAAGATGTACTATTCTATATCATATTTTTTATATAAATATACATTTCATATATTGTTATGAAATCAATCTCGCGGACGGGACGCTGAGAAATATAATAATATAATAAACCAGTGGAAAATTATATTTACAATACAATTCAGCGAATCAGTAATAACATTTAAAAACCAATTATTTTGAACGCGCAAATTATTCTTGAATTTTCTCGAAAAATGGATTATAGAATAATATTGATAAAAAATATTTATCATCGTACATTTTGACAAACCAGCGACAGAACCTACTAATCAATCCTTGTATTATATTGAAGTTTACAACGCGGTTTGTATGTAGGTGTAAATACAAAATATACATATAATCATCGTAAATTTGATTAGAAAAGAATTTTGTTTCAGTAGGTATATATAATAGTATTTTATTCCCGCGCTTGTTATAAACAATATCCATAAGTATATAGTAACATTTATACTCGACGGCGGGCATTTTGAGATTGGGACGTGTTTTTTTTTAAAATTATTTTTTACATAATTTTGTTATACAAGGTGGTCGAAAATTTATAGTAGATACACTTACCCAATTCAAATATAGTACACAATTTTTGTTTCATGAATTTCTGATCGTCCTGTATAATATTCATTCAAAGTACCACGGGTCCCACGTGCACGGTCTATATAGCACCAGCTGAGATAAGACAGCGATGGCGGTGCGTTCTATAAGTACCCTACGAACACACACACACACACATATATATATATATATATATTTACCTAAGTACGCACCGGCCGAGTCGTAAAGCGCGCGCGGTCTTCGAAGTTCGCGTGTGCTTTGAGCAGCGCGTATATATAAAGTTTCACTAAAAGCGTTTTAGGATTTTATGTGTCTTTATATATACGCAATATATAAAGGCTCGTAAGTATATTTTATTAAATTATAGCTTGTACATAACATATATTATATAAGTTAAAAAAAGAAAAACACTGAAATTACTCGCAGTGAAAACGTTAAAACTTAAAAGCCTGTCTTATATCTGTTAGCGAGTAAAACTTTCGGTTTGTACGCGACAAATTATAGATATATAGTAGGTACAAAGATAGCATTCTCCTGATATACTTCTAACTTAAAGTCTAGGAGCGATATAATCATAATAGATTATTTTTATTATTCGTCTATACATTTTTAAAATATTAATATAGTTACTATATTGACATAATATTATTATTTATTTAGCTATATATATATATAATCAGGAATATACGAGTATACTTTGCTTACGACAGTCGAATAATTTCTTAGAATTACAACCAGGCTGCTTGGTTACACAGATTACTAGAATCTTCCCGTTAAAGAGAATACCTTCATTATACAAATTTAACGTATATAAAATGATAATACCCGGCAATTTGTGCATACTTATAAATATGGATCATAACGTGACGTTTTTGTATCTATGAATCTTAAATCGTTTACATTTTTTTATTATCAGGATAAAAAATGTGTATTAATCCCAATTTATTAAAAATACCCTTTTTATTCCATCGTATATTCGTATAAACATTTTCTAAAACTATTAAACTTTGTATATTATGTTCATTGGAACTTAAAATAACTATAAATTAAAGTTAAATTATAAACTATCAATATCTATACCTAAACTTACTATTATATCAGATAATACATAAAATGCTTTAAAAGTTCTCTTTGCACATTTAGATCATAATACATGTATGGAATGGATTTTTTATGGTTATTATAAAAAAAGGATAATTCGTTAATTCAGTTTAGGATATGCTTATTTTTATACTGATGATTGAAAATGAGTTTAAAAATAATCAAAAGTATAATATAACATCGTAGTTAAACACTATCGAAAAAAAATCGTTTCGGTTACATTCACCGAAATCCCGTTAACCACGGTCAAATATTTATACGGATCTATTATACAACCAAGGTTATAAGGTAACAAAAAATATAAATGTATTAAGAAAAAGAGCAATGAATATTGTTGTTGTAACGCTATACCCGATTTCTAAATACCGAAATATTTTAACTTTCGTATATTGTGTATATAAAGCTGGGTTCACACTATTCCGTGACGTTCGGAGTTGAATATAATATTACAAAATTGAATATTGTAGAAAAATAGATACGTGTATAGGTATAATGAATATACAAATGTTTTGTTACCAACGTACCTATATGAAATTTGTACGAAATTTGACACGACACGACAAACCCAACGTCAAAAACTAACGATAATAAATATGATTATGTATAATACGAATATATTTCGTTCATGTCTCCGAATATTTTGGTTTTGTTGTTGTAACAAGAGAACGACCGTCCACGTTTAGCGGCGGCCGATTTTCAATATCGGAACAATATAGGAAAAATAAAAACATGAACGGACAATCGTTCGTCTGGTTCGATTATGGCACACCTAAACATATGTGCGTGCGCGCGTCGAACAATACACGACAGAGATGATAATAATATTATATATAATACAATCCCTGAAATGGCCGATGCGTTGGGCGGTAGACAGAGGGGAAAAAAAACACTCCTACGTCGTATATATGTATATATTTGTTGGGTGTATTATTCTCGTCGTCGTCGTATCCCTTTTGAAACGTGTGCGTGCGACGGTCCAACCGAGAGCCAAAAAAAAAATTCAAACAAACTAAAAACACATTGACGGCTGACCTTTTTTTGTTCGGCATAATATAATCTGGTGTGCCATAGAAATACTGTATATGTATAATATTTATATAGGGTGATCACAATACATATACTATAATATTGTATTAGAAAAAATAACGAAGAAACATTTAGAATGTATAATGTTATGTTATTAGGTATATTTCATATAGATTTAAGTAATATAATAAATATAAGGAATTCATCATAGATAATTAGATAATTATAAATTTTCGTTTACCAACCACATTTTGCAGATTTATTTTATGTTTAATCAATGACAACCATACTAGTTACAGGTTGATATAATTTCTCTCGATTTTATTTTACTACCGTTTCGATCACTTCTGAAGCTCTCGAATGCATTCATATACATTATACAACAAAAAAGGCATATTATACTCAAATATTCATCATTTTATTATCTATGTAATTTATTATCTTGTATGGTACAATATCAAGCATGTGTTTGCAACGTGTAATTATATTCACCCTGTATATATGTAGACATGTATAGTATATTAAGTATTCGATTTTTTTTCCTCGGAGGAATTTCGAAAATATGGAGACAAAAAACCAAATGCGTATTACAAGCTCAGTATATTTTCAATAGCTATACCGATATAATATATCACACAAGGTTATAGCATGTATAGTTGGATACCTACTATAGTTATGTATAAAAACTGCGGACGATTTTATATATATTATATAATATAGATGATATTAACCCCTTCTCGTATAGCCTGAATTATAATAAGTACCACTCGGTAGAAATTTTTGAAAAAAAAAAATCTGTTTTTATTATAGGTATTGGTAGTAGATACATTCGACCAAACGATAACTCTATAATATATTGCATACGTGCACATATATATAATATTCATACAGAATAAATTACGAGTTTAAAATTGCATGAAATATATTTTAAAATAATTTAATGAAATATTTCTTTCCACGTAGAAAATTACATATTTCTTATTAACCATTTTGTCAATCATTAAACAACATAAATATGTAACAAATTATCTACATCCAAAAATTGTTAAATATTTCACACTTCTAACCTTATTTACAAGTATTATATATTCATTGACATATAAAATGTGCGCGTATATAATATTACTATATCGCTTTATAAAATATCTAATATATATATATATATATTATAAAACAGGTGCAGGGGCCATATTGGAGATAAGTATGGTCGCGATAATAATTTGGGCTTCTACGAATAGCAACACGTGTGTGAGAGAATATTATATTTTATACCAATGTGTTTTTAAAATTTTGAAATTATATTTTTGTCCCCGCTGCAGCCAGTAGGTACTCGAATACGATTGTACCAAGGTATTACTCATATAAGTGCCGTCGAATTTTTGTACACATGGTATCTGGTATAAATATACCATCTTATGTACTCGCGCATTAATTTCAGGGCGACCTGTTGCATTTACTTATACCTATTGGTCATTATCATATTATCGATAAAGTTATGTGGTTGAAGTGGTGATAATTTTTAAAAAATAACCTCGCATGATTTATATACCGCGTGTGCTTCGTAGGAAGGACATAGTATTATATTAATATTTCCCTGCAAAACACGATTATACGTCGGCTGGTTTGAGTCGCATCGACAAGATATTTGTGTGCAGTGAGTACTTACAATATATTTATATAACATTATGCGTATATTTATAGTGTTACATAATAATAATAATAATAATAATAAGTATCTTTCGTCTCATCTTCAAAGATTTACATATATATTATATATTTTATACTACATGATTATACAAGTGTGTGCTGTTTGATAGGAAAACGGCCATCATATAATAGACTAGCAATCAATGTCGTCGCCGACATATTCCCACGCTTTTAGGTTTACCTAAGTATATACTTGATATTGCGTATGATAATAATATGATCGTTCGCGACGATTGTCGTTTTTGATTTAAAATTATTATCATTATTTAACCGAAGAGCATATATATATAAATGAGTATTATAATACAGGTATTATTTTGTATACAAAACGTATTATATTTATCGCAGTTTATACATTCACTCGTTACATACGCGACATTAATTGTCCCGCTACATACTATACTTTAATTTATAGTTTTACGAAAAATAATACGTAATATATTATGATGTAAATAATTTCAAATTCAAAATCTTTGCCATATTATGCGTTTGATCTATGAATCATCTCGTTACGATCGATCCGACCGTCGGTATATAATTTATGCAGTTTATATAAACGCATCATTTCGCATAAACACAACATCATATACAGTTACTGTTACCATTGCTTCTGTTGTCGTTTCGGACATGTAAAAATACAACATATATATATATATATATAGGTAATGCACAAACGAGCTGGAAAAAAAACACACTACCGTATTGCCGCGGGTTTGTCGCGATAATCGAATATTATCGTCGGAATTTTCGCGGTAAGGATTTCCCATCGTATATTTCGTTTAATCAAATCCGCAATCAACGGACGACGGCGTCGTTAAAACTCGCGCTTCCCCGTGAGAATCGCGCACCGCGTTCGCGCGAAATACCATAATTTTCGCATATATTATATATTTAATGTACACCAAAATTACACGTGTGTTCACTGCATCGCATATTATATCGAGTATAGCGTATATAACTGTACGTTAATTACAAATCACCGCAGGCGTGCATATATTATTATTATTCGGTATACCTACTCACGACAAACAGGTGTCGGTTATAAATAACCGAAAAAAAAAAATACTATTTTTATATTTCAAAATATTCCTTTGTTTTGTAATTAACGTTATTGTCACGGTATTATATTCATATTTTTTTTTTAATTTTGTAGGACTTTAAATAGGTAAAAAATTATCGGCGTAATTTTCTTCTTGTAATCGATATATTAAATACAAATAATCAGACGGGAAATAATATAAAATGTTTAAATTACTAAATTTGTATTGGACGAGAATCGACCTCTTACAATTTATAGCAGCAATGAAAATAGTCGAAAATGTAAAGTACGTCTTTTCGGTTTGAATTCGTACACTTTAACGTTACCTATATGCAGTGTTGTGCATTATCTAGATAAAATACAGTTATTTTTTTATCTTATCTAGATAAATAAATAGTTATCTAAGAATAATCATCTAGATAATTATTCAATCAAATATTTAAAAAATTTTGACGTATAATTATTTTAAACCGCGCTTTGTAAACACTATATTTATAGTTTTAACGGGATCACCAGATAGTTTATAATTAATAATAATAATATTTAAAAAATAATTATAATAATAACAACTATGGTTTACGCCGAGTACAAACGTTGGATTTACAATATTAAATATTATTTATCACTTTTTTTATCTAGATAAATTATGGGTTATCTTTGTACAACACTGTATATAGTATACACGCTATATAGGTACTATACTCGTATACACTGTCTAAAAGAAAGTTACAGTATGAACATATAATATCATAGTTATTAGGACGGGATAAAAATAAGGATTCATCCCTAAAATCCTGCACGTGATCCAGTAGATATAAATAATATGTTCTGGTTTTCGACGCCCTCGCGCGGGTATAGGAAACTATATATAGCGATTTCGACTTTTACGATTATCGCCCCTAAAGTCCGAATTTTCTTCGAACGTCCAATGCGCGCGTATATACGAACGTTATATTTATACGCGATTTATCCGGTACTATCCTCGACGACTTTTTTTTATATATAATAATAATAATAATATATATATATTGCGCTATTTAGCTAATGAACGAATCTTGTTTTTTCCTTCCAAATACGCGAATCTTTCCGATTTGTCAGATTCGGGGGTGGGGGAAGTGATATTGACCCTTCGGAGATGCATAAAAGGCTTACACGAATGTATACTCATATATATATATATATATATAATATAGTATTATAGTGACTAAGTTGACGGCAGCAGAATCGTGTCGGAAAAATAAAATCGCACCGTGCACGAAGTATACATATAATATATACGATATATTATGTATATGGACGATCGTATAATATTTTTATGCCACTGAGCTAATACTGAATATTGTATATATGGTATATACAGGGTGTTTGAAAATAAGTTTGAAATCATGTCGATCCTCTTCGAAACGAAATACCTATAATAATAATAATAATAATACGTATCGCGGCATATAAAATAATAACGTAAACGTATATGAATTATGAATCGTTCAATACTTTAATGTAATATATACATAAATATATATATAATCTAGCACACTGTACACATAAATCTGTTTATTATAAGTACCCATACTAAGTATTATATCTAAAATAATTAGCTGAGATAACGCGCACTATTCCATATACCCTGTAGACAATATACAAACATTCACATAGAATTTTGGGACTTGGTAGTAAAATCACAATATAACGAACTTGAAAGTCCGCCGTCCCTTTGGAAACCCATCACCATCGCGACATCGCCCCCGTCAACATTTACGCGGATTAAGATTTCTGTATATATTATATTTATTGTTTCTACGTCTCGCCATATAATTTTGCATTTGCCCGAATCGGGAGCAATACCAAAACTTTCGGTAGAACAAAATTTATTATAATACGCGTTGGGATGTATAAAAAATATTAAATGTATATTATATTATATATAGTGGTACAGTACCAGCTGAGTGGTATATATATATATTATTAGTACACGAATAACAAGCGATTTTCTCGCGAAATTTCATCCACTACAATAGTTTATTTATTATATGTTATAAAGTGCATACAATTTCATGATTATTTATTTAATTGCATTAATACAAAATAAGTGCTAAAAAAGGATCGCGGCAAAATCTTATTATTATAATGTATTATAATACGACGTATAATATATAATATTAATATAAAGACAGCATAAATGTAGGCTGAAATTGTGTCTCTTCGATTCGCTTTAATTATATCATGTTTGCAGTTCGAAAATTATTATCTTTTTATATACTTAGTTATATTATTATTTGCCCTTGAGAAAATTTAAACTTTATTGTGGTAAATAAAAATTGTTTTATATCCACTACGATATATATATATATAAATACAAATTATATTTATTATATTTATTAGGCGCCATCGTCAAGTGTATCAATGTTCTATACTGAATATATCGCAGCTTTCAATAATATTTATTATTATTACCTATATTACATAGATGGTCTAATATATATATATTTTTTAACTCCTTGAGAATTGATATTCATATCGATTGCACGTTTTTTACAATTCATAAGTATATTAGGTATAATAAATACCAATATTACGTATATGTATAGTATACCACCTCTATATTTTGTAACAAGGGTCATAATGAAATAGAATATTACTATATATATTAACCACGACACCTCGTTGTAAACTCAAGTGTTACTTCAATATATCATCAATATATGTCATCATAAATTTTGAGATCTTCTTAGAAAATTAAAACAGATTTTTCCCACTGAACGTTTTTTCACCAACATACACGTACGAGTTCCCTTTATTTAGTCATCGAAAGTAATAATTTAAACAAAGTCATTTTTGAAATTAACTTAGTTACAGTATAATATAATACAATATTATGCTTATACGACTTATAAATTGCAAAATCATTGAATATCAATAATCGGCACTAAAACAAATTAAAATGTATCAATGATATTATGTTAGGAAAATATGTTCGATTATGTTTTTTAAACACTTTTTTAATTCGTCTTCTTAAAATATTATACACAATTGATATTATAAATGTAGATAATCAACAGAAATGTTTTATCTAACATGTTTTAAAATTTATGTAGGTATCAAAACTACACATCAATATATTTTATATTTTTTAATTTAAAATAATTTATATCCACAATGTATATATTATAATAAACTAAATAACATATTACTGCGAGAATCAGAAATTTGAATTAACATAATATCTCAAACTATATAATATCGATTTTTATATTCTAACTTTATATTGTAATTTGCAAAAGTCTTAAAAGAAAAACTTTTAATTGTGAAAACATGGCTGTGGCGATGAGTCGTCTGTGTTATATTGTTCGTATAATGTGTTTGCGGTATAAAAGTGTATAATATTATAATATATAATAATGTCGCATGCTGTTTCGCGACGGGCTGACGCAGCTGAAAAACTCCATAAAGAAAATGACCAAAACGCCTCGAATGTTTTTGACATTCGTTAGAATTTACGAGCCCACTCAGAAGGGAAAAAGCTTCTAGTTCATTATTATTAAAAGTATAAACACAGTTCTCCGTGACAAAGCAAAATGATATGCGTTACTTTATGCGAGTACTATGTATAATATATTATATAAACGCATAAATTATAAAAACGACAAAATACGTTGGTTATTTTTACATTATTTACCAGAAATGTAATGTAATTTATTTTAAAATTTGAATACAAATTATATTTTAAAGGAAAATATTTTATAAAATAAATTACATCTACCGCAATCGTGTATAATTTAAAATTTAAATATAAATTTTGATTTTACTACTGAATTCATTTAAAATATACATTTGTATAATAATTGCTCTTATTAATAATAATAGTAGGTAAATAAAAAAAATACAACTCGCATAAATATAAAAAAGAAGAAATTTCATGAACAGGTACACTCATTTTTTAAATATGTACCTATAGATATGTATCAAATAAATTACACTAAAACAATTTTATGACAAAAACTTAAAATATTTCATTAATATAACAATATATTTTATAGAATACGATAAGTACACAAGTTGTGGAACCTATATATTTTTTCATCATTAAATAATTGTCAAAACGAAACAAACTTTTTTTATTTTAAACTTATACTTTATTATACACTTATCTAAAATCGATATGAAAAATGTCATTCGAAACATGTTCGTATATGTATCTAATATTGAATAAAAATATAAAAACAAAATATACATAAAATTGTGAAGACTATATATATATATACTTGGAATTTGAAAAATTCAATACAAAGACATATCTTAGATACTTTAAGACCTCAGGTTTTGTAAAAAAAAATAGATAAATTTAAGTATTTGTGTCATAAATGTGACGTGATGCGATGACAATAATTGTATAAATAGAGGTTGAGTTAAGTATGAGTTATATAAATTATTCATAGAACATTTAGGAACATACCTATCAGTTTATATTAAGTTAAATGTACGGTATACATCACGAAATAAATACTATTATATGCGTATTACATAAATATAATATCTATTATGTACCTAAATTAATCTATTATGCCTTCAAGCGAGTCGAATTATGATGTTTTTCGAAGCGTACAATATAATAAGGAATAAAATTTATTTTGATTCTATGCTGAATTACACGTATAAAGTGTGTTTATAGTAATTTTAATACCTAAGTACTGTACTTATATCAAATATATACAGTCGTTATCCGATCGTTGCGAGATTATTAAATCGGTTCAAAATTTTCGATTAGAACTTAAATACTTAGACAAAAATCAAATAAACGTACATTATATGCAGTTAAATTAATTACATATAATAATATATACCGTATACCTGAAGCAATATAAAATATAGGAAAGGTCAAAGGAAAATTTTTTTGCGGTGAGGTGAACTATGGTTGTCGTGTTGATTTCTATATATTCCCGCCCAGGAATGGGGTGCCTTTTTATTGATTTACTGCGGACATTGGCTTTCTCAAAACATTCAACATTTGACAATAGATTTCAATTTCATTGTATGGTTTAATAATTTGTAGATATAGTTTTATATTAAAAAACACCACAACGTTTATAAAAATGTTTTAAGATTTGTTAATATCGTAATATAATATAATATTCGTAAATATTTTCATATAGTATTATATTATGATGTTAAATTGATTTTAATTAAAATTATTGAAATATTAACACAATTAATATTTTCAATTAAATAAATCATATATGAAAAATAATGTACTGATGATATTATATTATTTATTACAGTATACTTACTGTTTATAAAAAAAATAAAAATATTTTATTTTAATTTGAATGATATTAATAATCAATAAATAAATAACGAGTAAAATATAAACACCTATAGTATTTTATTTTTGTAGTACTTGCTTATAATAATAAAAGGAAAATCACTTAAAATCTTAATGCTATATAGATATATCGAAAATGTAGATTATATAAGTGTTCCCAGACTATACCCATTGCAGTTATTAAAAAAAAAAAAAATAACACTATAGAACACTGTTGGAATATTAAGTGATTTAAATAATTTATTTAAAATAATATCATAATATTTAATCAAATCAGCTTTATATACTCTAAAACTTGTACAAACCACTTATATAAAGGAAATAAATAATATAAAAACTCAATTACATTATATACAGATAATTCATATTATATTAATGCGTAGACATTGTATATTTTAATTTTAATTTTACATAGTATCAGCCCGAGTGTATATATGAAATGTAAAATAAAATATTTAATTATATTTGCCAATATGTATGCAAAACATTTATTAATTATATTAATAATTTTATTACACAGTACTTATCTATTATTATTTTTATATCTATTATTATCATACCTGTCTATTATGTACTTACCTATATAAATTACTTATATAGAGTGACTTTATGACTACATAAAATATAAAACTATAAAACGTAGATACCTATATTGTATAATAATATAGTCAAATCTCTATGAAAAATTATTTACTCTATATAATTAGTATATTCCATTGGTTTAATATGCATAAATTACAAAAGATAATATTCTACTATATTAATTATTGTGAATTTATAGATTATTTTCATCTTTATTAAATGCATAAGTACCTACTATTGTGATTGGAAGTAAACTATAGATTAATGTGCCTACATTATTCGCACCTAGAATACAAACGGCATAACTAATAAAAAAAAAAGACATCAATTTTTAGTTGGTATCACCAACTATAGGGTTTAATCTTTTTACGGATTGTAATCCATAATACATAACTACCAATTAAATAAAAAATTCAAATTATCTCAAAGACCGATATTGTCAGATAGTTTTGAAAATTCCCGAATTGTTTAATTACATTTTTCCAAATATACATTTTTTTGAGCTATGCCATTTGTATTTCAAAAGGTACGAATTATTATATTATATTATGTACAAAAAGTTGCTTATACATAATGCGTATAAAAGCCAATGAATACATTTATATTTAATAATAATAATTAGTATAAAAGAACAATATTATATTATTTATTATCGTTCATTCGTTCCAATAACTCTTGTTGTCCAATATAAAGTTATTACAGCGTCGCATAGATCCATAAAATTAATTTTCGTCATTAATTTAAACTAGTTTTTAATATAACATGTCGCATATACAATACCTATATATTAAATGATATATTATTTAGTAAGTAGATATGCAATACTTTTCCGTCACGTTTAAAATCAGTTTTTATTAGAATGATAAATTTTTTTACCGAGGGACTTGATTCATGTTAATAGTGGATTTATTAAATGGTATATATATATATATATATTAAATGCATAATTGACATATATAGGGTGTTCAGAATATTTTATTAGAATAGTACTTAGTATAAAACCATTATAATAACGTATATTATATATAGTTCTCTCCATTAGTTTAACAAAAATTTCTGATTGCTATGTTTATAGTGATTACTAGCTAATAAATATAAAGGTCTTATCGACAATATTATAATTAGGTACTTATATAATGATAATTTACCAATTTATGTTAAGGAAAGCGTAGAACAATATTTAAGAAGAAAGGAAAACGTTTAAAAAAAATATAAATTGCACTTTATTAGTTACACGTTCGTCTAAGCTAAGCAATACATATTACCTATATAATATTTATTACTTATTATACTTACTTATAAAAAAGAAAGATTACGAAAAAAAATCATTCAACTTTTTCGTACCTATATAGTTATAAAAATATAATACTATAGATTATAATTATAAATAAACGATTATTGAATATGTCTCAAACCATGTATATAAGTACACAGGATCAGCATCAAACAGGTAATTGCAATAGTACTAATATTACACAGTATATACCTATATATAATAAATATTTCAAGTGTTCAGTCGTTTTCATGAAAAAACGGACTTCCTTAAGATAATATATTACACTATATATACACTACGTTTACACACATCATAAGTATTACTTAAACCCAAGTTAATTATATTGAACAGATAAATCAATATTATAATATATTCTTTCAATATATTTTATACAATTAAACTAAAACTATGTTAATTTATCTTTTATTTTAATAAAAAAAACTTATAATTTGTTAAATTAATTTACCTATTTGTGATATAATTTTTTACGAACACGATTATGATTATGTAGAAATTTTACATAGTACTTAAAAATAGGTGTCCTAAGGATTATATGGTTAATATACGTCAAATTAGGGTATGAAGAAATGTATGATATTATTTATTATATTAATTGAACAAGTGGTTCTACAATTTTTGATTGTTCGATAATAATTTTAGTGTTGTTCTGAGGATACAAATATTGATTTACTAATTATTTTGACAAAATTGTCGATTTATAATTAAAAATGTTACCACTCCTAAAAAATACGTGACAATATATTATAACACATACATGATTTAATATTATTAGCATAACTGATTTCGACTTGGAAGCAAAAAGGGTTTATTTGCGACAAACTTTTGTTCTGCCAATATTTTCCTATTTACCATTGACGACGGAATTTTCGAGGACCGACACATTGTAAAATAATATTATGTCCTCCGACCAATGAACAAGCACTGTCCTCTATCCTGCACACGACGAACAATCGTCGATCAGGATCAAAAAAACTACTCGGAAAGATCCGCCTATTTGTGGCTTGAACGTACAGATGGCGGTACGATCGAATCGCAAGACTGGTTTACTATGTCGCCGCGTATACGTCGGTAATATTATTTTCGTTTTCTCGGGGAGATTACGATTCATCGCCTGGACCGTAATAAAAAATATTTTATATATTATTTTACATCTTTGTGTCCCTCGAAACATATATAACGGCGACATCTGTCGACCAACGATTGAATTTCCATCATTTACAATATTACGGACGACGCACACTTATTCGAAATAATTACAAATTAAAACGCTAGGTAATATCAGTGTTTTGTGCATTTTTCAAATACATTTCGGTTTAAAAGTCAATTTTTTTTTTTAACAAAAACAGTATAAATCTCGACGTTTGTTTCATTTTTTGTACAAATCTATAACTGCAAAATTCATAATCGAAAACGGGGCTTAAATACTGTCAATCTCGGGTGAGATTGACTATTTACTTAGAAAAGTATGATAAATTTTAAGGAGAAATGTTTTTAAATCTCGATCAATAGTAAGGCGACTGAGCCACTTTGAACCTTAGATGTGATACTCAATTAAAAGGGTTCACGTTCTTATTAAAATCAGAATATTATGTATTTTTTCTAAACTTAGATATTAAAAATTCATTTAACTAAATATGTAACGAAATTTAATAATTAGATAGTGTACTTAAATTAAATATATTTCCGCGATATATATACACAATAACGTTTTCGTATATAATGTTATGTTGTCTTTTAAAGTATTAAAATAGTCCGCGCGTGCGCATATCAGGTTTCATCGGTGACTTTTTTGATACTACACCTATATATATAGGTCTGTTAAATTTTGGTTTTAATTACTGTACAAAACGTTAATTGGCAAGACGGCGGTTGTCACTCGCAATGATTTATGTTTCGGCAGATCTGCAAACGCGTCCTAAAATAATACGTTAACTTTTCGTACATTTTATATAATTAAGTATATATAAACACGTCGGCGGCGACTAAATTTCGAGCGTTATACAGTATATTTACATGTCTAAATATATATTATATATAATAATAACCGCATGTCATTTCATATACAATTTACCATTTTTACGACGCTGCGAATGAATTCCGAAATGGTTTCAGTCGCGCGGTGGCAACACAGAGACCTCGCCGAAACAAAATAATTAAAAAAATCAAAACAACACGTGTTTTGTATGCAGCTATTTCGCCGCTACCGACGGATATTATATATTATATTATAAAGGTACATGTGTGTGGTTAAAAAACGGTTTTAGAATAACCAAAATATTTCATTATATATATATACGAGATATAATTTCCGTTATTATAACCACAAACGCAGTATACCAAAAATATGGAAGGCAACAACTAAATAATATGCACGTATTTCTATAATAATATAACAATCTATTTAGTTTTATATCGTTTAATATATCAGGGGCTCCCAAACGAAGCCCACGTATCCTAGACTGTAGAGTGGTTCGAAACATTTTCGTAGAAAAAAAAACATTTTCTATAAAAAGTTGCAAACTTATATGGTATTTAAAGAGCCTTACTTTTTAACAACTAGCAGGTAAAGATAAAAAAAATACGTCATAATGTATACCTCAAAAGAGCCATAGTCACATATTAAAGAGCTGCAGGTTCCCGATCCCTGTTCCAGAAAGTATAAAATATATAATTATTAAAAGTAAACTAGTTTAAAACAAACATTTTTGTAATTTTGTACATCGTTTTTTTTTCTCGTATATAAACTGTCATTATAAATACAAAGTATTAAAATTATCGTTAAATAATTATTAAAAACAAAAACTAATTTTATAGGATAGTAACATGCCCATATTTTATATCTTTGTAGGATCTATATGATCCAGGAAAGGTTATAAACCTATGTAATAATATAATATAATATTAAACAATAACCAGATAAAATGCACTTAAATGAATAATAACATTGTTGTTGAAATTATGTTTCTCCAATAATAATATTATATTATATTCTTCGATATTCTTCGACTATAGTTCAAATCGTCAAGTAGGTATTTGTACAAATACCATAACTCCTAACATATCGTAAAAAGCAAGTCGGTTGTATTATAATAATAAAAATGGTCTGAAACGCTTGAGCGCAAGAAATTACTTCAAGATTAAACAATTGTTTTTCATTGTCACTTAAGTAAGTATAAGAGAATACCAAAATATTATATACATTAACTTGAAATAAACGTTAAAGGTTATAGGATCTCAAGTTTTAAATTTTTTAAACTACCTATATATTATGTTTTAATGGGTATTTAAAATGCATCTATTTAATGTGTAAACAATTTTTACATTTTTACATTCAGGTACTATGGATGAATATAAAAATACATTTTTCACTTCAAATGCGTGTCTTAAATCATAATAAGAAATATATAAAAATGTTGATTTCGTAATAAATTGTACTTATAAATTATTTTCGCATTCTTCACGAGCGATTTCACTTTCGTCATCCATCGTTCTGCTGTGGACTTTTAAAAACATTAACGAGCCCACCATTATTATGAACTGTTATTTAACTAATATTTATGCACTGGTTTTTATATTTTAATTTATTTATATAAATTTATATACATTATACGTATATATGTATATATGACGTTATTTATTGTGCAATCAACGATATACGCGCTTTTCAAATATTTATATATTTATTTTTAACGAAAGAAACGTAGACGTCGGAATATCTTTTCGGAATTCTAAAACACGCATTGTAAATAAACTTTCGTCGGACACACGTCCCGTTATTATAATATACGATGGTTGTATTTTTATAATACATAAATAAACCGATTTGTCGCCCGTTGGGACTGACCGGTTTTGGTGCTAAGGTTGTCGGTGGATTTATCTAGTAAATTATTATACCCGACACACGTGTATATTATTTAAAATAATGAAATATAATATGTATTACTATTATCCATAATAAACACATATTTCTTATACAGTGGTACCTACGTATAGTGACGTCGATATTATTATGAAAATATATATATTTTTTTTAAATGAGTAATAGGTAACCGAGTGTATCCACTAGCACACAAACTAATACATATAGCTTAAATGTGATAATAAATTATACTAGTATATTTAGCTCTAATCGCGTTTATATACAATATAATATAGACTATGAGAAAGTTTTAAAGTATGAGATTTCAAATTTGTTTAATAGAAAGATTTAAATATATTTTATTTATCGTAATTGTACCTATAGTTTAAGATATAATACTTATAACAACACGCGAGTATAATTAAGATAGTACTTAAAACAATTTTGGAAAAAATATTGAATTCAGAACTTTTTTCGTTATTCTAAACAATCTAAGCTTTCATAGCGTGTGCGATTAGCCTATTCTTTATAAGTTGTAATATCTTATAAAATTATAAGTTATAAAAATTCTCTAAACCTATGCAGAGACATCGTATTGTGAGAATATCATGATTTTTATGCAATTATTTGGAGAAAAAAAATTATCGAATTTCCGCTTAAATCGTTTTATCGTTATAACCTAACCTAACCTAACCTACCTATTATAGTGTTATTATTTTTATTACATATTTTATTGGAAATATAAAACGTTGCAGTGGGATAGACTTTGCGGTGACAATAAGTCAATAAGAAGTTATATAAATATTGTACGACATTATAATGATAGGTACCTACTAATAAAAATATTATTGCTCGTATAGACAGTATACCTTATATTAAGACGTCATCATATTTTATGATTAACCGTATTTTTGCATAATAGTGAAATCCGCAAGTATAATAGTTTTTCACGTTTTCTGTTATGTATATACAATAAATATATAGTAATATCGTTATTTTTACGATACCCACGAAAATATTATTTCATGAATAGTTCTGCGGCCATACGTGACGTCCTTTTTTTTCGCAATAATATGTATTATACTTGAATTCAAAGAGGGTAAATATAGTATCCTTACAGTCACAGCATATGGTTAGGATAGTTTTATATTGCAATTGTACAGGGTAATCATAATATATTACGAAAATAATGGATATTGAACATTGGTATGATGTAAAAAAATAATATATAATATAAACTTCACTATTTTTTTTTTATCACGAATTTGTAATCGCCCTATATATTCAACGAATGTTTAATATCGTTTAAAATGTTCAATATTTATACATAATATAATATACGTTTATATTATTTTCGCGTTTTCCCAAGCATATGCATCGTTTAAAATGTGTGTAGCTACAAAATACGAAATACAGATATTTTTCGACATATTTTTGGAAATATTTGATTTGGTGTTGTTTCATATAGTTCACGAGTCTTACACGTAAATTTAATATAAATTTAAAGATAAATTTCTATATAAGATAAATCGTTTACTAAATTATAATCAAAAATTTA
Source organism: Eriosoma lanigerum (assembly GCA_013282895.1). NCBI lineage: Eukaryota > Metazoa > Arthropoda > Insecta > Hemiptera > Aphididae > Eriosoma > Eriosoma lanigerum. Next base: position 44,139,099 of record CM023358.1, read on the forward strand.
GTTCACTTTATATAAATATTATTTTTATTGTTACTGAAATAGGTTATAATATAGTGTTTTAATATATACATTATACAAGTATATAACATTTGTCTTACTACATCCTCCAGTCGCCAGAATTATATGAGTTTAAAAGTAAAAACCCATTATAATCCAAAAAGTCAAGATAGTTTATTATATATAAATTATATAAAATTAAGGAATTTGATCAAAGATGCTTTCAACAATTTTGGGTGTATAGGCGGAATTTTACGAGTTTTCTAATAAATTTATAATGATAAGTATCTTTTGTCCTTAACAACAAATTATTTATCTACCTACACCCATTATATATTATGCAATATATATATATATATATATATATATAAACCGCAGACATAGTTTTAAGTTCTGTATCTAAGTATGTCATATTATTTTCGACTACAATATATTTCTGTTTACTTAAGTTAATAATCGTAAATTAAATTCCAAAAATGGACAGTCTGAGTTCGTTATGGCGTCAGTGGACATATTGTATGTTGGGTATGTATATTATACCTATTATGTAATATATTATATTTATTTTAAAATATTAGAAACTTAAAATTGGAATGCAAATGCATTGGTTAATAGAACATTATATTTAAATTTCATCGGATGGTAAAACAAGTTTTCTTTTCTTTCGATAAACATATAATATTTTTGACTTCCGTACAATCAGATTAGACTCAAAATTAATTACCTACCTCTGCATAATTGTATTGGTACCTGTCTTCAACATATTATTAGATTTATATTATATTATTATACCGCGGTCACAGATGTTGTGATATTCGAATAGATATAGGGGGTATGTATATAATAATTATACTAGATAAATAAGAAAAATTAAAGTCTTCGGATTGATAAAGTGGGATCCGGTCCCTCATTCAAATCACTAAAACAAGAATATTTATTATATAGATTATATTTATTACAGTGTTCAGAGCTACTAAAATGGTGATAATTACATAATATACGTTTATGATTTTATCTCCATTATTTTTATAACATAATAATATATATATATATATATAGGGTTATTACCTAGCGGTATATTAGGTACCTACCTTAAATCTTAAAATCACTCTCTATATGAGTACACGAGTGCATATTATATTTATAAAATGTTTTAATAATTAAGAAAATATATATGCATATTAAGTAACTCTAAATACGACTTACTCATTGTTATTATAACATTCCGGCAAAATTTAATAACTGGACATGCAGACGTATTATTGACTGAACAGGTATAATTTGTTTATATTCTATAATCGTAACGATATATCAAACAGACCGTCTCGCAATAATAGTATGTTGATATTGTCTCCATCACACGACCTTCGTCAGCAGGATGCGCCGAGGTCATCTATATCCTTATTACTTATAATATTATATAGGTATTGCCGGCGATGCGGACACGTGAACACGACTGACCTTACCCTTCCTGTACAGCTGACCAAAGGGTTAACTCTTACTCTCATTTCGAGGGTATTATTGTGGTGGTGGACGATAGCTGTCCAGATAGTTTACGACAAAAAAACCGAAAACTAATAATTTTTTTGTTGTTGTCGTACCTCTTTTTTTTTTCACGAGTCAGTTTTTTTCTAGACACCGACTGTGTACGCCGTCGCGAATGATAATTTTTTAAACAACTTTTTATTTTAAAAAATCGTGTTTTTTCATATTTTGTTTTGTCGAGAAAAGACGTTTCGGTTATACTTGTTATTTTTTATTTCTTCTTAAAATATTTAAAAGCACCCTCTAGAAAATAATAATTTATAGACTGTATTTCATATACCCATTATGTTGTTTCTCACGAAATCGTACGAAAATCGCGCGTTATTCATAACTTTGTATGTAGATTTGGGTAATATAATTTTCGCGTTTATTTAAATATGATACGTACCTTTTTAATATTTACCGACCAACTAATACTATTGTTAAGATTTATATTGTATAATAATATCATAATATAATATACAATAGCCGGGTATGTGGAAGTATTTAATATTTTTTATTAATCTATACCGGAACTAATTGTTTATTTATGCAAAATGTATAGTGTGTGTGTAAACAAACGATTTAACATTATTTAACGAGCTTATTATATATTATATAATACATTTTATTGTGTTTATCAAACGATACGAGTCACATTATACAATTTATGTATAGGTACTTATGGAAAACTATTAACTTTATTTAAGTAAATTTAATTAGTCTTTATATATTATAACGACGTATATTCCATATTATATGCATTCATGGTGATCAGTATATATTGTGTTATATAATAACATCAGCAACGTGTGTCTAATACTTTTGTAACGATGTACATTCTGTATAATATACGTAATGAAATTATCGTTATACATATCGTAAATAAATTTTAAAAAAATACTTAGGGTGAAATACCGCGAGTATATCCGCAACAGAACCGCTCTTCAATATGGCCTACTTGCGACTACCCATTTATATATTATTATTATCCATTAGAATATTCAAAATAAACGTGTGATATAATAATATATTTTAATATTCTGTTACAATCTTTATTTCTTCCTGCGAATAAATATAATAACTATAATAAGAATAATTATAGTGTGTGTTATATATTTACACATAATTAATTTCGACGCGGTAATTATTTAAATTTCTCAAGAGGGTCGTTGATATTTTTTATATTGTTCGGAGTGTTTAGAATATTACCGTTACAAAAATGTTGGAAATTATTTTTATAAATATAATTTACCCTGATACAAAGCGTTTTCTCCATTATTTCAGTAACACAATAATATATTTACTCTGTATCATGTATAATTGTATGTACATTGTACCAATATAATTTTTTTTTTACAAAAATTCCAAGAATTTATGTATGTGTATGATATATTTTCTTACGAAAAATCTCAAATTTGGATAGGATTTATGTATTTTTTGTTTTGAAAAAATAACACTACGTAAAAAGTTAAGTTATAATTATACGTACTTTCGTATAGTTGTTCGTTTTTTATCTATAAAATGATATTATTTATTGTTCATAAAAAATATTTAATATTATGTTATCATTGGAATATACTGCAGTATAAACAAATATAATATGTGTATTGTTGTGCATATTTTACAAAAATTACCTTAAAAATAATTATGATAAACATACATTTTAATTAATTATTGGTAGTTAGGTATGTCATTTTTATTATATGTATATTACAAAAACTATAACTTATGCTTATATATACTTATTATATGTAAACTATATGAATACTATTTGGAACTCGAGATAAACTCACGAATATATAAAAAATACAGTATTTATAGAGAGAGAATTTTTCATTCCTAAACTGTATATTAGGTATATATCTTGTTATGATAGCGTTGGAAAATATAGTAATACGATATTATATAAATTATTACCATAGCTGAAACGTATTTTTTTAATTTGTAAAACAATTACATATAACATATATTTTGGAATACTTTTTATTTTGTAAACACTGCAGTAAAAATAATAAACGTTCACTGCTTTGTTCCGCCTCAAAACGAAATATTACTTGGTTATAATTGAAATTAGATCCGTTGCTTACATATATATTATATACATATATTATGTTCTTGCTTGTGTGCGTTCTTTAAAATATATAGGGAATATTATAATATGAATATATTATAATATTCATAAATAATAATCTTAAAAAAACAAACTATATATATGTATATACATTTGAGAGAATATATGTAATTATAAAGTATAGTATTTCTATTTTTTGACTATGCTTCTACGATAATAATAATTAACTATTATTATAAAATAGTAAATTGTTTATTTTATTTTATAAATCGTACATTTGTTATTTGTTAATACATTAGAGAATTTTTTTTTTTTACATGTTTTAGTATAACTATATAGTATAACAAAAATAATTATAACCTAACCTAACCTAACCTAACTTAAACCATCAAGTTAACTATTGTACCTATACCTATTTACATTTAGGTACAGGTAAATAAAAGTGTAAATACTTATTTTATTATTAAAATTAATAGAAGAGATCGCACGTATAAAATTATTGGAAATCCGTACCTATACTACCATATATATGGGACTAAAATTTATAACATGTCATATAATTTATGTAAATATGATAATTTAATTATGCTATTTGATGAAAAAATTTTCAAAAATTGGGGTTAGGTATTACATTTTGATTGGTTTATATATTTTTTATTATGTATATTAGTACAAGCGTTGACATTATAAAAAATAAATTATTATATTAATTATTAATTTGTTTTATTATGATTACAATTATTAACAATTAAAGGGAATAAAAAATTTTTTAAAATTTTTTTTTATTAAGATAATAAAATGCTATTATATTAACATAACATAATGTACGTCTACATGGTTATCCCACGTCTTTGATCGTATATAGATATAACATACGATTAAACTATTGAATATTGATTATTGTTAAGTATTAAAATTTGGTCAATAATTACCAATATATTATCAATTATAACGATCTAAAAACATGTTTCAATATCAAAAACGCGGGTATAATATTATATATTCGATATTTAATAAAAATAAAGATATATTTAATCATTACGGTCTAATTTCTGTATAAAATATTGTATAAAAAATATTGTAATTAAATCATTTTCCCTGTTGCAATTTTTCAAAATGTACTTAGTACCAAACGTGTTTAATTATGAATTTTATTTATACAAAATGATCAAAATTATATGTAATTAAATGGTTCGATTTATACATATGTTTTCAATGTTTGATTTCCATAATTATTATAAAATTAATTTTAGATTTTATATTTCCTTTAAAATTTGAGAAAATAATGATTATTGAATTTTCATATGTATTATGAACTATACAATATTATAATAACGCAAGAACAATAAAATCTCATTAAAAAAATAAAACATAGTTATATAATAAAATTTATATCTTTATTCGGCGATTTTGTATAATACTTAAAAATATATACTAGGTATACCTATACATTTTTAATTATATGCGTCTCCTTTATAATCAACCTAACCTCTATATTAGAATATTTTCAAGTATAAAATGTAAGTAAAATTAACCGGTTTGTGTTATTTTTTTCAAAATGTCGGTGCGAATGAAATTCTTGTTATTTACGATTGTTTGGATTTCGATTAAAATAAAAATGTCAATATTTTACGTATAATTTATTTAGACGTTCACCAATAGAGTGGGTACGTTTAACCACTTAACGCGTTCCGTTGTCGATCCTGCATACAAATAAATTATATGATTCCTTTTAATCGCATGTGTATATATGTTTTATTATACAAAGTGATGAAAATATTACAATATACAGAAAAAAAAATAATCGAAATCACGTTTAAGACATTACGTATAACGTTGCTACCTTCTTTGTTGTAACACGAATTTCTGATCACCCTGCCGTACCTACAGGTTGTTGAAAAATAATAGGAATTTACGTAATTGAAAATAGGTAGAATATTTTATAATACACAAACATTTTTAATCCCTCGTTGGAATTGATTATTTCTTTTAAAATTGTCTAACCTGTGAATGATTTGTGTTTTTCAGGAGGTAAGTTTATTGATAATAAATTAAAGAATAAGCCAATTAAAAAACACGCGATATCTTTGACAAGTGAGTATTTTATTTATATATATTATAATTTAAAAATGAATAAATAAACATATATATATATATATATATATATATATATATTTAAAACGCACGATTTTTTTATTAATTGTATACAGTTATACGGATATACCTAACTAAAATATATATTTTATTATTATATGATATATTATAATTATGATATTTTCTACGATAGGTATTATTTTTATTATAATCTGTAAACGACTGTATTAAAGTTTTATTTGTATATATATATAGTTACCTGTAGTTTTAAAATTAAATTAAAATCAATTACCCATATGTACCTACTATCAACTAACGATAATTAATTTAATTGCAATATAATAATATCGATTATAATATATATATATAATAATGTATACATAATATGTACCTACCTACAATACATTACATGCAATACTTTTATAGATGAGGTGTTATAGGAAAAATTTACTCTTATAAAGAATCTTAAAATTTTAACAATCTCTTATCTTTTATCAATCTTCATCGAAATAGTACTCTCAAATATAAGGGTTTTTAAAAAAAGCTGGTCTTTGCTTATCCATTGAAATAAATTAAATATATTATGATAATAGATATTTTCAAATCCATAATTTTATCATTCAATTAAGTTGAATTAAAAATATATGCTATCGCATTACAATAACTTAAAGATAAAATAGCTACTATTCTAACGAGATCATTTTGCTTCGGAATTTATATGGTAATATAATCGTTTGAATGAAATAGTGTACAATTATACTGTAACTGAACCGTTTCTGTTGCGGATAACGAATAGATAATCTCGATTTTCGGACGGTTAAATCTGCTTTAAATTCTGAACTTTTATACCGAGTAAAACGACAACAAATTACAATACGCAATCGTGGTATAATATAACAATTTACGGAAATAAGAAGAGAATATATTTCTTCATCGTCATATAAATTCTATAAACTGTCGTTCCTAGTTCGAATAATAATACGATTATATTTCAAGAAATATAATATATTGCACTGTATACATAATGTCTAATCTCCATAATTTGTTACCTATTTATAATTTTTAAAAATTATTCGCTATTATGAAAACAAAATTGTCATCCTATTAATTGTATTTCAAAACATTATTTTGCTTAGGTTATATATACTATACTACATTTAAAAAAAATATTCTTTGTAATTTGTATTAATGAGTACCAGTCTTCGCTTCGCTCAGAATCTATAAAGTAAATAATATTTAAAAATCTAATATTTTATAAACCTAATTAGCATTAATAATATATGTCCTCTAACTTAGCTATTAATGAACTTATTAATTTAGGTTTCAAGAGAACGGTATAGTATAGTATCAACATATCGTATAATTATATCTTTATATGCTTTACTGACCATAGTTTTGCCTAACAATTTCTTAAATTCTCAATAATTAAATAAATCCAAATCAAAAGATATTTTAAAATATAATCAAACTGGTAATTGCGTAGTTCGTACATTATCTGTATAAATCATGAAATAGATAAAAAATTATTAATTTGGACGAAATTGAATCCATCGCGGCTAGACACATTGTTATGTATAAATATATATATATATATATAGATGATAATGTATCGATTTAGATTAAACTCGTAAACCGCAGGTTATTATATAGTGTATATATATAATAAAATATTCGTGATAAAAAAAGATAAATATAAACGTGAATAATATTATAATATGGATTCGCGAAGTTATCGTTTTATTCCTCCGAGAAATATACGCTTCATATAATATATCTATTGGACGTGGTTGAAAACTTTCTATTTATATACATAGCCATGATATTCTGTAGGGACTTTTTGGTTAGAATATATTCGCTATTACGTCTCGCACACAAATATACAGGGTGATCAGAAACACGTGTTGGAAAAGTGTTGGGAATGGTATAATACAAAACGAATATAGGTACTACTACGATGTTATCTCCATTATATCTTTAAGACAATTTTATTCCGATCACCCTGTACAAATATATATATATATATATATACACCTAGATATAAGCACACGTGTTATATATATACAAAATGACATCGTCGAAATCGATAGCCGTTTTTCCCAGGGTCGAAATTGGTTTCGGACTGCAAATAATATTAGGTACCCATACTCGCGCGTTTTCGTATGGCCTCCAGCGATATGCGCATCCTATATATATAGGTTTCCCGGCACGCCACGTGATCGATTCCTAATAATAATATTATTATTATTATTATTATTTATTATATATTGTATTTTCGAAGGAAAAATCGCTCGGGACTTTATATAATACTTATATATATATATATATACGTATAGTATAGCGGAAAACGGCCAAACGCTCTTATGATTATTAAAAACCGCCGGATGTCTGAAGAGCGATTCACAGCAGCACGCGCGTACACATATATAATATATGATATATATTCTATATCGCATAAAGTCCGTCCGATATTATTCTTATATATATATATACTATATTAAAGAATATGTATTATTAAACGATGACCATACAAAATACAATTTACCATGTGCACGTGTCCCTTATTCCAGTTGCACTATAGATATATTATATTATAGTGTATGTGTTACCGGCGTTACCTTGATCAAAGCTCTATCTTTCACTGTTTTATAATATATAACTCCAAAAAATATATCAGCAGATCAGGTAAATTTTTCAGAGATACCCTGTTTAGTAAAATAAATATAAGTTTTAGTATTTTATAAATATACTAATTCCAATAACCTAATCACATTATAATTTCAATTTTAAAATAAAAATTAATTGTATAAAATAAGGTTTATATATAGAGATGCGTATAGTTATTATAGGAAGCGAAAGGCGAAAATCTATATGCGTTCATTAAAAAAATTAAGTATGTACTAAATAATAAAAAAAAAGATTGAATTTTTTTTTAATAAAAAATGCAGCATAATCCGAATAGGTAAATAATATTGTATCCATCGTAAAGGGGAAAAATTTCCTTACAAATAACTCGGAGTAGATTTTCTGAATACCTAATAGTACTTAAAATATTTACTTTTATAAATTAAACGTTTGTCTGCTACAAATCTACAATAATCAAATTCACTGAATTAATACAATTTATACAAAAAAAATTACTATAATTATAAAGTTAACAAATTTAATAACATAAGATATTTTGATTTAATAATAATTTTTACGGATTAAATACGAATGAAAATATATAATATTATTAGAAATATTTTTACATGTACATAAATATATATGTAATATAATATATGAAATATGTAATTTTTTTAAGTTACCAAAATCTAAAAAATAAAATACTCAATAGGTTATTCTTAGATTTTTATTTCAAAATTAATATTTATTTTAAATACACAGGCAAAATATGGAATGTCTATAAATTTTCTCATACGTAGTAATAATATGTAATATATTAATTAAAACTTGTATTTTTAAAATTAAAACTGTGTACAAGACTATCGGAATATCGAAAATCATATTATAAAATTTAAAGTAATACCTGAAATTCAGGTCCTGAATACATGCAAATACATTCATTTTACATTTCTGAATTTCTGATAGCTTATTTGTATAAATAACAAAATATCTAAATTGGTCTTGTAAACAAATGTTACATTTTGTAATCAAAGAAAAATTTTAAAATTAAGTATAGTGCTTTACATATAGTTTACTCGGCGAGTTATAAATATAATTTATTATATATAAAATTCAACTCATGTATGCTATTAGTTTGATTATTATAATAATATTAGATCTGGACCAATTTTAGCGTTTTCCGTTTTTATTACATATACAAATTCATCACTATATACGGTTTTTACACATATACACAAATTCGTAAATTTTAAAATAAATCTATTCGGTTATAATAGTTGTTTCAAGATAATTACGGAAGGGTATTATATATTATGATAAATGCATAAACCTCGCTCACTTGGAATTAATATACTAAACGTTTTACAATCAATGGAAGAATAAAAATACTCGCGAACGATTTACTACGGTTTTATTTTTTTTCTATATTTTAACGCGTATAAACATGGTCGATTGAAAATAATATTTCAGGATAATACGACTTATATACAAATAAATAGATAAATAACTTCAATCAATGTCGTCTTGTCTTACATTATTTTTATGTTCAAGTGCAGTTTGGGAAAAACAACTAAATGGCGCTCATATATTTATGTACAAAAGCGTATAAATTGAATATCTTAGAAAGTTTAGAAATCGTCATATCGATGGAACTATATTATTATTATTATTTGGAATTCTTTTACATTTCTGTATAATATTGTTATATGATATACAATTGCTCGATGTACGGTTTAGTTCATTAACTCTACTTAAAAGGTTCAAAAGTTAAATGAATGAAAATTTATATTATGCATTACCAGCTATAGTATTTGTAATAAGGGAAAAAGTATATTTAAATTATATGCAGTTGAACTAAAATTAAAATCCGAAGAATGTTTTTATATGATATTATATATTTTAAACTTCTTTCGTGTAAATGCATATAATTAATGCAGAGGTGTTATGCCATAGGCGAAATTTGGAGAAAACTTGAATAGGCTTAGCCTCCCGAAATGCTACTCATTTTCAAATTATTTCAGTTGTTATGGAGAAAAATAACTTGATATGATAACTGAGTTTTTCTGCCCCATCAAGTTAAAAACCAAAATAAAAAAATTTCATCGAGTGTATTCGATTTCAAAATCGAGTCTTTAGTTCTACTCGAATACTTATTAGAACATGTATATAAACTATAATAACTTTAATTATAACCTTAAAATTAACCTATTTCATATTTTACCTTATATGCAATATACTTTATACCATATCTATCATACCTACTATGTATGGTACTATGTACCTACTATATTACCTACTTCTAATTCTAAATAATAATTTTAAATTATTTGTTGCTTGTACTCTATATAGTGCAAATATTAAATTATAGTAAACTATACCTATGTAAATAAATAAGAAAAACATTGTCGGGCTTAAATTTGTATATCAATCGTACCAGACACACGTATATCATCTAAAGACACATCTCTTTGAAATTGAAACTTTAAAACAATAATACCCAATCTTGGGTAACGACATATAATAATATATTATTATTTCGTGCTGAACGTCTTCGTCGAATAGGATTTTATTGTTTGAAACGTAAAGTTTTTCCGTTATACTATATACTCGTATGATCATATAATAAATCTATATATACGAATATACAAATATACGAAATACACATGCTTTATATCATATGCGTATATATTATATTAAATGTATTATAGATTTTAAAACTTATTTCAAGTTTTGTGAGAAAAGTTTGAACTCTTTTTTATGTAAGTACCTGTATCTATAAAATCTTTAGAAATAGAAGCATTTATATACAACCATGGTATTGTTTTTGCCATAATATGTGATATCGATAAAAAACAAATATTTAATTTATTATAGGTAGGTATATCACCTGAGTTCCAATAATATATTATTATACTCGTATATACTCGACTATATATATATATATATATGTTTGAGATTTCTTACTTTATTCATATACAGGGAGATCAAAAAAATAAAGGAAATAACGTTAAGACGTATATAAAGTAATCGCACGATGTTATTTATATTATTTTATATAAATATTTATAATTTATGTTACAAAAATGGTATAAATTCCATGTACCTAATTCTCAACACTTTTGTAAATTTTAACACTAAATTCTGATCAGTATGCATATATTTATATAGCACAAATTATTTTTGGCATATAATATATTTAGACAGAAACCCAAAATTTCAAAATAAAATACACATATATAATATATTTACTAGTAGTTTCATCGCAATCATTCAATCCGAAATATATTTTGAGGGTTTTAATTAGTCTGTAAATATGACTTTGTATAGTTATTTTATATTACACGTGTATACTAGAAATGTACATTAATAGAATTAGTGTCGTTGATTTCCATTCAGTTTTAGTGAAATTCGACGGGAATTTAAAAAAATACACAGGAACACATTATGGTGAAGTGGTATTTTTTGCCTAAGACAGTGTATTTTTAGAATTATATCACTCCTGCATAGGTACCACTGACAAATTTGAGAAGGGACGATCTGCCTATTACCTTCTTGAGTCGATATTTTTTAAATATTTTATTAATTTTATAGTAATGGATAATAATTAAAAATAATGAGACACTAGAAGAAGCTATATCTATTGGCAATATTGCTACACGATTTTACTGATTATTAGTAGGTACCTATTAACTATAGGTATAGATAAAATTTAATTATAGATACAAATACTTTTAAGCAAATTAAAACTTTTGAAAGTTCGCCCCCCTTAATTGATCTCTAGATTCACCACTGATAGATAAGGGTGTTTTTTTAATTGTAGTGTTCAAATAAAACCTGCATAAATTTAAATGTTTAATATAACATTATTATAATAATATTAAAATAAATATAACATAAAAATAAACTAGAAAATATATACACAACATAGTTGCTATTGTATTAACATATATATTTTTACTATTAGATAATTTTTCGTACTATTGATGTTTATTATATTTATTACGTTTATCTTTATATAAAATATAAGATGTAAGCAGTATAAGCCGCGATAGCAACTTAATACCATCTTATAAGATGATTCAATATATTCGATATATTCGATATATATATAAGTTCCAAACAGAATATATTATAAGATCGCTTATATATATATTCGTACTATACATGTGGAATGTGGATATTCCATTGAATTTCTTTGCAAATTTACATATATTCAGAGCTATTCGCTAAATATGCTCAACAAAATTTAATTTCATTAATTTTTTTTATACATTTTAGTATAACTACCTATATAATACTTATACTTTTAATAATACGATAATCAATAACGTTACTTAAATATGGTATTATATGTGATATATTTTATAATATAAATATACCAGGTATATTTTAACTCTGTATAATCTATGTATAAGCGACAAATTGTTATTTGAACTGTATTGAATAAATTGTCTGACGAGAAAGTATATAGTGTATAAAGTATATAACACAAAAATGAAGAAGATTATATTCGCTTAGACAATATATTATCTACAATATATTTGTAACAAAAAGTTTTGATCATTCTGTATATACAATGGCCCCAGGGTAGTCGTATATATTGACGAGTATAGAAAATACTATTTGTACATCGCATATATGCTTGCATATGAATATTTGAAAAAACCGCAAATAGTATCGAGTAACTTTACGAGTTTTACGGAGAATAATATAATATATATGCGAAAATTGTACTCTTGCTATTGCCATTGTGTAGCGTATATTGTATGAAAATAGCGAGATCAGAAATTTTCGTTAAACATAAATATTGTGCGAATTGCACACGTTGTTTTAAACTGCATCTCCCATTGTTTTCGTATAGTTAATGTTTAAGAAATATTATAATAATAGATTTTATTGATTCTACGTAAAACTTAAATATAAGATGAAATATAAAAAAAAGTCTACACCTATATTTAGTAATATTTAGTAATATTTATATTATATAATATTACAAGAAAAAAACTGGCGTACTTACATATAACCGTAAATTTTAATTAAATTATAATGTAAAATATTGTATATAGGTACAACGCTACCGACAGTTTTTCTCGCGTGAAAATATATTTTTTATACATTAAGTATACACGAGAAAAGATCCCTACGGTGCGATTTGACGATGATGCGCAGGGTTTATATATATATATATATATATATATATGTAACACGGTCTCCTCATCTATGCAGGCTGCAGCATCAGACTGTTCGCCAGACGTGCGAAATTAACTCATCGCATCCACAAATATACGTATATTTATATACCGTCACGGGGCTGGCTTTTGCATTTCCGGCTTTAAAAAATAAATAAGTAAGTAAGCAAGGTATAACGTAGCGTTTTATTATATGCAATTTTATATTCTCCCTCTGGCACAGCATCGTTTACTAAATATATATATATTTTATATAAATCTCTATCTCGCCCCCCACATCGCGATGAGGATTTTAATGAAAATCCTGCACATTCAGGATAATATCAGGTGCGGATATGTATTATGTATATATCCAATCTAGCTTTTTGCATTTAATTCTCTAGACTGTAGAGACATTATATATATATACAGGGTGATCAGAATTTCTTGTTACAAAAATGATGAAAATAACATTTAAAACCGTAGGTATATGTACTCCTCATTGTTTTCGTAACATGAAATTTCGATCACCCTGTATGTTATATACGCGTACAATGACGGAAGTTATTTATGTTTATTTATATATAGCAGGTACCTATCTACTACAACTACATATACATAGATATATAAGGCGAAATTGTTTATTCTACCGGGAAATAACGACTAGCTTTGTATCATTGTTTCCGCTGCGGGAAAAACGAGCGATATTATATTAGATAGGCAGCTTTTCATGCGAAAGGGAAACCTCACGAAATGATAACGCGCGCTGCAATTCCGTCAAACTTTATCTTGTTTTTATATAATATATATATATATATATTATGTGTACCTATACATATAGACCATGCATCCGGGACCGATGGGTAGAATACTTATTGACTATAACCGCATAGTATATTATGCCATCCCAAACGTAAACATTCATTTGATATCTTGATAATTTGAAATCTATTTATTTTTTTATGAAACCGAATACTAGGTACCATTTTTAAAACAAAAACGTTTTGTTCAATTATGAAAAAATAAATAAAAATTAATAGATATCATTTTTTAATAAATTAATTTCTGGAACATTTTCAAAATATCGATAAGACATTTTTTTTAAATTTCAAGTCAACATTAAGTTAGAAAGTTAGTTATTAATAAAAGGTTAATTAACAACTAAAACATTTTATTAGTTGATATAATTATTTACTAACATGATTGTCAATATAGGTTTATTATTCGAAATTATAATATTTACTGTTTTTAATAAATAAAAAAAATAACGTATTAATACTTTACAATGCAAATAAAATATTATAATATATCCCAGCACTGCTGCACAACTTGTATAGCACAAAGCATCTGATATAAAATAATATAATTTAGCTGGTACTTATATTATGTACTATATATACTATATATATATACTTATATATGTATACTATACTACTACTTCAGAATCCAGATTGTATAAACTTAAAAATTATCTAGTCATAATATATAATATTATATATGAGTTCTAAAATAACTGCCAGTAACACAATACACAATGGGACGAAAAAACGAAAGTAACAAAAAAAAAATTTTAAGAGCATTATTATATAATATGTATATGTATTGTTACTGCAGCGCCAAGGTCGAGAGTCCCTTCCGTAAACAATAGTTTAAAAAAATGAAGAAAAAACGAAAAGGTTCAAGGTTAAAATACCGCAGACAATGGAACTCACACTAACAACGGGTGTAATAATTTACTAAAATATTCACAAGACCTCTCGCAGTGGTTTTGTGAAGTGGATCCTTTTGGTCGCCGTCTGGTCGAATTCTGAGTTTCTGACTATAAACTCATATGAAACATTATATAACATAAAATAAACTATACATATACACATCGCTTTAAGCGTGGAAAAAAAAAAACGTTTTTCTCATTCTTCCATATAAAAATACAAACATTATATTAAACTATATAGATATAGCATAAACAAAATCCACGTTTACTCAACGATGCGTGATATATAATATAAATTATATTATAGTCGTTGCGAGCAGGGGACAAAGATAAAGAATAATGTATACGTATAAAATAATATATGTGTTTAGCCTTTGAGTAAAAAAACAAAATATATATATATATATATATCGTTAAAATGTGTAGTTATATATATATTAATAATGTTTTATATTTATAAAAGATATTATATTACTGCAACTTTTATCAAACAATGACAATTTTTACAAGCTACCTTTAGTTAATAGAATTTTTTCATCAATCGCCAGACGTCGCCGTCGTCTCCATAATAATAATATATAATACTTAGCTTCTGCCGACGTTTTTATATAATATAATCTCAGAATATTATTATTGTTTTTTGAAAATAATCAAAGTAGTAATTGTAATATTGAGATGTACCTATATTTATGAAACACGAAATTTTGGTCACTCTTTTTGTTTTGCCTATATCTACTGTAAATATAGTATGACCTGCACTGATGCGTATTATATAATATTTTGTATAGAGGTTACCTTTGCGATCGTTTATCGTGATTAAATATTTATAAAACGAAAAATATCTTCCGACGTCAAAATAACTTATTACGTCTATAAATTTATAATATACCTACTATATATTATGTAAATAGCATACAAATTTAAATATATATATATATATAAGTTACATAACTACACGAAAGAAGCTGTGCGATTCAATAAATTTCCCTGTCTGATCAATTAAATTATTACTTTATGACTTGACGGTAAACGCTGCTGGTAGTTGGCATACCTATTATTGCTATATAAATGAAAAATATTTTCAAAAAACCATTAATAAATGGCGGTTTGTGTATTGTATATTATACAAAATATATAAGAAATTGATAAAATATTATGACATATTGACACGTGAGTCATAGTTATGGCGAATAATGCTTTTAACGATTTTTAGTCTTAGAAAAAATAAACCACACACCGAATAAACATTTATAATAAATAATAAGTTCTATACATTATAATATACCTACTTATATATAAACTAAGTAGATATATAATAAAGCATCACGAAATATAAATGGATTTTATATAATATCAATTTCTATCTATTATTTGATTTCCTACCTTTGTAATACCTACACACGATTGATTTCTTAAAAACCCACCCATATATTAATGTATGAATAAAATATAATATAATAGCACGACGGGATTCAAAAATGGCGTATTTCTTTCTCACATTATAATATATGCGTTTAAATATAATTTACAATACGTTCATGAACAAACGTATATTATATACTATCGTATTATATAGGTAACTAGTAACTGCTATTATACATAGGCACATTTCAAAACATATTATATAATCGGCTATAAAATGTTTTCGTTTAAAAAGTTTATACTACAAGTATAATATTATTAAAATATAATACAGTATTTCATTTTATCGTACGTGTAAAAACACCGCGATGTAATACAATCGAACAAAAAAGCGAGAAAGTCGATTTTGGACGTTCCTCATTCGTCCTTCTGGTCTTCGAAGTAAATTTGTGGTTTATTTATTATAATTAAGGTTTGAATGCAATATGATATTGCATTGAAAATATGATTCTAAACGAAACTATATGTAATATATTATACTGATAATCCATTCCAAAATTTGACTACGCGTGTAAACAACCTATTAGAATACTCAAACAAATATAGTCCCTACGTTCAATTTTGTGTTAGTTATCATAAAAATATAAAATCAATTTCGTTGAAATTACCATAATTTCCATGAATTTCGCCGATTTTCCGAATGTTTGGTAGTTTCTTCTCCTAAGGAAATACTATTGAAAAATTCGAAAAATGAGCTAAATAAAGTATCAACAATATGCAATTTTCTACCGAAATCATACCTTATTCGTTGTAATAGGACCATTTTCTGCCCAATAAAGTGTCTAAAAACATAAAAAAAACATCATTGTAAAACCAATATACATTTTTCGCTTCTCTCAGAATTTAAAAACTTATTATGAAGTATGTGAAATAATATATAATTATATTTTATATAATATATTATACATAAAGTTTATCCATACCTATAATAATATAATATCAATGAAGATTATACTAATATTATACATGTTGATTTTTTTTAAAATCTATGATAATACTACAAAAACGGTTTATTATTATTAATAATTATAATTTATACCTATTATAATAATATACGTATAGGTACTATAGATTCATAAATAAATTACTCAATTGAGTTAAAATTAAAATTTTTTTTTCTAATAATTGAATTTAAATTAAATCGATTTTTTTTCATGGAATAATTAATTACTATAGGTATGTATATGTTATATTTCAACATTACTACCATAACGAAGTATAATTATTATTTTATGATATAATTAACTTACAGATAGACATATTAATAGTAATTTATTTATAATTTAAAACATTAAATCGATAAATTAATATAAAAATTTTTAAAAAAATACTATATTTTAAATGGAATAATAAAAAAAAAGTTATAGTTTTTTTTATAGTAATTTATGATGAACGGTAGCAATTAAGAATGTTAATAGATTTATTTAATTGCTTGTACCTACATGTACCTACAAGTTCAATAAAATCAAATTAATTATAAACCCGTTTAAACTTGAATATAATATACCTGTAAAAATATCAAAATATAAGTGGGTGCTTATATAGTCATATTATATATACCTATATACCTATATACGTATAAGTATAATAAAAGTGTGTTTATGTGCGACATTATATACAGTCGTATATATATGAGACGAAAATTCGTTGTATACACAACATACACTATGTTATATAATTTATATCGCCATACGGTATAAAAAATAACAAAAAAAAAACAATTCTTGTGCATTTTTTGCTCAGAATGACCTCTCACACTTGCGTCGTGGCCGTGTTGTGACGGCATCCGTATCTAAAAAAAATTATCGCGATAAATTGCAGGTTTAGCCTCGGATATATTTGCATGAAGAGTATATCTAGTTGTAAGCATATAGTTACAACAACTATAATCATGGTAAATATTATTTTTATTTTATATATATATATATATATTAATACGCGACGAAAGCAATAATACAGTATTGAGAGAAAAAAACTGAAAATAAACAACAGTAAATTCGTATTTATATATAATAAAATAATGATAATATTAAATTGATTATACAAACGGAAAGATTGATAATATGCGTCAATGTAAAGGGCTAATAATGTGTGTTTTGCAATGCGCATCAGACGAATAATTGATATAATTATGAGAAAATATTATTAGACTTCGAGGAAAAAATTATTTAAAATGGAATAGATGAAAGAGTAAAACAACAAGAAATTTCGAAAAAAACACGCGGGAGACGGGGACAGTAATATTTATCATATATAGTCATGCTGCTGATAAATGTTTCACACCAAGTTCATTGTGAGTACGTAACAGAATTTCAACAGGATGCTCTTCATAATTAATTAATTATTATTAGCTGCATATATACTGCAGAGGTTAAAAAACTGAAATGATTTAAAAAAGGGTCGCGCCTCCGAAATATATGGTGACGGCCATCTTGACGATGCGCGCGCACGTGTTATATATACCTACATATTATAATGTATAAGCACAATCGCACTGCATGGCGGTAATGGAAATTTGATCTCCGTCGCCGCCGTCGTGTGCCCCTAAATATTATTTGAATACGCTTTGTATAATTATTTTATATTATTTACAATTGTTTATATGATTTAATTTTATTATATTATCGATAAAATATACTATTATAATATATAACACTCCGAAATTAAATCCTATCACTCCTATAGATATTGAAATCTAAATTTTTAAATTACAAATTTTAATAATAATAATAATAACCTTAAAAATGGTCTCTATCTACATCATAAAATATTATGTATGGGTAAATATAATTGTATGTCATAGCTATCATTATAACATTATATGTTTATATTATTATTACAGATGTTTCCCACGTTTTCGATTTTAATGCCAAAATAAATATTGAAAAACAAATAATTTGTTGTGTATAATGTTTTTATATCATTATCGGTACCTAATTTTTTGTATTGAATAAAATCTAGACGAGTTTTATTGCTACATTCCAGTTTAGTATACCTATGCAGTTATAGTCAAAACATAATAATATATAAGTGTTAATAATATAAATGGGTAAAAATATATGTATTCTATAAGTAATATAATTTAAAACTAGAAAACAATTTGTTTTTTCATTTTTCATGGAAATCATCGAAAAGATATTAAGAAACATATTGCATCAGGGTCATGGCTTACCTCTTGCTACGACCCTACACATAGCATAAAAACGGTTTTGTTATTTTGTGAAATTAAATTAAATTTTTAGCTTAGAAATATACCATATTAAATATAATATTCGTTCATATTATTGCGATGTGTCAATATAATTATTTTAGGGTTCTGCAGAGAAAGAAAATATGCGATCACTTTGAAAATTGAGCTTATTGTTAAAATGTATAAAATGTGCAAAAATCGGGTATAGTCTATACATAGTCATTTAAATTCGCAACATGATGGTCTTTATACACATTACATGTATATATATATATTATTATTATTATATGTGTTCCATTGACATCACAAACGTCCTTGACCCCGTGCGCAGAGACGATAAAAATAATAATAATAAATACTAAAAATACCTATATAAAAACACATAATAAAAAAACTTACGTTTTATATACATTATGTTATAGGTACACGTTATATTATTATTATATATATATATATTATAAATGTGTGGCAAATAAAAACGACTAGACCGCGCACGGTGTATAATATGTATAATAATAATAATAATATAATAAGAACTGCATGGTAATGCATATTCGAACATTGTACAACGGCATTAATATATAATATAATGGTTATAAATAGTTTTACGCGATAACGGGGTGATAACGACGAGTCGGTTTTTATTAGTATTATTGTCGCGTGCACGTATATATACATAAAAACCACGGGATTTTACGACGACTATACGATTGTCCCTTATTATTCCGTCACATTTCCTCCCCCCACAATTTTTTCATTCATACGAAAATTTCATACTCGTCGGTGACCATCATGATCTATTTTTTATTAAAGGCACTTACTGTGTTTATTAATTATATATAATATACGCTGTAATTACAATTTACACATGATGTATTGTAATATTGTCCTATAAATACCTATAACATACACATAATAATTATAATCGGATATAGTTTATCAAATTGAAAAATAGCATTATAAAAGATAATATATTATAGTTTTCAACTTTTCTAGTATGCATTGTTGCAAATATATCAAATAGAACAAATAATTTGTATGTCATCTGTAGTAAAAAAAAATTTTTTTCGTTTAAATTAGCTACAAATTATAAAAAAATATATATGTATTAATTAATGTATAGGTTAAAAAAAAATTATTAATTTTATACGTACAACGCATCTATCGATATGTTTGAATACTATATTTTTTGTAAACTCGTACCTATACATATATATATATATATATATATATAGGTAGGTATACAATTCAGAACTCATACTTTTGTTACTGTTCTTTTAATTGTAATTATTACGCTTCTTTTAATGAACTTAATTTATTTATTTATTATATACACCTACCACATTTATTATTTATTTTGTTACGGATCTCATTAACACCACCTTAAAATATTTTACATGCAATATGATAGTAGCGACTATTGTACTCGTCAAAATTAATATTTCTATTTAGTTGAAAAATCTATCTTTTAAGATAATAATGTATTGGAATTTGAACCTAAATAATAAAATTATATATTGTGCAACTTATATATTTTCATACACATTATTTATTTTTTTTAATAAAAATTATATATAAGTAGGTATACTTAAGAGAACATTAAACCCACATTATATAGTCACTGTTTTACATACACATAACATAACATAATATAGAAAATAATATACGAAAGTATAGGTACGTAAATATATATATAATATTAGAGTAATTTTTACATATTATTATATTTTTAGAAAAGAATATATAAAGCTGTGCTCTACTCTAGCATTTAGTTTTTTTAATATTTTTATTTTTAAACAAATTATATTTAAGAATATTTAAGTAGATAGCTAAATACCTATTTTTTTTTTAATTGAACATAACAAAGTTTAAAATAATTTTAAAAATTCAATGGTATAGGGCACACTTTATATTGTTTCTAAAAAGTTTAATAACCATGTTAAATTTATCATTATATTAATTATAAATAAATTGTATTAACAATGTAGTTGGGATACGTTGATTTGCCATGTTATGCTTATACAAGACGAAAACATTAAACATGAGTAACATCCTTTTACAGATAGAATTAAAAGTAGGTAACTAGATACCATATAACTAGTACCATAATCATTCATTATTATTATTGCCTATATTATTTTATACGTATTCCAAAAAGTATAGGTACGTATGCGTGTACATTACATTTGTAGATAAAAATATGCGTGAGGTAAAAGTTATTATTATTATTATATACCTATATTAACATTCCAAATTTCAAAGTGTTAGAAGTGTTGGAAGTGTTCTGGCCACCTCCGCAACAACTGTAGTAGACGTTTATTTTTATGTATAATTGTATACTATTATTTATTAAAAAAATGTCTGTCCTAATAAAAAGTCATTTAAATATATTTATCACGACAAGAAATTATAATATAGTAACATAATTAGGCCGAATGAATATATACAGAGTAATCAGAATTTCGTTTTATAAATATGGTGGGAGAAATATGCATACATTTCAATGTTATCTCAATTATTTTGTAACACAAAATTCTACTCATCCTGTAGATAGGTATAAAAGTAAAACCTAATTGATTTAATTATAAATTATAACGGGAATATTACCTATATTATATAGTTATATTAATTAAAAACAATCAAACTTTTAATAGCAGGTACCTATAATATTATATAATAGAAATTAAAGAAATTCTATTATACATTGATACACTATACAGTTTCTTTTTAATTCAAACTATATAATATATAATAATTTAATTATGTTAGGACATACACAAAAGTAAAAAATATGAGCATATATACACAAAGTGAACGTAATTTCTGTGTTACAAAATTAATGAAAATAATAATGTAGATACATACATTTAAAACGTACCTACATATAATCTCCACCATTTAGGTATGTAACACGAAATATAGATCTACTGTATATATTTTATAGAAAAAAATATAATATGTTTTATGGGATATTGGAATAAAGTGTAGGTTATTCTATATATATATATATATATATATATGTATATGTATTCAATACGTAAAATATTTGAGATTATAACACAATATTAAAATAGTTGTAAATATTGTATTGAAAAAAATTATTATATTTATATAGGTAGGTATATTATAATGCCTTCCTATTATATGCAGGTACTACTATTCGTATACGAAGTTATATGAACTATAATACTTTTAAAATTATTATTTCTACCAATTATCTCACTAGACATTTATTAACAACCGATTTTTAGTTTATACATTTGTTCAAAAGTCAATTTTTAAAGAATATTTTTTAATTTTAGGATAAAAAAAACATCATATTTTAAGAATTATAATTGTATTTATTTTCTACTACTATATAGATAAAATATTGAAAATGTACATAAAAATTATTCTCACAAATTTTTTACACGAAATCTTCAGATCACTCTATATAGGTATATAACGTATAGGATTTGTATATTATTAGGTATAACCACTAACCCGAAAAACTAATTAGGTATTATAATAGGTCATATTTGTGTTATATTTGCATGTTATTTTTAATACGAAACTTTTTCGAAATAAATATAATATGATTTTAGACACATATAATATATAGTACCTATATTATTATACCGCGAGCGGACCCCAACTGAAAAAACGGGTTCGTGTATACCTAGTTTCGATCGCGTGCGATTCGCGTTAAATATATTATAATAATATGCGTATAATAACATTATGTTATTTGCGTTTTCGTATAAATTATAATTATTTATATTCAGTATTTGTGTATACCAGACATTTTTCACGTGAATGTTTCACGAATTTCCCAATCGTTTTCCATAATACATAATACTAAGATGAATTATAGCCGTACACGAATCGTATATATAAATCATACAGCAGCGTACAATATATTATATAATATTATGCCATGTCTATTAATACGCACATAAATAAGCTCGCCGCACGCTTAGGTACCTAATGTATATATATATATATATACATACCTAAACCGAGGTAGAACTTGAATTATATTTCGGGAGAATATAAAAAAGAGAAAAACGACAAAAATCAAATTATTAGCTATATATTATATAGACTTGCGTGGATTTAAAGACACGCGCGTTACATTCCTTTAACTATAAAAATGTTACTAATAGTTATATAGGTATACAGGGTGGTCTGAACTTTGTGTTACAAAAATAACGAAGATAACATTAAAAACGTCTGTAACCTCCTATCCTACTTTTAATTTAAAATTTTGAATGTCCTGTATATACTTACATCATGCGGTAGTCCTACAATTGTATATTATATAGGTATGTATAATATGGAGTATATAGTATCATTTAATTCTGACATTTTAACGATTTGTATAAAAGTTGATACCTATTACCTATTTGTTATTAAAATTATTATTTATGTCATGTACGCATATACCTAACTACATTTAACGATAATATAAATATAATAATTTATAATACAATATATATATATTATCTTTTCGTCGGGTTTGTAATTAAAAAAGAGAAAATAAATATAATATATTATATGCATACTCATCACAACGCATTCCCGGTAAATTTATATTTTAATATATTTCTTAAATTAAAAACAAAAATATTTTTATTTTTTTTTTTAAATTGTTACGTTCATATATGCCACATATTTAGATATAATTTATTATAATTATCTATATAAGGTAATCAAAATAAACATATGTTACGAAAATGTACTACAATGATTATATCAATTAATATTTTTATAACGTGAATTTCTTATCGCTCTTTATATTTAATCAGTATTGTCAATAGTTTTATTAATTCTATATTTTATGTACTTCTCTTGGCCGTAAAACGGATTTTTATTTTTTTAGCTCAATATTTAACCTCTAATAAAATGTGTTTTTATTTTATACGCGTATATAATGTGTTTGACATGCGTCTTTATAGTTTATTGCACCGTATAAATGCGATAAGTCGTTCAACTAACGTTTATACAAGTGTGAATATTGTTTATAGAGGTATAATATATGTTTCAGTGGCATTCAATTCGCGATTAATTTAAATTATGAATTTACATAAAAATAAATATTATTGTTATACAATTAGTGTAATAATAACAATATTTATATGTTTGTTAATAAAATAATTTTATACACTTAAGATATAAATATAATAATATATAGTTATTTATTTTCTTAATCTAATAATATTTATATGTATGCACATATATTATTCGCCAAAACAAAATATTTATTGTTATAAGCTATACCTAATATATATGGTATAAATTTTGATAGTGAGTTATAATACAGTATATATGCTACTTATATACATACTACTTATAGAGGGTGATCAAAAATTTATATTTGATAGACAAATTATGAAGATAACATTAAAAAACATATATGCGATTATCCCATCGTTTTTGTAACCCGATCACTATGTGTTATAATTATAACACCTAAGTTTTCAAAATATTTTGATCACTCATAGGTCTTAGCTTTGAGGTAGATAGCAACATTATGTTATAAGGTAAACGTGTTTTTAAATTCGACCGTGAACGTGTACACGAATAAATATTATTGGTATATTTGAGAAAAAAATTATGTACAACACCTCCCGATACGACTGCACCGTATTTATTATTATCTTGCTGCACGCGCACATATATTTATATTGACGGCGATCCTGTCCTTGAATTTGGAATGTGCGCTGCAAATGACAAAACACATTGTAGAACGTTATTCAAGTATCTGAATCTGATATAATCATAATGTACCTATTATAATATATACCTAGAAATACAACACTACTTATTTTATATTACTTTATAAGTTTTAACAAATTTTGTATATAAATAAAATTATGATTCAAGATGTAGGTAAACAATATTATATAAAAACGAGTAAAAATATATAATGATGTGGCAGCTAATCTGACTACATTATACGATTATAATATATAATAATAAATTTCTCTTAGTAGTAGGTAGTGCGTATAATGAAATATATTAATGCAATCCCCATGTTTAGCATATATCTTGTTTGTGCTATAGATAGTTAATTATTAGTATACATTAATATTTTGTATGTTATTTATTAATGTTAAAATAATAATAGGCAATATATATATATCAGAACAGGATCTACAAATTATGTTGTCAAAAGTAACGGAAATAACATTGAATAATATCATAATATGCTTATGTTTATAATACATAGGTATTATAGGTTTAATGGGTAGCTATAAGTATAATTGTATTTTAATTAAATACTTAATTATATTTTTAAATATTTTTTTTACATGAGAGATGATTCTTAATTCTTATAAACTAATAATTCGCATACACTAATAATTATTGATACAAGAACTTATACATATTTAGTTTAATTGAGAATTTATATATAAATAGTCAATATAAGTATTTATATAGATAATAGGTATTTATAAGCTATTGCCTTTAATATCCAATAAGTTATATTATTTAATTGTATTGCTTTATAAGTATAATATAATAACATAATATTATTATCATATAAAATAATAATGTTTAAATTATAACTTAAAATATGATGTATATGATAGTACTAGAATTTTATAACTTAAAAAAAAAATATTTGAGTGCATAATATTTCATATTTAGTGATATATATTCATATTTAAGTTTCACACTATTTAATATACACATTAAATGTCGTTGAACTCTTATATTCTAAATGAACTCTAATCTTATATATTTATATAGGTACTATATTTTAACTTTAATATATAATATTATACTAACTATTAAGTAATATTGACGCTGCTTATTGATATATAAATATTTATATTTATTTTATTTCTTGTATAACACCTATATATATAATGCCCATCAAGTGTATTTTGTATATCTCTATATAAGTAATTTTTAATTTATGAAAAGTCTATATAGGTATACGTAAATTATTGTAGTCAATATAATATAAACATAATTATGGACTATAGAAGTTACATTGATCCAACTCAAGTATCTGCACTTAATATTATAATATAATGTCATTCAAATTTCTAGATGAATTTATATAAGCGTTAACCCCGTTTATACCGATAATTAATTATAATATTGACAGCAATTATGTCTTCGTCTGAGAGATGAATTGTTATCATAAATAAAAATTTATTAAAGTTTAATGTGTATTATTTTAAATTTATGTAATTATATGTACCTAGTGTCATTTAAAAATAGTGGAAACCTTGGAAGAATTTAAATGGCTTACAATTTAAATATTTTATACAAAATTATCATAGTCTACGAATGGCAAAAATCTTAATCCGGTCTTGTACCTATACTTACCTTATAGCTTTGTTAATTAGGCACAATAGCCTCGTTGCTTTTTAATAAAAATATTAGTGAATTAAATTATGTATAGCCTATAACCTAAATACATATATATATATATATTATGAAACTGTAACTACGGATTTATAAGTAAGTATTTACTATTTTTACCTTAATATTTTATTAAATACAAATATTATATATATATATATATATAAGTGCCTATATATTTATGTATTAGATAGATGGTTTTGAGAAAATATGGATTTATTAATATACTTATACAATTATCAGGTCTAATATTAGTATATATATACTAATATTAATAACCTTATATTAATATAAACCTATATATTATATCAATAAACAGATATATAATATGTGCCTATTTATATAATACACATATACAAATTATTTAGATAATATTTTAGCAGATGACAATCAATATTGTAAATTTCATAAACGCGAAGCGAGTGCGCGGGTATATTATATACTAGATATTTCGGCGGTAATTGCGCGTGCGTTCTGTGATGAACGAACAAAAAACGTCAACGCGATGATCTCGATAAAATATCGAACATTTATAATATTATATTATCATTTATTGATTAAAAGTACCTATAATACATGTAATATATAGCTTTATAATATATATAATTAATAATGACTTAACGTTGTCATTATATTAGGTAGGTATAATAGGTATAAATCTAATGACCAGGACTAGGATTTGTATGCTAATAAAAATAATGAAATATACATTTTTTTCATAAAAAGAAATTCAAAAATATATATTTTGTTATTTTATAAATATACAGACAATTTTTAAATTATTATAAAATTGTATATTAGATAGTGTAATTATTACACGTAACGATAATTGCATACATTTTTAAATTTTCAAAAATAAATGATTTACGGACGGGTCGTATTATTAATTAATATTTGCTGAAGCTTACTCTTTCAGCGTTACACGATATTACTGGGGCATATTTGAATAAAGAATTTTGACCAGGTGTTAAATTACTGTTGAAATTTCTCTCTTCTGATTCACTATTTATAATATTATATAATATACTTAT
This sequence comes from Eriosoma lanigerum, assembly GCA_013282895.1. Lineage (NCBI taxonomy): Eukaryota > Metazoa > Arthropoda > Insecta > Hemiptera > Aphididae > Eriosoma > Eriosoma lanigerum. The sequence continues at coordinate 44,167,291 of CM023358.1, forward strand.
TGTTCGAAGAGTTTTAAATCTATTTTTTTTTAAATTTTTTTTTTTAACTGAGTTCATTTTATTTTATAACAAGTTATTTACGCTATTTTGTTAAATTTGTATGAACTTAAACACAATAATTACGCACATACGAAAATATGCAAAATACAAATTTCATCATTTAAATCAGAATTATACAAATCGTGGACATTATTGCAGACTACAATTATATTTGCAAGTTGCAAAGAAACATGCAGCTGTTGCATACAAATCCTAGCCCTGCTAATGACTTATGTAAAATTTGTTTGATATGAATTTTATATAGTACCTATAATGAACTAACTATATATGAAAAAGGTATACAATCATTGATTAACACATCAATCCCAATTGGAAATCATATATTAATAGCACTTTTTGGGAATATCAAAACTATAAATTATAAAAATATTATATTATAATATGAGTATAGGTACCTATTGTTATTCTAAAAAATTATCTTTTTAGTCGGAATGGTTATCAAAAGCGTTCTGCAGTAACGTTTATATATATATATATATATGTTAATTATATACCTATAGGTAATATGTTTGCGTCAATAATTTTTGGTCGATAGAATTGTTGATGGAAAATTAAATTTATAAATGGTTATATAAATCTATATACCAAAAATTTGATTAAAATTAGATATTCATGTTGCTTATTGCCCACTGCTAATTATCGATACTATAATATTATATACATAATTATAATGTCAAAACTCAAAAATTGGGTATTGTATTAGAATATTATACATATATTTAAAAAAATGTAAATCTATCGGTATACATAGCGATTGCGGTACATAATATTATAGATAAAACGGAGAAATTTTTTTAGTTAATTTTATATATAACATCGAGTATATAAATATGCGTTTGTAAAACGGCGTGTGTGGATCACACGCGACGTATCAGAAATTATATATTATTATATTTTTTGTACGGGCGTACGGATCGATCCGCCTCCGACGCCGCTGGGAAACATGGTTGCGCTGCGTTGCTACTGACAACCGGGCGACCAGAATCGGTGTCCCGGACCGTCCGGTTTGTGACGATATGGTCGATGATGGTTGCGGTTAGGGCTATCGCGATCATGGTGGGGCTAAGCGAAGGGGATACCGTAGCCATAGTAACCGCGGTAATGGCCGCCGCCGACGAGGTTCGATCAGGGCCAGTGGTTACCAAAATAACACATCACGTCCCGAAACTGTGCGTTACTGATGAAATGTAACATATTATTCCATTTCTATTGTACAGCGCTGACTGGTCCAGAACCGGACGCCGCGCCGACAGATGTCGCCACCACAGTGTGATAATTTTGTTTTCTCATTTCTTCTCTATACTTATACAGATACCCGAAATATTTAGGCATGCTTTTTTCTTTTTTATACTCGTGACGTCTAATATTATTATGATAAGTTAATAAAAATATTGAATAATATAACGTCTAATATAATAAAGTCTTTATTTTGTTGTTGAATATAATATTTTATAATATTGGTAATAGGTACCTAGATTATATAAATAAGGCTTAAATTAGTTTTATCGTTAATCTGTCATAAATTAATTATTTGATAAATATATTAAATTATATTTTTTTTTTTATAATTAAAAACACAATTTACCTAAATATATAATTTATAAGGCAATAATTATTATGATTTATATTTTTATAATTCGAAATAAATATCTAAAGTATACAAGAGCCTAACCTATACAGGATGAGTCTGGGAAATTTCACGAATGTAATAACCCTTTTTTCATGTAATATTTTATCTTGATTATTCCGGCTCTACAAATATGTTACAAATTGTTTTAATGAGTTTTCATTTATTTTTAAAAATAATTGAAGTTTATAAAAATTTAATTTGTTTACCTTATTTACCAACCACTGCCACTGTTGATATTATAAGAATTCATTGTCAATTAATATACATAGGTATTTTAATTATATTTTCATAAATTTCAAAAAATCTTTAAAAATAAATTAAAACATATTGAGAAAAAATTTTGATTCCAATATTTTTCAAAAATTTAAATCTTCATAATAGATACTTTGAATTAAAAATGTAATATTATACTATTGTATAATTGTATCACAATATAACACAAGAGTTTAGAAATAATTTAAACCTATTGCATATAACCAGAGTTGATTCATTTGTTAAGTTCTTCAAACACACCTAATACCTATATATATTTAGTATATAATATATATCAGTGCTTAGTATAACTATTTACAAATTATAAGTTGGTATAGGTGCTTAATAATATTATAATTTATAAATTATAGATATTTTATTTGTTAATTTTAGAATTGGAATAAGTGGGATCAATTCATCTATATTACCTATACACTAATATTTATATAGAAACATATTTAGTACCTATAGACATATTTTTATAAACAATATTAATATATTATTTAAATAAAACTCTATATAATATACAGCTTAAATAATATATATATATATAAAATGAAAATAATTTAAAACTTGGTATATATTTTATAACCAGGCTTCAGAGAATGTTGAAATTCTAAATTTAAATCGCAGCAAATCCACAGATGTATACGCCGCACATCATCACCGCCGCAACGCACGACGCTGTCATACGCTTGTATAGTGTCAACAACCGCTGTTAGCACGATTTCGTTACGAGCACGGATGGTATTTTTTAAATTTAAATATGTAAGTTTTCATGATCATTGCAGCTATAGATTGTCTAAAATTATGTATCTACATATAGTATTATACCTGATATGTAAGTGTAATGAGATAAATGTTGTAACTTAATAAGTATAATATATAATATATACATTGTACATACTTATATTTAGATATATATATTCTGTTCATCAGCGTCATATTTTTAATTAACATCTTTTTTAATTCAATTTTTTTCTTTACGAAATGAGGCGTGTTTTGGCAAGTTAATTTTTGGTAAACAGTCTACTGAATCGATTAACTTTTTATAGTGTAGTTTACCAAAAATTAACTAAACAAAACCTGCCTATTGTATATGATTATTATCCCAAGGTTAGGTTAGCCTTAAAACCCCTTTTTTTTCAATTATACTATTTAAAATTAAATTTGGTAAAAACATTTATTAAACTGGAACAAAAATAAAAATTAGTAAAAGTCATAATATAGTTAGACATTATTATATCTATACAGATACGTATATAAGTTTGTATAATTTTTGATTCTCATAATTTCATACAGGAACATTCGAATCGGTTATTGACTAAATTTATCGATTTTTTTGATATCGGAAAGAAAAAAGGTGTCGGGCCTGTATCTTTCTGCCGTTGTAGGTGACGACACATTAATGGAAGTATTTATTATAATAACAGCAAAGTAAATGTATAATGTAGTTCAACATATTACTTTATATAATATACAAAATAACAGAGTAGGTATATAAAAAATTGTATAGGTAATATTATACGTATGTAAGTAACATATTGTCAGACCTTTCACAGACACCCTGAATGCTGTTGGTATATATTTTTACTATATGGACAAATGGATAATTTGTTAATTCTCATTTTTAATTTAGTACAGACACGCGATTTTATAGTTAATTATAGTAAATTGTTCGTGATGTGATATAATAACCTTATATATACCTTATATACAATCTATTATATTATAAATATATATTATGCATTTTTATGTATCTATACCCAAATAAAATATTTTGATTTTAAAAGTAGTAGGTATAACAGGTACAGTTTATATTCTAGGTATATATAGTTCATACGGTAAAAATGTATTATTTTATTTGCAGGACTGCATTGTATTTTAAATGGCTATATAATTATATAAAATAATATAATTTCAATTGACATTTAATGTATAAATATTGAATTAAATATCATAAAATTATAATTAATATTTTATGCATTGCAGCATACATATATAATACACACAATCATCTATAACCAGGTTGATACCTAAAGCAACTTACCAATTACTATAAATCCATATCGATTATTATAGAACGCGATCCAAAAACGTTGAAAGTTCATTTCAGCTGCAGCATTGACTTTAGCATTAAACTATTAACTCTGTGTATTTAGAAAATCACAGCTGGGTATAATAATAAAATAAATTAAAAAGCTGTAATGAATGCCCATGCGCATGAATATATAGCATATAATATATACTTTAGTATACTATATATTATATTCGTTTAATCTTATATATCGCGTTGACATAATATAATAATAATAATAAAAAAAAGTACCTAAATAAGATTTACACCCAGCTGCAATACACGAATGGATCTCATAATATTATAATATATATAAACTGTATTTCTATTATACGAGTGACAATAATTTTACGGCTTTTAAATTGGATTTAATTTTTTTATTTAAAAGATAAACTATTAAATATATTATGAGCCGTATACCTAATATTATACATGGTCTATTATTTATTAATTAAATAGATATTATATATAATGTGAAACTGTTATGGACATTACATAAATAGATACAGGGTGAATAGAATTTTATATTATGTTATAAAATAAATCTACTCTATATATTATATATAAGTATATGTACCAACATATACTTATATTTACTTTAAACTAATTATATATTTAATAAATAAAAATTGGTAAATATAATGCGAAAAAATCATAATAGTATGGTTTGACATAATATTATGATTATTGTTTGGCATAAGAATGGTGGTAAAAGATTTTTATGTTTTATTTGCTATTTAAAAATAGTGACATTTTGCTAAATCTCGAAGTTTTCTTCTACCATAATTATGGCAGTAAATATAACTAATAAAAAGTAAAATGTTTGATAAGAATAATATATACAGCTAGTACTTATTACAAATATCTGTAGAAACATTTTTATTATTGTTTTTAATACTTTTGGGCATATATATATATAACGTATAATGTATGTATAGGTAACTATAACTATAATATATACCTATATAAAGTTTTGAAATTTAATTGTAGTTGCTTTGAGGAAAAATGTATATATATATATGTATATGAGCTGGTCCCTATTATAAAGGATTTAAAATTTATCACTTAAAACGAAAATGGAAATGATAAATTTATATATTTTAATGCAATAATATTTTATGATTTATATAAATAATATTTACCTATATTTGTATACTATAATACATAAATTATATAAACGTTAATAATAATAAAAGTAACATATTATTGTAAACTAAATTATATAAATTTATATTATATAAAAAATGTATAGATCAATATATTACCTATTGATATTATTATATGTGAAATGTTCATAATCTTATAAGTTATAAAATGTTTAAAAAAAAAAAAAACTTTAATTAAGAAACATGTTATTGAAAATAAATTTTAGTTTAGAATTTATAGATATGTGAAGCTAATAAGTTATTATAGTTATATGTATATAATAACTATACGTACCTATGTACTTGTACTTGATTTTTATGGTAGATATATTTTTAAATATTTTCATTGGTAATTCGTAAACTACATAAAATAATACTAATTTTATATTTTTGACAACAAAAATAGGTAAACAATACAATATTTTATTATATTCCTATATATTATGTGTAAATTGTAATTATTTAGATAAATATAAATTATATTTAATATAGGTAAAATTAGATTATGTATAGCGTATTGGTGTAATAATAGCGCCGTTAAAAAATACTGTAATTTATTTAATTTGCCATCATCAGTTATAATATATGGCCAATAACGATTAGGTGAATTACTTATTGAATTAAAAGTATGTCATTATTATTTTTATTATAAATATAAAGTGAATGAGTACAATTAAAAAATATATTGTTGATATTTATTATGAATAGTAGCCAAAAACAATAAAAATCATGATGACGGATGATAGATATAAAAATATGTTAATGTGCCATAAAGAAAACATTATAGTATAAATTACTTATAACTATGTAATTTTATGTCTAATTATATGCATTCTATATCATTATAATAATTCAGTTTAAAAAATATATATTATAGTTACCTACTTATTATTAGTATGTATAGGTATTATGATAAAATATTAATTTCACCTACTTCAAATTTATTTACTATTCGACTAAATGTATTACAAATATTTAAACAATTATTCTTTTATGTTTAATTATTATATTTATATATCTATACTAAAAGGGATGGAAAAAGTTTAGTTGTCTGCAATCAAATTAGATATTGATATAAATATATTTCGTATTATTTTAGTGGTTTGTGTAGTGTTTGTGCATAATATAATATTGTCTTCAAGACGTATTTATGGGTACCTAAATAATAATAATAAGCGTACATAGACATAAAAATAAAAACTCAGTAAACCGATAAACCTGTCCGTTTAAAATACAATAAAAAATTAGTAGTATTGAAATCATTGTGCGAGATTTACGCGCACGCGCGCGGTAAATACCTATGTATAATAAAAAATAAGTGTGTACATATAAAATACAGAATACAGTATACACATATACAAACGATAAAAATTTTATATTTATATAATTATTATATTACTCAATATAATCTAAAACGCTGTGAAAAAAAAAAACTATAGAAATAATAAAACATCTACACTTTACGCATGATATACCTAATATAATGTAAGTATATATATATATATATGTGTGTTTAGTATAAGAGTCTAGTAATATTATATATATATATTATATTATGGGTACAAAATGGCTCGTAATAATATAATATAACTGTTGAAACACTGATAACGCCGTCGTAAACGGATAATGTTTTTTAACAGAGACGTTATTTGTGGTATTTAGATTTTTATTGCTCATTGTGAGACGCTATATAACATTGTATGTATAATATATGTTAACATGTATAGGCAACAATATTCCGTTGAACTACCGCGAACCGATCGCAATTGTATTATAATATGTAAAACTTCGTAATATTTATACTGCCATCATCATAAACGCATTGATTTTCCGCCGCAAAAATCCACAAAATTATAGTAAAGTTTCTTTTTATTTTATTTTTCTCATGATTGTATCCGTGTAGTCCATACTTGCCGTTCCATTAGCCCCTAAAAAAGTACAATTTTAGTATGCATAATAAAATAACATTTATTAGTAATTTAACTATAGTAATTCTAAATATATATATATATAAGATTCATTTTACCCAATTTTTCCAATTTTATTAATTTATATTAAATTATTTTAACTAACTGATTATTTAAAAATTATCATAAACATAATAATATAAACTACCTGTACCAATAAATTATATAGGCATTATTTTATAACGGTAATATAAAATTGAAAAAAGTTAAATTAATTGCAGTGTGATCTTATAATTTAGGATATTAACGTAAGGTTATAAGTGCAGTAGTTATAATAGTTTTACAATAAATATATAAAATATAACTAAATCTACCTAATTATAGTTATTATTTAATATAAAAAAATACATACACTGCAGTCAACTATATAGTATAAAGCCTATATATATATATATATATATATATATATATTTATATATCATATAGATAATTTAAATATTTATACAAATAAGTAAGCCTCATATATACAATAATTCATACTACATAGCCTAAATAATAAATATATAATACAATACGATGAAATACATATATCAACGATGTGATAATATATGACGAAGATTGAAAACACACAAATATAAGTTACAATTCATTTTTCCGCATCGTCCAGATGTAATTTTTTCACTGGTGTTTTTCTGTCGACACCTTTCGAGTATCGTATATGTATATAATAATATATCGCTTTATTTTATTATTTTACATAATTTAGCTGAGAAAAACTTTTAAAGGGAAAATCAAATATTCTTTTAAAACGCATATTAATATCAAATAATAACCGCCTATAATATTATTATAATAATGTTATAAATTATTATAATATATTATGTTACATATACACCTATATATATGTATATATTTATTTTTACTATGACATCATAATTCGTTTCTACGATATTCATTTTTCTTTTTCCTATGCAAAATAAATTATAATATTTTGTTAACTAAACACGATATTTCAGATATAAACATTATATAAAGAAGAGTTGTGTATACATCGTAAATCAATCTAAAATAATCGAGATTATTATATTGTATATATTTATTTTAGGATTATATAAACTACGAAACATATAAATAATAGATAAAAATATTATTATTATACGAACACGAAGTCTATTAATACAATATAGGCACAGGTATAAATATAGTGTAGGTAATATTTTACCATATCCGTGAATTAGGTACACGTACTATTTATAGGTACCTGCAATAAGACATTTATTATATTATATAATTTGTAAGTGTATCGATAATTATATTTCTCAAAATTATAATTATACTATCTCCAGGACGGTTTGTTCCCTCCCTTCACCACGATTTTTACATCTTCGCTATATATACCTGCTGTGAATTTAATATATTATTATGATTAAACAACTATATTATAATACTTATATGTATATTTTATTGTATTATATGCGTAAGACAATAACTTATAATATTTTTATTATAATGCCGTTTGGACAAAAATATCGCCATAAAATACGTATATGCGTATATCTACCTATGTAAATGTAAGTTGAAAAAAAATCAAAATAACATAATATAATAATTTATATTATATATAGGTACCAGACAAACCTCTGCGACGGCTGCAATAATGGCCGCCGCTCCCAGTCCCGCCCAAAATTCCACTATAGATGGTAATTCTATATACCACCGTGTATATATATATATATATATATATATATATATATATATAATATACGCACGTTCAAAGATATAATATACTATACAATATAATATAAATGTGCGTATAAATCTATTATATTGTTATAGTCATTGTGAATCTTTTGTGATTGAAATCATTCTTCCGCGGACTATATACATTTATATATTGTATATCACGTTCGAATTTAGGTCATCTCAGGAAAATAAAATTATAGGTATCTATATTACAAAACGACGTATAAAATGATTAGGTTGATTGCAAAATAATTTAAATCGCATTTATAATAATTATACGTACAAACAGTAAGTTCGAAAAATTTGTAAAATTACTGAAATAACAATTACCGTTATTTTTCAATAAAAACTACAAAATATATAATATGAATAGGTACTATTAAAATTAAAGCAAACAGTATAATATAATTTATTTTTATCTGAGTTTTCTGTTTTATTTTTAACTCGTAAATGCATTTTTTTCTCATAATAAATATATATTATTATATTAAAACCAACGAGAAAAAAACTTTCTCGTCGATATATTATAGGTATACTCATCAAACAACTGGTCTTACATATATTTATATATAGATGATATATGCATATATAGTGTTTATATATATACAATATATACAAGAGACAATTTTCATTATTAAATGTATACAGTTATATTGTAGTTTATAAAGTATAGTAGTGTAATAATAATAACAATAATAATAGAAACTACGACGAGAACTTATTATACAGCAGCTCGGTATAGGATCACCACCAGTCTTGCAGAAGCACTACGATAATCGGTTGAAGGGTTGGGGGTAAGGGTAGTGAATGGTATCGATGGTCATGTGGGAACGGTGATGGTTGCAGCGGGGAAATATGTTGCCGCGCGGGTTTTTGTAGCCGGAACAGAGGGGAGGTGAAGAACGGGCTCGTTGGCGAGCGGATGTATGGTGGTAATCCGTCTAGGGAGGGTAAGGGAGGGTAAGAGAGGGGGCAAAAACAAAGTTTGTCCAATTTCCCGACAAGAGCTGCAACTCGGTAGAAAACCCATCATTGGCCGGGCGCTCGGGAGAGAGATATACGCATATATACTACAAAGGATAGTTAGGTTAGACCACACTACCATCATCAGAGTCGTCTCTTTTATCCGCAATATATATATATATATTCTCTTTGTCTACCGACGCGCGGTGGGACGATATATATATATATATATCATATCCCCCGGGAAACGCTACACCGCACAGCCTGTGCGAATGCGATTTTCCACGAATGTGAGGCTTAATAAATTAAATCGGCTACAGGAATCGTGTGTAGCTGTAGGCCTAAAGTCGTTTATATTATATACATATTATATGATAATATGTATATAAATAAATGATGGATTATATACGAGAACGCAACAAATAACGGCCAAGAACGGTATAGATGTATAGGTATAATGAATATTGTTTTAGGTATACATATTGTATAAAGGGTTGTCCGGACGGATAATGTATAATATTGTTGCAGTGTATAGTGGTGCTAAACAAACGAGTTTAAACTCTCCGACTGTTATTTCTGAGTGGAAATATATATATATATATATAGGTACACGGCCTAAATAAATTGGATCCGACGATAACACGCGATAGTTATATACATCACGCGCGCGGTTATTACCATCACTGTGGTCACCACCCTGCTGCATCTGCACGCGATCCCACGCGGTCGAACACACTATTCTATATAATATACTATATATATTGTATATTTATACGCGTGTGTCAGAGTTTTTACGTTGAACGTACATCACTATTGATGAGATACATACAAGTGTGCCAAAAGGTTGGTTATATTATTATTTTTCACACGTTTGCGTTTACAAAGTCCGATGATTGCAGCTCAAAGTTCTGTAAAGGAGTATGATATATATTTACATATAATAAATATTAAAGAATAATCAGAATTTCGTAGAGATATGATTGAAAATGTATATAATAATTCTTCATCATTATGCGGTGATGTGAAATTATAATGATTACAATGTTTATATATTATGTATATATAAATAATTGTTTCTAATTAAATCTATAAAATTTATATGAAATATAAATTTAGGTATTTAATGCTTGCCCATAATCGTTAAAAAAAAAATGTGTAACCTTAATCTTTTTAATATAAATAAATATGGAGGTATCTATATATATATATATATATTATATACATAAGCTATTAGAATTAACTCTATAAGTAACAAATATAGTTTAAAAAAGTAACCTATATACTTCAAAACTATTGATATAATATATAACAGTGCGCTTAATATAATAAATACTTATAGCTATTCGTTTTTTTTTCAATATGTAAGTATTTACATATTATATGATGGAAAAACAATACTTTGATAATATACGTTAAAAATAAATACAAATTATTATTATGTATTTACATTTACATTGCACTGACTTATTATCAGATAAATTTATACTTTTAAATTTATAATTTATAAAATTCTAATGTTATATATTTGAATTAAAAATAATAATATTGGAAATGCTATATCTACTACTTAAATATTAAATTAAAATATTTTATTAATATACATTATATGTTAATAAGTATAATAATATATATTTTCCGTTTCAGCTTGTATATTCATACCCGAATTACGAGAAAAGCGTCAAATTACATATAATTATAAATAATATACCCATACGATAGTAGGTAACTAATTATAAAAATATCATACAGAAATTAATTTACATTTTGGAATGTGATAAAATATATTATAATTTATATCCGTAATCGCGTTTTTAAATTATTTAAATATTATAATAATTATACTTACTCGTATTGATATTAATTATGTGCATAATGCGAACATTTTATGAGTGCAGAACATATGTGCGCAAGCTTTATTAAAATATTGTAGGAATATTATAATATTATATAATCGGTTATTTGAATTTCCGGAAAAGTGGTGTGTTTATGGATTTAAATAATAATAATACGATTTATGTAATATATTATTATATTATATATTCGTATATGCAAAATGATCAGAAATTTATGTTACAATAAAGTTGAATATTTCATACGTTTTTAAATATTATAGGTACTCATTTATTTATATAATATTTGTAATACAAAATTATGATCACTCTGTATATTTATATATAGATAGATACTACATATATTATACTTATAAAATATAAAATACTTTATATTGTACTTGCCGAAGGTCGAGTGGACATAAATTGTCTGGTAACGTGACACGCGTGTATAGTGTACATATATACGTTAAATTATACTTAGGCACATATGTATACAAACAGAGGTACTCACACGAAATGTAAACAGAATTTGGTAAAAAAAAGTCATTATAATTGATTTTGACTTCACGCACTCACTGCACCAACCAGGGATATCGGATTTTTTTTAATAACCCTAAAAACAGTAATTCTATCAACATGAATTATTTTTCATACCTCGTGTATCTACATATTGCGGAATATACCTACACATACAGGTTTTTCAGAATATCCTGTTAAAAAAAAAAATGAAGTTGGAAATGAAAATGCATATATGTTGATTTTGGTTCACTAAATAGTTTACAACATTTTCATAACGATGACTATTATTAATTCTCAAAAAATATTATATTATGATGCCTCACATAAAATGTAAAGAATTATTATTTTAAAATTTGGATGATTGGTCTGAAGCGTTAAATGTTTTATTAGTTATTATTATTATTAGTTATTATATTAAGTAAGCGATAAAATAAATATCTAGTTTAAGTATTTCTCTTATAATATATACGAGTGCAATATATATATAAACGTAAATTATATTCATACAAGATATTGTTTCGAAATGTTTTCAGCTCCTATGTTAATATACGTACTTTGTCGTGGGAAGAGAAAATGAACTACATACTTAAATATTCTATATTATTTTTAGTGCTTAGGACGAATAAATGATAATAATTTGCAGTAATTTAATATATTTATATTGAACAAGATGACTGGATTATATATATACCTATCTATTAGGGTAAAAACGAAACACGTATCATAGTTACAAAATATTTTATAGCTTAGAAATTAGAACAATATACCTATTGTTTAAAAATAATATTTATAACATATTATATATATAAAATCTCAATGCAATTTTATCGACATAATATTCAGTATTTTGAATATTAAAAACATTACGGAAATAAAAATAAAGATATAATTATACCAAACGTATTTTAATTTGTACTTCAATTATCGAGTATATTATATAATATTTTATTACTGCATTCAGTAATATAAAAATAATCGAGCAAAGATTTATTTATTTTTTTATGTCACGGCAACTGAGGTATTGTCATTTGTTTACATTTTAATTGCATAGTTATTTGTTTATTTTTTTTATAAAAAAATATTTGGCAACATAAATATGGAGATAAATATGAAGATATACATATATATATATATAAATAAACTTTTATGGTACGCGTCAAATTTAACGGGTCAGGTTGGCTTCTGTCAGAAATTGGAAGACTTTTATGTTTTCGATGGCGTCCAGTCCCAGTATCTGGCATAGTTAAGGAGGTAAAGATTGAAACCGTATATAGTTCCACGTGTATAGCTCCAATATAATATTAAATATGGATCACTCTGTATAAATGATAAATTTAAACACTTTTAAATCGATTTGATTATATTCTGCGTTCCATTTGTTATTATTTATTAAAAGTTAACGTTTAATTTATTTAAAACATAATAATAATGGCCGCTGTTGAAATAACTATAATGTAGTCCATAATATAAAATAATAGTTTTGAATGTTTTGTTTCTACTTTTCAAAACGCAATTATTATCAATATACCATTAAAAGGTACTCCAACGGTCAGTGTTTAATGTTATTTATCATACTTATATTAAACACATGTTACACGTACTTATATTTTTATTATCTAATAAATATAATATATACGTATAATATGTTACATTTAATGTTTATATTAATATATATATAGTGTTGAAAAAAAGAAACGACGTACTGAAATACACCTACTAGGTACATATAATATAAACCTTTATTTATTTTTACTGAAATTCTGTATATACGAAATATCCTGTTACGTAATCTAATAAATTATAGAGAAAAAATAATTGATTCATTGCAAATCGTTTATTTTAATATGCATTTTTTTTTTTAAATTTATATAAAATTATTTATAGAACCTATGTTCATTATATGTTTATAGTATATCACATTAGTTACTATAGTTATACAGCATTTTTGAATTATATATGGAAAATGTATACATTATAATTTATAATTATTAATAATATGATGGAGATATTTATTATAACATACTTTTTCATATTTAACTATATTTCGAAGGATACTAAATGAAACAAGTATTTATCATAATATGTTACCTATTATAAAATGAGTGCCTGTATTAAAAACTACGTTTTGTTCAGAATTCTATTATACGTTTGTGCATTTAATACATATCTGGTATCTGGTATAATGTAGACAAAATTAATAAAATATATATATATATAAAAAGATTGACATTAAATAAAAAAAGTTAAATCGTATAGAATTTTAAATGATTACCATAAGCTTTTAATAAATTATATAGATCTGACACTCATTATAATATATAAAGACACCGTACTCCGTGTAAAATTAATATTATATTATTATAGTGTCCGAAAACGCTATCTCTTCCATTTATAAAGTTGAAATTCGCACACAAATCTTATTGGTTTTATTATAATTTACATTTAGTTGTCTATAATCTATTTAGGTAAGAAATAATAATATTATAACCAAGGCTATAAGTTCTCCTCGATTTTGAATCCACAAACGAACGTATCCTGATGAAGAGCTTTGAATATGTTATGACTTTTGTTTTACGATGTAATTATATTAGGATATAGGTAATAGTTGCTATATCCTGAATATAATTTATTCTAAACGTAGAATACTTATATGAAAATTTGCTATTGTTTATATCTAACCTACATTATTATTGTTAAACAAAAAATTGACAAAAGTAACGTGTGTATACGCAGAGAATAGAAACCGCTGTGCAAAAATAAACAGTTTATGATATTTGAAATAAAATTCTTTATATCAGAAATACGAAACGCGCGATATGTGAGCATCAAATTTATCAGGATAATATAAGTTTTGCGACATACCTAATACCTATATATCATATAATATAATATGAAAACAACTTTAGGTCTTCATTTTTGTTTTTTGTTTTTTGTTTTTTTTTTTTTAAAAAAAAAAAAGTAAATCCCTTGTGACAAAACAGAGTACGTTTATATAAAATATATTATATATACTCTATATTGTTTGTTCGTTCTATCGTCTTTTTCTTTATATATAATATTATCTTGAATCTCTTTGCCAAAAACCTCATCGTATATAAATCACATCGTATCACTCATACGGATACACGCACACACATATTTATATATATAGTGGTGGTTTATAAATAATACAAAGACGTCGTTTACGTCTGAAAAATGATATATAAACCAAATGACGAAAAGATACCAACGTCGGTAAGCGGAAAATAGACTATAATATTATATACATCATATACTTATCAGGCGACGGTGGCTACCACTGGGTCGTGCACACGTAATCCGTTTACCGATTGTCGCCCGAGCACCAATTTATTTTTCACCCCGTCTGCCCCCTTGATTTTTGTACACCCTTAGGATTTTTTCTCCCTCGACCTTATCATGTGCATTATTGTATAAATATATATATTTCTACCCCCAAGCGTATCGCCATTGCACAGCCGGCAGCATTGTGACAATATGCCATACAGAGTGATCAGAATATTGTGTTACAATTAATGAAAATAACATTTAAAATTTAAATTAATTTAATTGAGTAAGTATTCCCATCATATCAGTAACATTAAATTCCAATCTCTCTGTATATATACTTAGAACACTTATACAGTTTGTCGCTGTGATTTTAGTATAATTTAACAAAACAACATATAATGATAATAATAAAATGCACGTGGGACGACAATCATTATATTCCAATACAGCCAATTCCAAATACAGTATATCTACTTAATGTTTTTGTAAAAAAATTTTTATAAAATCTTGAAAAAAATATATTTATATATATATGCGAAATTGATGATAATTTAATACAATTATACTCGATGTACTATTTGTACCTATTTATATAAGCGCGTAGGTTAGCATCAACGAAAATTAAAGCTTAAACTTAAATTTAAAACACTGCTACAATTAAGAAGTATTAATGGTATTTTAATATTTTCAGTATACTACAGTATTATAATCAAAATATTTTAAAATTCCATCTAAATTGTGTAAATATATCACTTTATAAATGTATACATAATGGTTCTTTATGATTGCGAAAATATACAGAAATCACTTTCTTTTTACATTAAACACAAATCTTAACATTTTTAGTGCTAAGTATAATTTTTCTACACGATATGAACTCGTTTTTACTGAATTAAATTGTATTTACTAAAAACAATATTATGTTGAAAAAATAAGAAATAATTGGATAGAGCCTGCGGTAAAATATATTTTTTCCCGTACTTACACACATACAATTTATTCTGAAAGCTGTTTAACAAATGACGATACACGATATATAACATGAACGAGGAAACACTGTAGACCATATATGAAATAATTCAGAATTTCCCTCAGGAACGGTGTATAATACTATAATGCCTATATATAATATACTCGGACGCTCATGAAAGTAAATCGTCGTCAATGAACACACGCAATACACACTCCGATGATAAAAACTAAAAAGAGAAGGCTGAAAACGGAATTACCTACCTTTAACGGAATTGCAAACTTGGATCAAGTTTGTACTTTGTAGAAAAAACCTTTTGCTCGGAGTGTTATTGTTTTTTATTTTGTATTTTTGTAGCCAAACGTTCGTGTATATATAGTGCTCTACAGAATGGAGTAGATGCCTCAATATGTGCAAAACCTTTCGCGAGAGAATACATCTATATATAGATATACATTTTTTCTTGTTATTCGCATTTTCAAAAAATAAGCCGATTCGGTCATGACGAGAGAAAATCTCTTTCAGCGCTTTCTCAGGCGTATATAAATAATGATTCGTCAGGGCCATCTACCGGAATAGCTTTTACTCGGTAGTAGAGTATATAATATTGTGTCGGAAACAAAACATCGCACATGCAGTTTATATACAGGGTGTTCAGAACGTCAAAGCAATTGTCGTATCCCACCGTTTGTGTGATACAAATTTCTGGTCGCCCTGTGTATAAACATTTATATATATCATATTATATATGCAATTCCCATGTGAGCTTGGAAACAATTGATTATATCACATGCGCACATACAAAATTTCATCGCTTGCAGTATATAATCAAATCCTATTGAATCCTTTTTTGTATACATATATTATATAACACATACTCGGTCAGATGAAAAATAATAATGCATATGTTACAAGGCAAAAAGAACTTAGTGACATGGTATAAACGAATGCAAAGTGCAGGATATCTATGAACTAAGAAATGACTATAGTAACTTTTCTGTGATTATTTTAAAGTTTAAACAATTCGTTTTCAATAAACGGTCGTTATACAATATTATGTAAAGCAACACTTTATGTTGAAGAAATATTTAAACGACAATTTTTAGGGACGATCATCCCTGTTAAGATAAAATACTATGAGGAAACAAGTCATAACATAATAATGTATAGTTGATAAACGTTATCCGTTGTCCGTTAACCACTTTTGCTTGTGACAACTATTTTCGCACATTACTCATGTATAAATAGCTATTAAATTTAAAATAATTTTTATTTAATAAAATACCCATATAAATATAAAAATATATATTCTCGAAATGTTCTAAAAAACGTTCATAATACAAGAAAATGTTTTTCTTTTTGTTCTACTGAAAACCTAAAAAAGGTTTAGTCCCAGTTACTTTATGACAATGCGGATAATTTATAAAATCTATACAATCATATACCTCATCATAATCTCGCATCCTCTTTTTGATCGCATGCTTAATCCAAAGTATTTTTGAATATAAGTTTATTTTTATATGCTTAAGGGTTAATGCATTTTAATTTAATGAACGATGTGAGACTACCGTATGTAATTAAATATTACATTATGGAGACAAATATTAATATAAACTATAACAATATAAACTGATATAAACAAAATATTTATTTATCGATATTATTTCAAAAAAATAGGTACCTATCATATGTGTGCCTAGTTAACTAAGTTGCACACAATGGTATATTCTACGATTAGATTAAATTTTATTAATTTAATCTATAATAATCTCTAATTATCCATATATTATATTTAATTTAGTTTACGGTTATAAAATGTTGACCTTTGGGCTTTGTACGTGTGTTCTATGTAGGTATTAAATGTACGATGTACCCACGTAGGTAACGTCAAAATAAAAAGAATAAAATGCAATAATAATATAAATAATTAATAGTTAATGTTCAAATACGAGTAGACATCATATATATTTTAATTCTGTCTATATTTATTATTTAATGCATATTTATAATGATAAATTATAATATGTCAAATATTTATGAGTTTGATACCTATTATTCTGTATACATGAATATAATATATTTATATATAATATAAAAGCGACTTGGAGTCGCCTTCTATGACGTGTACATTATATATTTTATTTGTATTTCTTCGTATCAAAGCGATAAATTAATCAACAAGCAGCCAACAGCGGGAAACCCGTTTGTCCGGATGTGTTGGAATATCGTAAAAACGACCTATAGGTATTAGGCGATGGACACGACAAGTGACATTTTGTTTTTCCCTCGAAGTTCACCCATGTATATACTATATAATATTATGTAGGTATAAGGTATGTGGTATGATATATAGGAGGTATACCCATGTATAATATAGATTTATATATTTATACGTATATTTCTTATTTGTCACGATTTCCGAACAATTATTGACTGTCAAAGGCGTATAAATATAAATTATATACTGTTTAATGTATATAAAATGATCAATATTTCATGCAACAAAAGTGATAGGATAGGAATTATACACGTTTTCATGTTATCTCCATTATTTTTGTAACATAAAAGTTCTTATCATTTTATAGAGGTAATAGGTAATAGTTAAGTTAGGTATAACACTTCAAGTAGATACTTCACGTTAATCAGTTTTATTGAGACGCATTCAAAAAAAGGTAGAACATTGAAATCTTTTTTTACGTTCAAAAATACAAATAATAAATATTTTTTTTTTTTGGAAGAAAATATAATGTAAGTATTCAGGAAAACCCCATCATAAAAGGACAAATATTCAACTATATAACATACTTTCATGTTATACATTTTTTTCTATTTCGCATATATTAAAATAAATGATTTATTGATGAAACATAAAACGTTGATTACCTTGTAATAATTTATAGGCTATTTTAATTGGTTATTTAGCTGGCTATATATATATATATACTATTATATTGTATAGAATATTTTTTATATAAGAAATCTTCTGAAAAATATTTGAAAATTTCCGTTTGACTTTTTTATACAAATATAATGTTTATTAACGAAAAAAAAAACTACAAACACTTTCATCGATTTATTGCGTTGAACGATGTATTTTGACATTTGGCTTTGTTCACGTGTAATTACTCGGACAATATAAAGAATGACAGTTTTCAGTGTATCTATCAATAGACGAACGAGAGAAATTAGTTTTTTACTATTGTACAATTCCGACGGAGGGGAATTATGAGTATTGTGCTCACGGAAAGTCATAAATAATAAATTCTTTTGAAAGCCAACATTTACGCAGGGGGGTACGATGTGTAAAAAAGAAAAATTATTAAATTCCTGTGAAGACTTATATATTTCCTAAAGGTATTATTATATGTGATCCGGCGTTATTATTAAAAATATAAGAGATATATTATTGCTTTGTGTCCCCTAAACTTCTCATTTCTCTGTAAATACCAAAAAATCATCCCCTTGGGAAATTTATATATGTATATATATATATATATATATATATATATTTTTTATTTTATGGGGTAGAACATGTTTAGACATATTGTGTATAGAAATATGTTATTTATACGTCTCACGTGTTAACGTGTTAAATGTCTTCGCGTAATAACAATAATAATATAAAACGGTTATTGGATACAGGTAAAGGTATGAGTTTTAATTATTACAGACTTTTTATTCTCATTGTTTTTATTTAGGCTTAGTAGTTAATAATATAATAATTTAATTTAAATTTGTTTTCTTTTAAAAGAACAACACTTATTAATATCATATTCTTATAATTTACATATATTTATAAATATGTATATTAAGTATGGTCATTGTCTTGTATACCTAATTTAAATACAGTCATACATTAGATGCAGGTGCATAAGTGTTATTAGTAATTTTAAAATTACCTTACAATTAGTTAAATTAATTGTGTGTCTATATAATGTATAACTCGTATAATTCTGTATAATTTGAGTATTAGTAATGCAGATATTAAATAAAATTATAATTTTCTAATATATTAATGAAATATTGAAATATATAGTTATAGGTAGGTTAGGTAAGTAGTTAATATCGATAATTGTAGTTATAAATAATAAATTAATATTATACATAATATAGAATATACATTCAATTTAGATATAATTGCCATTGATGTGTAGGAACCTCTGAATTATTTCTTTAAAACTTTGCACACATTTTAGTTTTTATTAAAGATATATAAATTATTCTCTAAAAATACATTTATTGAGTTATTTTTATATAATCGTTACAAAATTTTAAAATAAAATATTTAGTTAAAAATAATCATCTGATTAGGTGAATTCATTTTTTAATATTCTATTAATATTGCTTTTTAAATAAAAAAGGCGATAGTATAAAAATTATTATTTTTTGAAAAAAATTATATCTTAATGAAATATTAATTTATCCATTAAAAAATAAATTAATAAAAACCCGATAATATTATATGGATAAATCTGATAATATAATCGTATAAATACTGCGCATCTGCTGAGTACTGTGTATAGACGTCCAAAGTACGTACGAATGAAAATATATATAGCCGATTGGGTTGTTTGTTTAGATAAAAGAAAATCTCATATATACAATACCATATAATGATTATAATACGGAGTGGGTACTCTCCTATCACGTCCGACGTGTTTTTCGAGTCTTTGCCTCCAGAAGTGTGCGCGTCATAAAAAACTCGACGTCATTTCCGCTGCGTGCGTTTGTGCATTAATATAATAATATAATAGAATGACATTGTTGCATATATTATTATCGGTCCCTCTCGTATAATATATTATTACGAGATACAACGCTACGGGGACAGGAGAAGGTATATATCATATCGAATGGGTAAAGACGAATCTTTCGTCGTATCCGCGGATGGGGTACCTACTCCTCTCTTCTTATCGCGTATAAAATATATAAATGATAACGATATTATAGCATAACATTAAAGTGCACTCTGCAGACTGCATGACGAATACAGGGTAATCGGAATATTGCGGTGATACAAAAATAATGGAAAGCGTGATCTCAGTGGTATTTTTAATATAAAATTCTGATAACATCCTATATAATAATTGTATATAATTTCGCAAACGAAATTCTCCGCCGCAAGAAAATGCAAAAAAATAATAATAATAATGGTAGACGATAATAAATATAATAACGGAATGTTTTTAAGTATTTTTTTTCTTTTACATTTTTTATATACATTGACGTTGAGCGAAATTGTTATTTGTACTTATATAATATTATATATATATATATATATTTCAGATCCCTCTTTTTTATTCTTTCTTTCTTCCTTTTTTTCCGAGTATAATCTTCCACGACGTTTACCGCGTATTATATAATTTATTATGCGCACTCGCCTTTTCGAGTTTTTTTTTCTACTTTTCTTTTATATTATATTCTTAAGTAACGCGTACATATATATATATATACACAATAGGAGGTAAACGCATTAGAGCAAATAATGTAAGAGAGCACCGCTCCCGCGACGAGAATTTTCAGCGGCGCCGCGTGTCGAAAACGACCGTCCGGAACAGCTGGCTCCGGTTTTCCTGTGCCCCTTCATCGACGTACTTGAAAACTTTTCTACACCCCTCGAAAGTATCGAAAATTACTTTGAATAAAAACGTCAACGGTGAAAAAAATGAAAAATTATATTCACGCTACAGCAGCATCACCATTGAATAGAACAATAGTCTATAATAGCAAATAAGTTTATAGTATATAACTACTTATATACATAAAGGATTAACAAATTTTTAAAAAGTTCTGATAAAATAATAGAAATCAAATACCTTAAGGAAAAATCGTCAGCTAATAAATACCCCAAGGAATTAATTAATTATTGTACCTACCTAATATATATTTTTTCGATTATTATTATTTAAATTAGGTAAATTTTTTGAGAAAGTTTATAATAACATAATATTATATATATATATATATATACTTTATCTATAATATGTATAATTATAAATTATGATATATATATTTAAGAAATATTTTGGGGTTTAAACCTCTATGAAATTTCTCAATTATTTATAAAATACAAAAAGTAAAACTTTAAAAATATATTTTTTATTACCCCTTAAACTGTTTTTCTCAGTTTACCCCTAATCTTAATATATACACAGATTTTTTTTTATGAGTCTAATATACTATTTTACTAATGATTAAATATACTTATAAATACTAGTCCGATTCTATTCATATCCTTAACGTTTGATGATAACGGTTCCTCGGATGATTTCACACTTTTTCGGCCGCATCTAAAAAATAGTTTAACACTCAGTATTAATAAATAACTTATATAAATATATAAACATGGTGTAAATAAACAATTGACATTTATATATTTAATACAATTTTGTGTATTATAATATTATGTAATAAAAATAAATATTTCAATGTATAATAAAAACAAAATTGGTTTTTACGAGGTTTTCGAAACAAGTTTTAACAAAATATATTGTTATACTTGTTTTTATGCATATTACTTAAGAAATAAGGAAATAATGTAATAGTTATATTATTTAATTTTCCTATCCTTATAATACTCTAGAATCTCAAGGATAACAAAAAAATGTGTTATTTTAAATAAGGATATTGAAATATTTTGTTCATTTTTTAACAGACATTAAAATAATATAATCAAAATTTTTCTAAAATGGACATATTATTTAATTGAGGTTTTAAAATTTAATTGTCATCTAAACTCTTAGACGATTTCGTGTTTTTCAGGAAATTTTGTTTCTTTCAAAAATATATATACCCATAATATTTAATATAATATTATCTTATTATTTCTATATTGCACTTATTATTCTTCCGTATATAGGTTTGTGATGTTAAAATAAAATCGTATTCCCATAACATAACACGCGTTACTGTTGAAAGTGTATTTTTTGTGATTTTTGAAATGATAATTTATAGGTAGCTTTATTACTATCTTGTATTGTTAGCAGCGAACATTTGAGTCTCTAGGGATTCCGGGTCGGTGAGAAATTTGCATCAGGTAATTGGCTGCGGGAGTTTGTAACGTTGAGGAGATGACTACGAATTGCACTTATTTCGCATAACGAAAATATCTCGAGCTGATAACGAAGTCAAAAGGGTTTTAGAATACTAATATATATATACACGAAATTGCGGTGTTTTACGTGCACCCGCCGGAGAAATAATAACTATATTATACGCAAAATGTCAAAATGGCGCACGAAGAGTATAATATAATATTATTATATATATAGTATATTTCGCTCGCCAGTCCCCGTGGCGATGTTTTATTGTGCACACTGAATTTAGAAAGGTTTTAAAATAAAAAATCCCGTACATAAGGGATATAATATTATAATCAAAAATATTCTGCGAAAAACTCAAAAAACCGTCAGGTCGTATATAATATACAGAATGATCATAATTTTATGTTAAAGTAGTTGAATTTCACTACAAAAATTAAGATTATTCGCGTACGATCTTCAAATGATGATTCCTGGGAAACCTTGAAAAAGTGTTTTTAAAATGATAAAACCTCTAAATAGTTGTGGATTATGCTAGGTTTTATTGGTATCACATTATATATTTTTTTTGTATTTTACATAATAAACGAAACAATTGTTGTAAAATAACATTTTAATCATACTGTATATATTATATAACATCTTATACGCGAATATATATGTAGTTACATATTGTATATATTGAGATAAATACTAGTCGAATATTTTTCGTAAAATAAATATATATATATTACGATTTTGTATACTTAAAGGAATTGGAAGCGGTGATTTTCTATCTCTGTCTGACCACTTATAATACATACTTTTTTTTTATTATTTTAGTTTGTATGGTTTTGATTTGGCGCCACATAACTATAAATATTATTTGTTGTTTATTTTAGAAATATATTTTGAAATTTTCAAACGTTCATAACGAATAAACATAAAATAATAGGAAAACATTAAAATATCTAAACATCATTCAAAAAAAAATCCTTATTCAAGAAATTAATAAGTAATGCGATAAGAAATTTAAAATTTTGAATTGGTTAAGAAGTGTACTTGAGATCAACGTTCCTTCTAAACCACGATTTAACTGAATAAATCTAAAAAATCTAATATTTAAAAGTATTAAATTTTTACAGATAATTAGATAAAAAACAGAAAATTAAAAAAAGGGAAAGTTGATCTTAAATATTTAAGACTTCAGGTTAAATTATGATAGAGGTTTTTTATATTAAATTCATTGTTATATTTCTAGATTGATATGAAAGTTTAAAATAGGTTTTATTGTATCTGAATGGATATCCGTCAATATGTGCCATACAATTAAATACGTTTAATTCCGACCGCATCAACAGTCAATAATTAATGATAATGACTACGAGTAGATATATATATATATACTATACAGTATACAGGTATATAATATCTCAGAATAACGTTAATAAAACGTAATATTGCCTAAGCACAGCTACAAAAATTTACATAATAATAATAAAAAAAAATTATTTTAAAATATTTTCAAGGAAACTGAATTTGTCCAATTATTTTAATTATATAATAACTTGTTTTCTCCTAGTTACCGTTTTACTTATAAACTCAAAAAAAAAAAAAGAGTTATAAATTGTATATTTCAAACTTTGTTAATTCTTTACATCGTGTATCTATTCTGTTTTTTATTTTGAAAAATAAATAAATTATTATTAGATAGGTATTCTTATAATTTTTATAGATTTTATCTTTTATCTTTATCGATAACTTTAAAATAAATATAATATGTTGAGCTCTAAAATCAACAGATCTCACACCTAGGCATTTTTAAACGTACCTATTCATATTTATGTTATAGTTTACGTGGTATTTTATTAGTCAAACCTATACAGTCACGTTTATAGATATATAATACGAGATAATATCTCATATCGAATGTAACAATTTAAGTGGAAGGGATAAAAACTATTTTGATTTATATATTAAATAGAAAATTAACGGGGGTTTAATAATGCATAAATACTGAATTGTGAACTTTTGAAACGTCTTATGCTATAAAATACTTAAATACGTTATTATTTTTAGACGAGTTTTTTAATTATATGCACTACCTATGGTTTTCAGTTAGTAAACAATTTAAACAAATAATTAATGAATACATAAATAATCTTATAGATAGATATTTAATATTTTTTTTTTAAAAATAGTAAAATAGCTCTAACCTATTTATTGTACCAAAATTATTATTTTAATTTTAAGGGAGGTTAATAGTAAGTGATAATCGATTTTAGTCGAAATAGAGGCATTTGACATTATAATCTTGTATTAAAATGTCTAGAAATAGCTAGTCTAACAATTCAGTTCGCGTTTGTATATATTAATATTATATATTTATATCGATCTGTCTATAATCATATGATAAAGATAATCTTTATTACCTACTAATTTACCCTAGGATGAGTGTTAATAATATTAAATAACTTAATATACCTAGGTATAGTGGTGCTTTATGATTTTCCGAAAAATACAGCCAGTTAAAGTGTCACAACATTATGATTGTTTTATCCTATTATACATTTTTATTAGTCTGATTTTTCTTCACGTGGACGTTACTTTTATTTTAACATCAAAAGACGCGTATTAAATACCGCGGTTGAGGCAATATTATTATAATACTATACCATTTCGATTTACAAACCATGACTACGGTAATAAATTTATGTCCATTTATAATATAAGGTAGGTTACCTTTAAACGATATAATACGGACCTATTATATACCTATATACCTATCATATATAATTATTGTCTCGTCGCACACAAAATTGGTTCCTCGATTGTTACTATTATTATTATTGTTATTACGCGAATTGCAATGTTTGCAGCTGGTGTCAAAACATAATAACGAAACGATGGTTTCTGTATACTCTTACCTAAGTATAAAATAGCCAATATATAGGTGCGAATATAAAGAAATATTTATCGTATATAAGAATATTCGTTTTACGCAACCGACCTATCCTCCCCTTTTAGTGAAAGACTGGCTTGGGCGTAAAGGGTCACGAAAATCTCAAAAGATGTTTTGACGTGTATTGTCGTCACAGCAGGGTCGTAAAACACCAACCAGAATTTTATGCCAAAAACGCGGCAAATAAGTTGGTAACGGTTTTGAAATATGATAAAATGCTTATAATAAAACATTTGGTTTCCTTCAATTTTTATATCGGTGACATGAAATATTATTACTGTGTATTGTACAGGATGATCAGATTAATGTATCATACAATATTTAATATAATATTATAAAAATAACATTAAGCGTGATTTACGCATGTACCTAATTCCTGAACCATTAAATTCAAATCAGCCTGTAAAGTATATGTACAATAGTCGATATTAAACTTTGCGTGCATAATATGATTAGGTTAAGGTTAAGGTTAAGGTTAAGTTAAGTTCAGTAAGTTGTATATAAAATACATATTTAAAGAAGAAACAAAAAAATATATAAAAATATATGTAGGTAAATCATAAATCTATCGTTATTATTGCTTTAATCTTTAGTTCACAGGAATCCTATTTTGCACATTTTTAAATTAATAAAATACGTCATTTTCAATATCTGCATCCATATATATATATATATAGATATAGATATAGATAAGTACATAAAGCTTTGATTGAGTTAACACTAATCATAAGGTTATTTTACTAAGTGGATATATAATGATATAAAAATGATATACGAGACATTGTTATGCTACGAGTTACTTAACCTAATATTAGAAAAAAATGTAATTTATTTTTGTATACGATTCAAGATATTTTATATGCATTTTATTATGATTAATTATATAATATATATAATACAAACTTAAATTATTTTAATATTAAAATATATAATTCAATTTTATGGTTAAAACATGTTATATGTAAATTCCATACAAATTTAAAACATGAAAAAATTAATTAACTATAGTTAATTCATGTAAAAAACTTAAATATATTAAATAATACTCCACTTTGAACATATTCTTGATTATATTATATTAATAATAATAGGTGAACAATGTGTTTGCTTAAAATATATATATTATATAGGTATAAAGTTGATATAAAACATGATTTGATATATGTACTATATCGCATAAGTTTCATAAGAAATAGTAAATATTTAAATAATAAGATAATATTACTTATATAGATTATATGGCCATATATTATAATAAATATACAGTGTAGATAAGAAAGTGTTTTTTATTGCGATAAAAGGTTGTGAATAGAATTAATAAAGTGATAATAAAACACTTTACACCAACTTATAGAGTTATATCATTCACTTGATTTTTTTATGTGTCAATTAAAATAAAGAATTATTGTTAATTAAACAAAGTTTACTACGATTTTATCGTCTCTTTATATGCGTTTATTCCTTTATGGTATAGACTATAAACTATAATTGTTCGTATAATAATAACAATTTGTTAATAGTGCATAAATCAAAATCGAAATTTGTGTTTTAAACAAATATGAAGTCAATTAACTAATAAACGACAAACAATGCGTTTTGTATAGATTTGACCCAAATGACGTTATTTAAGTAGGTTTTATTTATGAAATATTACGATTTGAATACGATAAGTAATTCTAAAACCATATAAAACCAATTCGTTTTTTATTGGATAATAATGATAACATTATAATAAATGAATTGATGTCATAACAATAATAATATGTACATAAACTATACGACATAAAATACGAATTTTCGCACCATTTAAAAATTAAACTTCATGATATTATATTATATATGAACTCGTAGTCATTGAGATTTTTTTATAGATGAAAAAGTGAAATTATATTATTAACATTCAAATTTGAATTTAATTATTTTACTTACATTTAATTTATATATCTTAATTATATTTTCTACAAACAATTTATATTTTATATACCTACAAGTATAGTACAATGTTTTATTGTAACAAAATTACAAAAAATAATACGTTTATTAGTTGATTATATATTATAGTATTATATTATATGTGTTTTCTATAACAATGTCTTATTATATGCCTTATGATGTATGTCGAACTCTATAAAAAAAATGTTTCTATTTATTCGATATACTTCTTTCGAAAGAGTATCAAAGGTATCGAATAATATTATATATTATTCGATATAATATATTGTCTATATCTATAATAATATATCATATCAATCAGATAGATATAGAAACATTATACTGTTGTCATCAGTGACTATTGTCTGTTTTACGTTTCTTCGAGGAAAACATCAAAATCATGATAGATCTTTGTGCAGTGAGTTTAGAATCCGTTTTTCATTATTCTTAACGGTGTTACGTATAAATATACTGCTTCTCGAATATGGCATTGAATTTATAGTGTATATAAATATATAATATATCATATAGGTTAGTCTAACCTATAAATAAATACGAGGAAATTCGTTCGTAACGAAATAACGTACAAATACAATATATTAAATATACAGGAGGATCAAAATTGTGTGTAACAAAAATAATGAAAATAACATTGAATCGTATGTAATCCCCACCATTTTTGTAACAAAATTTGATCGCCCTGTTGAAATATAGAGAGTAAATTTTTCCCCTATTTAGACTACCCCTACCGACGTATAATACACACGGGCGTTTTCGTTTCATTGACTTTGCAACTCTCGCGATGGAAATCGTCACCGGAGCACACGTGAAACCCATTTCATTCCGGTCGAACGACGAAAGTCGCGTGTATCATTGTCGGAACAATATTATATGCGCAATAGGGATAAAAGGGCGAAGGGTAAAAAAAAAAAAAAACTCAAGGAGAAAAAAGGAGGCAAACGAGGGATATAACCGCGTAGCTGCTGTGCGCAATGGTCGCTCGTAGCATTGGGGTTGCGGGGGTGGTAATCGACTAAGGGTGTTTTCAGTGAGGGTTAAACAACAAAAAACGTATACATATATATATGTGTGTGTGCTCACCCTTATACAATATACGAGAACCCCAACAGCAACAGAAGCGTTTTCGAAAACGCCCCATTTATTTTTTCGATTCACGTCGTCATGTTATACGCTCGTATATACACTGTTCAGTCAGAAATTTTTTTACATTTGATATACCTTTTTTATTCGCAAAACTATACGTACATACAGAGTAATCATCAGGGCGATTTAAAATCAATGT
Source organism: Eriosoma lanigerum (assembly GCA_013282895.1). Classification (NCBI taxonomy): domain Eukaryota; kingdom Metazoa; phylum Arthropoda; class Insecta; order Hemiptera; family Aphididae; genus Eriosoma; species Eriosoma lanigerum. The sequence continues at coordinate 44,196,893 of CM023358.1, forward strand.
AATTTCCACCGTTTTTATAAACATGAAATTTCGATTACCCTGTGTGTGTGACTTGTGCGCGTTTGTATGTAAACATACCGAAGGTGTTAGGTTTTCATCACACGATCGGAAAATGTTACAAGTACACCTATATCATAATATATTATTAATATTATAAAATATACTCATTTATTAATTGAATATATATAATAGCTTTCCTCTTCCCTTCTCCTCTATCAGCAAATACAATATAATATTATCTTTTGACGGTTATTTCAGTTTTTAATTAATTCTGAACGCGTGCGAGAGCGCGTTCCGTGTCCGTTTTTAATGTTCAAGTTGTAAATTTGAACAGTTTATAACCGCTGCGCATTACGCGCACTCGGCATCGTTAAACCTGGTATTTCATTCACTCGGCGTTTTCGGTGCCATTGCGGAATGCCGGTGCATACTGATACTTATACAATATAATATGTACGACACGTATAATATTACGTATTATTGTTATTTTTATATTTTATAAGTGTGTTATTAAAATAATGTGCATGCACTGATCATGTAAACGCTCGTCTACGGACGGATCCGATTTTCAGAAACGTTATTCAAAATGTATACAGGGTGAACCGCGTTATAACATTTAACATTGTTAAATGAAACTTCTAAAATTTTTAAGTAAAATAATTCTTATGCTCGCTGCAGAGTATTATGTTACTGCGATATTTTCTTGATTGATTATGATAATATGAAAACAATATGTACCTGTATATACTCGTATAATTTAAAACTATATTAAGATTATATTATATAAATAGGTTTTTAAACGGCCATTTAAGGGATTATTCTGAAACCAATATGATATGAAAATCAAGCCACAACTTCCACTCTATTTTCACTAATAAGATAAATTATTGTAATGTAAAATTCTAAACACCCTGTATAGATACTAATAATATACAATAACAGTCGTTAAAAATTGAAACATCTGCGCTAAAATTATATTGTAAGACATTCGCATGCGGCGACGATAATAAAACGTCTTCGAAATATGTACCTACTATATAGGTACCTATATAATCTTATATTATATACATAGGTACGTCGGTAAGTCTAGTCAGTATTGTAAGTAATATAATATACAATGTTTATAAATATACCAAAATTAAACGAGCACGTCGATCATCGATTACAGTTTCCATTGACAGTAAAAAACTAATCGATTTTTTTATTACCTATAATACTTCTTTTTCAAATGCGCCGATTGGCCCGGGTTTTCTTATACGCGAATAACTTGCAGACAATCTTCTATTATATTAAGTAACCAATAACTACTAAACGGGTATAAGTATAACCTTTAAACGTTTAAATTAATGACCCGCTTCATATAGGTATATAATATAAATTTAAAAATTTACAACTTTTTTTATATAATGTAGGACGTTGGTAGTTATATACAAATCTATATTATTATTTTGATAAATTTCGTCATATTATTGTTAAGCACATTTTATACAGAACCAAACTCTAAATTAGTTAAATCTGTATACAAATTATATAATTCGTCGTAATATAATTACGCTAATTTTATGTTGACAATAATTATCACTTAATATCAATAAAAGATAGTAGGTAGCGATAATTTTTAATATTGTACCTATTAATTCTCAATTCCTTTGCGCTAAAACTATATATTATTTTATACATTCACCTATTAAGTGATTTTAAATTATTTAAATTGTTTATAAAATAAGAAAACCACGATTTCTCATAAAGTCATATTATAAAATATATACGTAGGCGTCTATATTTTATGTTTTCATTTTCATTCCAGGCTAAATATAAATATAAACAATGGCGTGCGATAGCCAAATATACATGGTCGCACGTGCTGTTATTTAATTTATAATCGTATTATACAATATATAATATATTAAGTACACCTAGTTTGTGTAAGTGCGCATTTTTTAGGCATATATTACTTCTAAAATGTATAATATAATATAATAATATCACGTTATTGTTATACTGTAATTGTTATAAATCAAAACTCTGTGTTTTTTTTTAAATTTTCTGCTTAGATTTTAGGTTAGGTACCTACATTACATTATTATGATAATATTATATTGATCTTAATAGAATATTCTACTATTACATGTTTAGTAAAATAATAAAATAATTTGTGTAATACAAACTCGGGAAATACATATATATATATATATAGGTACTGCGCTTGTCTAAGCGTAAGTTTTCAAATAATATCATATATATATATATATATATTATCTTCGGTCGATTTTATAAACTTCCACAAAGTTTGTCCATTAATCCACATTCCTATTATATGTATAGTGCTATTGTATACAATATACACTTATACAGAGTGATAGTGGCCAGAAAATAATATTACGAAATTGTAATAAAGTTTCCATGCCCACATTTTTTCTAACTTCATGAATTCTGATCATTCTGTATAATATTCAATCTCAATATTTTTCGATATAATTTATTATTCCTAGTCCATCACGTATTGGGGTTTGAATTTATATGTATGTATATATACTTTAAAAATAATGAGAGAAAGAATAGATCATCGAATACCCTAATTGATTTTTAAAAGATTTTCCCAGAGGAGTTATTGCATAACCAAATCACTTATAAATATATATTGTGTTTTGATTTAGTGAGGTGCAATTATAGCTTTTTTTAACAAAAATAGTAAATTATAATTATATCGAGAACGGTAGAAATATACCTACCAGACCTCATAGGAGTTATACCACCGTTTACAGTATACGCGTTTTCGCAACATTCGTACCTAACATTTACGTAATATTATATACCTAGGTATACCTATTATATTTTATAGATACATAAACCTAGGTTTATATCATATTATTTTGTTGGGTCGTGAGTTTGGCCTGTAGAGTTACCGAGAAAATCTCGGTGGGCCGATTGAAAATGCATAGCAAATGTGTTAAAAATTAATAGAAAAATAAGATATTAATGTTACACCCAATTGTGTAGTAATTTAAAATAAAATTTGCTAAAAATACTATAAACAATTTAGCTATAAATACGTTTAAGGATAAAATATGGGCCGGTAAAATATCGATATTTCGGTTACCCTATCCGGTCCTGGCCGTGAGAAAACAAAAATACACAACGGACATTTAATAGGACATTTAATTAGCCTACGTCCAGCCTAATGACCTACACGAGAGCCTGCTGCAGGTGCATAATAATAATAATAATAATAATAATAATACACGTTGTACGATAATATACATTATACGATTGCGTCATAAAAACAGTATTTTTATTGTCGTCGTGACGTCACGGACCAGCGCAATTCCGGCGTCATACACAATAATATAATAATATTTTATACATATACGTATATATTTATATATAGTATAAATTCAATTGATTTATGTCAGGATGGAATGGTTTAACTGTGTATACGTTGCGGTCGTAAACGCCGCAGCGGCACAGCCATTTTCTCTGGCCGGCTGCGAAAATTCACGAAAGGGCGACGACGGCGACGTTTTCCGCGGTCGGTTTTTCGATTTTCGACACCCCGTCGCCGCTGCGCCGCGAACGACGACGACGCGCGAGATTTCAAGGCTGAACGATCGCGCCAACATTATATTATTGTATTGTAAAAACGCGCCTCCGCCGTCTTTTATATATTGTTATTATTGTTTATTATTGCCGTCGACACGAGTATTTATCACGCGATTATCGATCGAGACGATATTACATTTTATTTCAATCGGCAGAGAAACTATATATGTTAGGTGGTAATTTGAGTTCGCGGTAACGGTGTTCTGTTACGACCAAACTATACTATATTGACCACGCGATCAAAATACGCGTCAAACGCTGGAAACGTACATTTCCAAAGATTTTAATTTACGCTTAAAGAAACAAAAAAATATTAATTTTTTTAATATCCTAATTGTTAATTCTTTAAAACGACCCCTGACCAGTCCGTTGTCTGTAGCTCTAGCGTAATTTTGTACAAGATACACCATTTAAATCTTTGCCATGATTTTATTAAATGTATACATATTATGAAAGTTTCAATTCGTTTTTTATTATAAGTCCAAACAAAAACACGACGTAATAATATATATATATGATAAATGTAGTTTTATATGTACAATATATATATATATATATTATATATTATATTATATAATATATATTAATATGATAGAGGATAGGTATACCACAACTATGGAGTATATGGACCCATTGTTTTTATGACGTATTTATTTCGAACGTGATTTAAGGAACTTTTACACTTCGCATCTTTGTTTTGTTCAAAATGTAATGCTACGGCAAATACTAAAACTCAACAGTAAACTGTTACTTAATAGTTAGTTGTTTTATAATTATATAGATTATAGAGGCATTTAAAACGATTTCGAAACATGAAAAATTTAACTAATAGAAATAATTAACTATAATAATGTAAGAAATTAAAATGAATACATTTTTCAAAATAATATTTTGAGATGCCTAACATACAGAATGATCAAAATTTAGTGTAAGTAACAAAATTGGAGGGAATTAAATCCAATTATCAATGTTACTTCCAATATTTTTGCTATAGACTAGTTTAGTTAATGTAAATTATTTAAACATATTTTACAGTCGCCAAACGAAATGGATTTCCCATCATCTCTATTTCATATAATTTATATACGCAGTTATATCTACTACCGTTAATCGAATTGCGAAACTTTAGGGGAAATAGTAGACATAGTACAAATATATGTGCTACATATAAGTATAATCGGTAAAGAAAAACGTGAACCTAACCGTGGTATGAGCTGTCCCGTTGTTGACGAACTATATGGAACGCACGATTTCAACTTTATCTTATTTGGCTGTACTGACACGCACGAGTGCACAAATACTAGTCGATCATCGTAAAAGTCTGGAAGATAAGATACGCAATAATATGATCTGCCCATTGAACAGAATAATCATTTTTACGTATAAAAAATCCTTGGCATTTATTTAATAAACGTATTTATAAATACGTTGTGTTTGACTTTATTTATATAGAATAGTTCATACGAGTTTAATATGCTCGTATTGTAATAATATACGTATTGTATGTGATGTGTATAAAAATAAAAACGATATTAATATTATACATATACCTACATAAATATATAATTGTTATAAGAATTAAAGATTTTTCAGAAAATAAATTACAAAGTTTAATAATAATAATATTTCTATATTAAATAAGAATTTATAGATACCTAATAATAATAATTCATTAAAATAAATTGACTAAATATTCTAAAAAAAAAATAATCTAAAAAAAAAAATTCTAAAAAACATTAAATGTTTACTAGACTTTGTTAGATATAAAATATTATATAAAACATTTTAGGAATAATTCTAGTTCACTTACATGTGGTAATTGGTAATGCAAATAGGCTGGACTATTTAATTATTAATTGGGATTTTTTAAATACCTATTAATTAATCTTAATGAAAAAAAATAATATTTAAAAAAATATTTCTTCAACTTGAGAAAACAGTTTATATAATTATATACAAAAAATTAAGAAATAATTATATACTTACTAATTATTACTTCATTATTCAAGAAACTCTCGTGAAATATGTTTAGAATATTGTGAATTGTGATGGTATAATATGGTACCCAAATCATAGTAAAACACATTCGAATTCAATGTCAAACATATGATTGTCACAGACAGAGTAATTTTACTAATAACCGTTCTACTGGACCCTACAATATCCAACAAAAATCTAAACGAATTTAGGTTTCCTAAATTATGTTCAAATATCGATATACATTTATATTGTTTTGTAAATATCGTATTGTATAACTTATAATATGTAATAATTTAAACTAATAGATAAACAGATATTGGCCGAGCTCCCCGATTATTTTTTTTAATACAAAACAATTTCCGCCTGCGTTATTAAAATGTTTAGCTTTAACTATTCAATAACTACCTGAGTTACAAAAAAACTAAATTTGTATTTTTAGATATACCTACACCTAGTAGTTAAAATAATGTAATCTAAAATAACAATTTATGTTTATAATTTTCAGATAGAGGAATCAACGTTCGATTACAAGTACGCGTAATAGTGGTGTGTAGAATTCGAGATCGGAATGGACGCGAGTGAATCGTATATATTATATTTTACGTGCAATTTAATCTATAATATATACATATTGTCGTTCGCAATTCGTAGTGTCGTACCGTTTTCAGAAAATATCTACATGATGAAATTTGCCATGGATATAAATACACAAGTAAGCAATAATAAGATAATTATAATATTAATAGTATTTTTGGTTTATTACATACCTATAATTATAATATATTAAATTGAAAATCCTGATATATATATATATATATACAAATCGCGATGTTTTTTTTATAGTTTTAGAACTTTGAACGTAATTTTAGGCGGACTGCTCGAGTTTACATTGTTTTATATACCTACTATCGATGAGTCGTTTCTATAATAAACTATAATATTATATATATTTAACATACATATTGCCCAATGTAGCAAACTACACTTGATAAAAAAAACAGTCGTAAAAATGACTGCAGACGTCTATATAATCGAAATGTACGCCACGAATTTTGGAAACACGCCGTTTATATACCTAATAATATATAATATTCAAATCGTGTGTCTCTGATTTTATTAGCTTGGAGGGCGACTATAAAACCAGTTTAACGACGAATTATTATAACTATAACTTAAATATAATGTCGTATTATATATTATATTTTAAGCATAGAAGATTATACCTATACTGAGAATATGTGCTTCGCGACACGTTAATCGCAAGATATATTACCAATTACCATATTATAAGTAGGTACCTACATATTACTATTATGTTATGCGATAACTTTGGTTATATAATCTATTGTTATATTCCAATTTTATCTCATTAAAAATTCCGTCGATGACATATTCACGTCATAATATATTGTTATAATATCTACTTGGTCTTATTAATTAAAAATATAGAGTAATACAATATTATATATTATACAAAAGTGCAAGACATATTACATTTCATCATAATTGGTTTCAAAATGCGATAAATGATAATACATTAATTATTTCGTTTAATATTATAATATACCTACCCCATCCATGAAAATATAATACGTATTAACTAACAACCCATTTTGTTAAAAGTGTTGTATATTTTGTTTGTAAATTAAAATTAACAGTAATATAAAATATTTGGTTCTATAAGTTATAAATAATTTAATAAGAATATTATGAAAAAATAATGATTTCTCTTACGTTATACGTATTATAGTGAAAATTATTTAAAAAACATACAGAAAATAAAATAAAATTTTAATTTTAATTGTCAATCAGATCATTCTGATTTATTATATCTACATGTATATAATAATAACTGCAAATATAATTTAAAATATATATATAATGCCTAATCTATAATATTTATAAATATTATGTCTGAATAGGTCCTTAATAAATAAATAAAGTAAAACATAGGTACTTTGTATGCATTTAAAAATTGAAAATATAAAATTAATAATTTTTATACTGTACTTATAGGTACCTACTTATTTTCACAATGATACAATTTTATTATTAAAGTCTGTCAATAACTCATTTAAATATTAACTGTGACTAAATCTACAAATGATAAAACATAAAAGTATATCGTTTTATTAGAATATAACCTATAACTTTCATCAATCGCGAGCAGCACTACTATGATACTTGTTTTAGCCCTTATAAACGCAATTTTAATGCAAGTTATTAGTTGTTAATAATTGTTTTTAGTCATAAATAATTATTACTCATAATTTGAATATATATATATATATATATATGTATATTATGAGTACATTATTTATGTTAGTAAGTATATATAAAACGTTTATCTATAAATTATTAACTTATTTTGATACAACAACTAAATCATCAAACTGAATTAACATTTGATTTTTCAGTTCTTATTTATACTGGCCAAAATACAAGTAGAAGCATAAATTTTAACTCGTTACGTGAATTAAAATATCAATTTAACCGAATTTTCAGGTAGAAAAATAAAAATCCTAAGCGCCAAGGACTAGGAATAATAATATTAAGTATTATTTGATATTATGGAAAATTGAAATACTTTGTAGTTATAGTCAGGTACAAATGTACAATATATTATAATATATAATATTATATATTATATGATCTTAAAATTTATTTCACCTATAAGTACATAAAATATTAAAATAAAGTCAAATTTAAATATTTTAAATTTTGTTTAACATTTAAATTTCCTTTAGGTATAATATTAATAAACAATTAATAGGTGCATAGATTTTTAAATAAATATTTTCAAACGTATATCCATAAAATAAACTTGTATTTTAAGTATAGGCGAAAACTCGAAAATGCGGGTTATGATATTAATATATCCTTCAGGTTCCGCCAGAGTTAAAATCTTTTAAAATCGTGATATGATATTTCAAGACATTATTATTCAAAAAAATATAGATTTGTCTACGAAATATAACCCTTACAAATAAGGATTATCACAAAACCGTTAACACAAAAGTATGATCCGCGAGCCATAGTATTTTGATGGTGACCCGACGGCCGTCAAGAATGGTGTTCGCCAAGCGCCATGCCGAGAAAGGAGGAGTCGCGGTAATATTATTATGGTAGTTCCCCTCGACCCGCCGCCGTAACCACGTTCACAAGGACTCTGCGTTACCATCACCGCCACGGCATTTCCTTTCTCTCGCTCTGTCCGCGGACTACCCTCGAGGATGACGCGTATGTTCGGGTCGTCCAGATGGCGACAGGAGTCTGTGGCGAGTCGCGTACAACATTCGCGAAATCCCAAATAAATTGTATTGTTTCCCCGGGAGATTCCATTCAATAATATCATTATATTCCGCGGGGACACGATTGTGCGCGAAAAAATATAGTATATTCGTTTGGTTTTCGGACACAAAAATTCGATTTACGCACGACGATAATGTATAATGCGACGGAATAAGCAAAGAGACAGCTAATGGTCTAACCACGAAAACAAAAAAAAAACCGGTTATTATAATCAAATACAATCGATAATAAATAAATATTATAAATTTTATTGATGTGAAAACCAAAAATTGTTTGCTCCTAAAACCTACACCCAGACGAATAGCAAATGAATTCATCCAGATAAAATCTATTTAATATGAAAATATTATTTTTTGCATATTTGTTACATACGAGTACCGTAGATTACCAAGTCGATTTATACAATATTCATTATATAAAACGATATCGCGAGCTATTATTATGGATAAGGCGGAAAACTAAAAACAATTTCACTCACCTTCGATGACGATGCGCAAACAATCGTTGGTAATAGGTATTCTTCGGTTGCAACAGAGTTAGGTGTATAGATGCACTGTATTTGTAATTCGCTCGAATTTCCAAAACTGAACTGACACATAGACTTGGACTCGGACTCTGTGAGAAGTACCTTTATTTCGTTCCTGACGGAAAATACAAGACCAGCGATTGGTCGACGGACTGTCGTTTTCTTTTGACCTACATATCGACGGTTTTTATTTCACATAAATTTATTTGGTTATTTTTTTAAAAAAAATAAAAGGCCTTCTCCCGTAATGTCCTGCAATAAACATCACGACGTGGCCCAGTGACACTAATATTCTTACCGCACTGGTATATATATATATATTATTGTACCTGCAAACCATATATGCGGTAACCACATGGTATAACTTCTATTATATACAAATTATTTTCTTGAATACATTTCCAAGATGTTTAAAAAGCATTATTTAACCCTTTCATTGACAAGTATTCGAATTTTTTGCTTCTTCAAAATAAACCACGGGGAAACCTCGAAAAAAACCGCATATTCATATACACAATAACTATAAAAAACTCTCCGTTACGGTAATAACGAAATTGTATATAAATATATTATTACAATATGCTAAGGTCCAATCACATGTGTTTATGTAATGGGTTCACATTCTCAGAACTTGTACTGCTGTACGAATGCGTCTAAAATTAGGTCAATGTGAAAATAAAGAAAAAAAAATACACCCAAACTGCAGGGGTAGGTATATTTTATTATGCAGGGTAAAACATTTAAAAAGATATAGTAGTCACACATGTTCGATTTATACTTGTTTCTACTTGTTTTTTACTTTTATATAAGAAAAAAAATTCGGATATTTTGATTATAGTTTTACATAATACATCACATCTTACATGTACATCACAGCTTACAGGAAAGTTTATTTTAGATAAGTAATAACTTAAATGCAATTTGTATTTTCTTATCATTATTGTTTGAAAGCACACATATTATATTCGTACTTATTATATATTATATACCTATAAATTAAATTCATTGAAACCAATATAAACTTAACCTATCTGTATGCACAATTAGTTTTAGAAGTTTTAATCACATATTTAGAAAATACGAGTATATTGTGATGGGATAAAACATCGTTTTATTCAATCTTTTTATTGTTGCGGTCCCCGAAATATGTAAAAATAAAGTCACTGGAGGTCTTGAGTTAATCCCTTTATAATAAATATCGATTTGAGCCTAACTACCTATTTTATCAATTATAAAATATATTATATCATTAACCATTAAATGAAACGAATAACTATTATTTTTACCTAATTATTTCTGACCGATGCAATATCCGACTAGATAAAATTATTAGGTAGACTGTTTAATTCTTGTTTTTATATGATGAAAAACTCATGGAATTTTTACTTAGAAGTTAATTGACAAGCTATAATTAGATAATTTTAATATAACTGTACTCCTACGTATAATCAAAATATACTTGTATATAATAAGGCGTATTTAGTTTTTATTCTACAAAATATCGTTTTCGCAGATTAAATCCTATGTTTAAATATATGCATCACAATAAATAATACCCTTTAAGATAATAAACTTTAAGATGACTTATTATGCCTAGTTGATTTTAATGACACTTAAGTGTTCACAGCTGTAGCAATAAGTGTATTTAATATTACACATACGTTTTTATTCAATAGTGCAATGAACTCTATAGATTATAATAGGTAATAATAATTTATTTTGTTATTGTAAACTGTAGTAATTTTTTCTTTTAAAACGTCAACACTCTGCTTGAAATAAGCACGGATAATATATGTGTTGCGCTTTTATGCTATACTTAAACGTAATAAATTAAAAGTATATACGACAACCCAAGCAAAACTATATATAACCGATAGAATTATATTTGATCAAAAATGAATTAATATGATTGGTATATTGTACTTACTGTCTAGTTTTGGGTAAAAATGTATTAAAAAAAACAAATTATTTCTCAAATATATGTTTTACAAACCCAATAACAAATCTCATAAGAATATTATGTTTTTTTTGTTGTTTTTTTAGTATAATATAATAAGATAGTAATTGATTTTGTGGAAAGTAGATCAATTTTCAATGTTATTCCTATTATTTTTGTAACATAAAATTCTAAAGATAATGCTGACTGTTATCGATTTCCACTGTTATATTTAGTCAGAATATTAATTTTTTCGGAATATTTATACTATTTAATTATAATATATATGCTATGAAAACGGTGAAAACAAAATAGACAAAATATATCCAATATAGATTAAAATTTATAAACTTGTTATAGCAATTCATTATTAACTCAAATTGCTAATTTTAAAAAAAATTCACATAATATTATAACATAACATATTATATTGTTGTACCGTTTTCTGTCTAACGAATTTTGACATTGCACACGATATTTTCCGTAAAATTAGGTTAGTTTAAGTAAGGTAGCAATACTTTTATGATAATTATTATATTTATTTAAAATATTTGTCTTTAACATTTTATAAAATAATTAATACTAATATTTATAATTGTATTATATAGAAAGGAACACTATAATAAATAAGAATCATATAAATACAGTAATTTATAGTAGGTACCTATTATTTTAAATAAATTTCATTGAAAAAAAAATATATAAAATGTACTTAGTACTTACATGATTTACAATCCTGTATCCACTGTTAATAAATTATATTCAATTATAGATATTATATAAATTATTATACTATGCGTTGCTGTAGTTTATCTTATGAGTTTTTATTCAACAAACAGCATATCGTATTATACGTGATAAAAGTTATAACTTAATTTTTTCGAATTGAAAGTTTCTTTCGTTTTTCTGCACTCGTACCTTTAACCTACAAGATAATTTTAACAAACATTTTTAAATACTTATATTTTATGTAAATATTATAAAATATTATCAGTTATAAAATTTAATAATAAATATTAACATTTTTTATTATTTAATAATAAAAGCAGCTATAAAATTTTCAATTACTTTATTCTTTTATGAAATTTAAAAAATATTATTTCTATAAATAATATATAATAGTTCCTCCGGTATAATATATTATGAACTATAGCTATTATATAATGATGATACACGATACAGGGTTTTAAACAGACATTCATGCGTTTACGGCCTTCGTATTCAATTTAATTTAATTATTTATACCGATATATAATTCAATATAGATGACATATAAATAATAATACAATATATTATATACGTCTACAGCAACAATATTATTATAGATTCTTTGATGTTATAATGGATTTTTCTCAGACAACTAAATAATTATTTTATACGTATAAGATACAATGGAACATGGTAGTATTTATGCATTTTTTTTATGGAAAACTGGTTTGAATCATTTTTAGACTTTTTTATATGATATTATAATCATAATATATAATTTTTTTCTATATATAATACGTATCGTAACCGATTATCAATAAATAAAGTTGACATAACACTGTTTTTAAAATACATATCATAATTTATCTATATAATTTTTTATTATAAAATCACTGCATTCATATACGATTTTAATAATTTACTATAAATAAAAAGGACATAATGTTATTTTGTATGATTTTTTTTTAAAGTTACATTATGTTATTAAATTTAAATGTTTTTATATAAAACACCTATAGGTACTTTAATTATACATACCTATATGTACACGTGAAAAAATAATTATAAAATAATTTTGATTATTTGGTTAAATTATCAATATTTTTGTAAGAATTAATGCTTAATATTTTCAGTGTTTGATATAAATAATCTAAAAAAAAAAATGATAAATAGTTAATAATATTGTGTAACAACTAAAATTTAATTAACACTTAATAAATTTAATTTATTTAGTAACTGTAATTAAATATATGACTGTCACATAATTATGTAACTTGAATTTAAAATTGTAATAACCTTGTAAATTATTATTTTCCCTAAATATTTTTTTACCTTACTATTTTTATTTTTATAAATTGTTAATATTATTTATTATGAGCATATACGTAGTACCATATTTATTATTATATTAATTGTTATTTTTAATTTATAAGATTTATAATTTTATTATAATTTAATTTATTTAATTCAGTATAGTTGAAGACATAGATTCAACATTATATATCATAACGGAAATTAGTTATAATTATTGTTATGACATATTTTTAAAATTATTACGATAACAATTAAGTAATTTATAAGGAATGAAAATAAATTGTATTTATATATAGTAAATTGGTACCATCTCTGACATACATTAAATTAATTTTAAATACTATCAATTATTAAATTATTAAATTAAAATAAAATGTATGTGTAAACCACAAACATAAATGTAATAATATTATATTATCTTAACATGATTTACACACATTTTCACAGGACTAGGAAAAAATACAACACCACCCAACCACAATGTATTTTTTTATTTTTATACCCAACAAGAAAGAATGGATTAAATATTTGTTATTATTTATTAAAATATATAAAAAAAAGTTATAAAACATTTTATTGAAAATCAGTTAAATATTGCATAATATTAACATAATATAGCGTTCGTATATATAGCAGCCATGTAAGTAATATATATAGAGCAATCAGAATTTTATGTTAAATCAATTTTATTTCACAGAAAAGTATTAGTTTTTGCGAATATTGACCTCCTGAATGATCTATAAAAACGTTTAAACAATTTTTATCTTTAAATAGTTTTAAATTGTAATATAAATTCAATCAAATAAATATGTATTTTTTTTCATATCATAAGCAATGCTCTTCAATGTACTAGAACTAATGTACTTATGTACTATCAATACTAGAAAACATGTAATTTTGATCAGTTTGTATAATAGGTGCTTATTGTTAATATATTATAATGTAAATCTATGTAGTGTTTCTATATAAAAATTAACAACACGTATCTATTATAATATATTTGTATTGTTACCTATATCGATAAATAAACAAACGAGGACCTATATGATATAACTATACTCTTCGCTAATAACAATAAAACATCACGTTCTTTTTATTACATTCGATCGTAAACAGTGTGAATTTATTGCTGTGCGATTTACCAACGTCATCACAGGATTAAGCTTTCCGAATATACATATATAATAGTTATACTTAAAATTGTAAAATATCCTTCGCCTTTCTCCGGTTACAATCTCACGACCATAATATACATCTATATATCTAGCGATATGATGTTAGTGTTAAATGACAATTTTTGTTTTCATCGAAAATAGAACATTTTCATATTATTATACTTAAAGACGATCGTATAGAACTGTATAATATGATTACATTAAATTATAGTACAATAAAACGTTTTACAAATTAATATGTAATATATTATGTGTTTAAATAATTATTATATTTTTCTGTAAATTTATTTAAATTTTTATATTATTATCAAATTAAATAACGATAATAGTGGCGGCGGTGGCGGTGAAATGTCGATCGGTGTGACACTCTGTTACGTATACTGAAGGTATACCGGACAGTTTATATAATGCACTCAGGATACATTTAGTATACGTACAAGGTGTCACGCGTTGTGTCCACGTTCGTGTGTTGGCGGCGGACGGTGACCGGACGAGAAGATACGCAGTAGGTATATACAATATATTATGATTATGGTTCGTCCTGCATCTGGAAAATATATATATATAAATTGTTATTATATTCACACACCGTATTATACCACATATACGAAAGTAAAAAAAAAAAAAACCAAACATTAAAGTAATAAAAAACTGTCGGACCGCACGCTGACGCTGGCGCGAACAATACGAGTACTATGTATGTATATATATTATACATCGGACGCGTTTATAGGTATAACGTACAAAAGATAAAATAATATATCGTATATTATGTTAAAAAGAGGGTGAGACGAATATAGAAAACGTAAAAACGTGTCTATCATTTATATTGTGTATATGGTACACAAAATAGAAAATCACAATGGAAAAGGGTTAAAAAGAGCGAGGTAGTAGCCATTATATTTGATCGTAGCCATTCGGACTGGAAAAAACTAAATAATAACTACGAAACGAAAACTAAGCCTGCGATTATAACGTTTTGCAGTTATTCTATACGAACGTGAACGCGGCGTTTTATATGATGTAACGTTTGTTTTCTATTTTCGTACAATATAATACATTTCGTTTATAAAATATAAAGATAAATTTCGTTTTTGTTTTTTTTTTTTGTTTTTTTGTTTTTTTTTAATAACGATAAGAAACGATAAAAATGTTATTGTTACCTATGTGCGGGGCACATTTCCGCGAGTTTTCCGAAATACGTTTTTATGGTAAAGTTTATTAAAATATTAAAAAAATAAACGCTTGGCCACTGGAGCGAATTCGAGACTGTGACTGTGACGCGCCAACCGCCGCCGACGGCCGTCGTCCGTGCAAAAGACGTGATGGCATTTTCGCTTTGCACCGCGGTCCGGGCGCAAAGTCTGACCGCGGGGGCGACAGCGCGCCTGCGTCCTCGAACTTTTTGATCGCGGGCGGTGACAGACGCGCTCCGCCCCACGACGCAGCCGATCGATAAGCGACGACGGTAACAATATAATACAGAGGTGGCTTTTTTCACCCCCTCAGACCGGTACAACGGAAGTACAATAAACCCCTGGCGGAAGGGTAGCACGGTATAATAAATTATAGTTCTCGCGCGATGATGTTATTCTATTTTCATTGTCTTATCCCACGAACAACTTTTGAATATTGCATTATATCTGAAATCGAATATCCGATTTCAGTCATCATCACATCCGCACGATATTTCAACGAAACATAATATTATACGCGTACCTTATACCTAGGTATAATATTTTCTCAACATTGCGCAAACGTTATCTTTAGAGAGATTTCTACGATTTATATCTACACTTATTACATATAGCAATATTTTAGTTTTGTGTGTTTTGATCAATACGGGTTACGTTGAATTCCATCGTTGCAAAGGATGCTATTTTTTCTTAAGTCTAATGTCCCCCTTCTTTTATTTTCCCAATTTAAGCACAGTTATTGACTACATTTTTCATAATTACAAAATTAAAAACATTTTTGTATTCTAGTTTTTATGCAAATAATATAGAATATGATAACAATATATTTGCATTATTATACTTAGCACGATTTGACATAGAGCTCCTCTGATATTATACACAAATTCGATTTCACAAGTAGGTATTATCGAAATATATATTTAATTGTTATTATTTCATTTGTGACATTTATTACAATCATTACTAAAACAGTAAAATTGAAATTCCCATGTTTTCTACATACGCCAATATTATATTGACTATGTATTATATAATACTATAATATATCAAATGCAATAATTTTATTGTAGAAAATGATCCCAAAAATGGCAGACAATAATAATAATAACAATAATAATAATAATTAAATAATAATATTCAATATGATCAGCCAAACTATATACCTATTAATTTTTTGATGAAAAACAGAACCGACGGAGAATTTGAAGAGTATTTATTCAATAATGCAGCGATATACTAATTATTTGTAGTTACAAGGACAATTAATAATATTTATCTGAAGTTATAATAATGAAATACCTATATATTTTATATATTTTCTTGTAGTGTAGATACAATATTGTATGTACATATAATATTTGTCATAATTATGGGAACATTTACATTTTTAACTGTAAAATAATAACGTTGATAATTCTGTATACAAATTGTATTTAAAGATTTTAGACAACGTATAGATATATAGGTAATAATAATAATTATTATTATGATTTGTTTTTAATCTGTTGATTGGAATTCTTCAAACGCAGATATTAGATGGTCGTGCATTAATAGGATGTCAATAGGTAAAGAGTATATTTAGACGTGTATATAGAGTGATTGGAATTTCGTGTTACGAATACCGTGTGATCGTTACAGTTTGTGCAACACGAAATATTCACTCTGTATAAGATTATAATAATATAATGCCGCCGAATACGAATATACTCTATAGATAAATGTATAATATATTAAAATTGTTAGTTACATACTTGCTGGAATTCAGTATAATATACCGCGATACGCGTTGCACCTGGGTTCTCTTTGGTAGGTCTGGTATATACCAAAGCGTTTATTCTTAAGTACGGGCAATCTAACCTGCGGAAAAAACAAACACGTATTATTATGATGATAATAATTTGTATATTTTTATTTTTATATCCACCGAAAACGGTTATTGCGACACAATAATATAATATATATTCGATCTGACAAAAGAATAAGGACCGTTCTCGTCGTTCGGATTTCCGTATATAATTCGATGTGTACACAAGATTACAAGAATCGTTGACGTTGTGCAATATTATAATATATAATGCGGATGATGACGATTCGTAGCCGCGCGCGGAGTGTGTGCAAATACCTCGGATCTCGGTGCTGTACTGTGTCGCGGGTTTTTGCGGGGGCTGGTTTATTGTAATCGAAAACGAGCCCGAATGGAGAATGGAAGCAAAAAACAATCCCCCGGCTTTTTATTTCTTCTTTTCTCTCCTTTTCAACCCTCCGACATACACGAGCCACAAGCGTTGGCGAATGTTCGAAGGGGGATTTACTTTAGCTATATATACGCGTATATTACCAACTACTACCGCGGTATATGGTAGGTATATGTACACCAACATATTGTACGCGTAGGATAAAAGTAATAGCGGCAACAACAATGGTGGCGAGCGCGTAAAGAGCATATACTATTATTAAATATATTATAAGGATCCTGCGCGTGGTATATATAATTTAAAATTTTTTGTATAGGATTACTACCTAATTATACGAGTACAATAATTATTTATAATAAAATAATATCTTTTTACGAAAATTAAAAATATTACAACAAATCACTCTATTCCTATAGTATAAATATATTATTGCGGATTTCTCTTACTAAAATATTATACTCGTACTTTAAGACGAGAAAAAAAAAATGCTCGTTGTCGACACAATATAACATAATAATATTTGGGTCCGGTTAAACGATAATTTATTTTATGATTCCTCCTCATAAAAATCGTTGATAACATTATATTGTTGTGTTATGAACAATAACATGGACACATATGACTTTTGACCAGATTTTCTACAATAACGGACCATTGCAATAACAATATATGTGAACACGAGTAGTTTATAAATACCAAAATAACATTAGGTATAAGCAAATAATCGATAATGTTACCAGATAATTTCGTAAAAAATTATTTATTATTATTATTTACATTCATTCAAAAAAGTAAGTCGTTCGAAAGAATATTATAATATGACCTTTATGTAATATAATATAATAATTTGTATCAAAGCCCAAAACATCTTTTTCATTAATGATTACTTTATATTTTAATAGATGTTATAATTTTAACAATTAATTATAATACTATATTATATAATGTAATTAATACATTACGTATAGTAATACAATAAGTACATATACTGTAATTTATAAGTTTAGATGATTTTAGTTTTTAATAAACTATTGTGTAATACATCAAAGTTGATATAAATATATATAATACTTTATATTATGTATATAATAATATTATTATGATTGTTATCTTTAATTAAAAAAATATATTTTAAAAAAGTAATAAATTATCACACGTTTCAACCATTACAACGTATATAAATATTATTACACATCGTAACTATTTTATTACACCAATGAAAAATATTAAATAAAACAGAAGTTCTATACCTATATACCTATATGGTATCTATATATAAACTACATAATATTAAACCTCTATTAAACTACTATAATTCTAATAAAAATATTAATATTTGTATATTTACATTATACAATTATATTTTATACATGTTATAGGATAAATTATATAGGTACCTAAATGATATATATATATATATATATATATATATTATTGTTCTATATTTTTAAATAAAACTAACACGTTTGACGTAAAGTTATAAATTATACATTCTAATATAGTAAATAATAATTAATAAAATAAAGGCCAAATTTAATTGGTTCATATAATATTGTGTATAATATGTAGAAGGTACATATACGCGACGGAGATTGATTAATCATGATTTAATCGATAATAATATTCTGATATTATAGTTGTTGCAATATATTCTCGTATCTATAGAGAAAATCGATATAGTGATTATTTCAAAATTTCAAAAATTTTAATTTAATTCTAAATTAAATGATAATATAATATTTTGTAAGTTACCTAAAATGAAATTAAAATACGATGTAATCATTCTACTTATTTAATTTAAAACGAATTTATATTCATTTTATGACACGAAGGCCCCGAATTGAAAATGCCTGAAGAATATAATTTAATTATATTTATATATTCTACCAAATGTAAATTGAAAAATTAATTAAAATAAATTAATATATTATTATTCTTAATATAAAAAAATATAATACCTATAATAATTTATAGAGTAGATATTGGTAGTAACAATTAACAATGATGCGTGTATCAGATTATGATTTTATGATTGTAAAATATTTCAATGAAAAATATAAGTATATATTTAATAACTATTGGTAAAACTAATATACATAATATATGTAAGTATTATTTAACCACTATATCTATAAAAAAAAAACCATAAAATACAAATTTTATCCTAAAAACAAAAAATTTTAATTTTTTAACACACTTTCGTTAAAAATAAGTTAATCAAAATTGAAACATTTATAATATTTAGTGATGAAATCATTACCTAAATAATTATACATTCTATGTATAGATGGGATCGTGAGGTTATTTTTTAACGTTAGAAAACTGTATCATTTTTTTTTAATTTTTCACAGAAATGAAGTACTTAAAATATATGTATATATATATAGGTATTTATGTTTTCTCTGTAGCCAACTAAATGTATATCATAATACGCGTTAAAGTCACAATAAATCATAACATACAGTACAAGTATATACCGGGTGATCAGAATATTTTGATAGAAAAATAATGGAACATAGGTAATTCCAATAATTTTTATAATGTGAATTATTTTGATTACCCTGTATAGTTGTACACTTATATTATTTATTATAAACTACGACGAGCACATAAAAACCACGACTAAAACGCAATATAATAACACGCTTTTTACCGCGCGCACGCTACCGCAGTACCTGACAATACTTGTATTTTACGCAAGAAATATGTTTAGTTAGGCACTTTTTATATTAACGAGAATTGTCTTATATTTTATTTTAATATTTATTATTATTTTATCGCAGATCCCGTGGGTACATAATATATCAATAAAATATTATTCCTATATAAAATCTTGCAGCATAATTTCGCAGTCGAATTCAAAAAAATAATTTATTATTATTTATATCTAAACCTACGTTTGGAGGAAAAATATTAATAAAATATACAAAGTACTCACAGCTGCTTTATACGATGACCATAATATTATAATGTATTTTGATCGACGATGTTCATTGTTCATATCCTGTCTGGAACGACGAGGCTTGGCTGACGATCGACTATTGTCCAGTCGTTACGGTCAGCGATGATATTTAAACGGCTGGGCCCGATCAGCCTTTATAAGCTATTATAAAAAGATTATATGTTATTATTATCGGACGATAGTATTATATATCAATTATTATAATATGCATATTGTTGTCACAAAATAAATATATTATTTTATAATTTCGATGACTTTATCTGTACGTCATATATAATATAATATAATATTAATATTAATCGTCCATAAAATGATAATAATAATATAATTATCTGTATATATGTTATAAGACGTTTAGACATCGTAATAAATTATGCTTACAAATATTTATATATAGGGTGATAAACTATCTCGGTCAATTAACACGTTTTTTAAATTTTTTATTCAACAATTTTCTGAATTTCGTATAATATTATAATAAAGTAATCCATTGTAAAATATGGTTTGCTAACATTTGGGAGTTGGGAGTTTGAAACACATCGATATTATAGGAAATAATATAAGTATCTATATATATTCAAACTTCTTATCCATAGTGAAAGATATTAAAAATAAAAATGTATGTATCATCTGATACTTTTTCGCATAAGAATTAAATTATCCAATTATATTTTAATTATCCTCAGAAAAGTTAAAAAGTTATATAATCTTAGAAAATAACTCGTCAAATTGATTATAGTTATAGAAAATAATATATATTTATCTGGTATTGCTTAAAAAATTGGTTAAGCTCTGAAAGTCGGTGTGGAATTTCGTAGGGAATAATAATAATAATAATATACGTATTTTATGATATTAAGTTCATGATAAAAAAAAAGTTGTTAAAAATAACATCCTGTAAAATAGTTCAATTATAATCTGTTTTCTATCTCCATTTAAATGTTATATTGTCATCCCGTCTTGGTGATTACAGGGTTATTATCATTATATGTTTTATTATTATAATTTATAATAATGTTTTATATCTTCGTCGTCATTCTTTTCTGTCGCCGCACAACCGTAGCTGCTGTTGGGTCAAGTTTTCTTTAAAATATCATCATCATATACTTATTAGTCATTATCATTATTATAATAGTATGTATTATTGTCGTGTTATCATTAGTTTATGGCCTTATTATTCTAATTCGTCACGTAAACGTTTGTAGTTTATTATATTTAATTATTCGTAGTTATAACACGCATATGTATAAAGTCGTAATTATATATTCCGTACCATAAATAATATAGACAATATAATATAATATCGTCTATGAAATGAAATTTCGGATAAACACACACACACATATATATATATATATATATACGATATACCTAATAATATTATATCGATATTAAGAATGAGTTTCAGTTGTCCGATGTCTAGAAAAGAAAATTGATATCCGGTTATATAAAATCACGACGATGTATATTGTGTATATTACTATATAAAAATGCACCTAATGTGGTCGGTAAAAATTACTTTAAAATATATATATCGAATTGTTTATTCATAATCGTGCAGTAGTATTATTAATATATTAATGTTTATTCACTTATTTCATTATATTATAAAATTATTGCAATTTGCATTCATTTCGTGGACACATAATATTGATATAAAATATAGTTAGGTATACGTATATAATTAGTTAAATACTATGTTTATGACACAAACACGAGTTTATATGTGATTCGATGTAAACATAATATAATAAAAATGTTTGAAAACACTTTTTAATGTAGTAAAAATTATCTAAAAACGTTTTTAAAAGCATTTTATCATTTTATCCAGATTTATTTTACAAATGAATCACAAAAACAGTATTAATAGTATAACTCACACAAATCTTATATTATATATTATGTAAATATTTAAATATAATCAAATAATACTACTTATCAAAATGAAAAATATTTATCCCACGTTTTATTTAATCATGATCTATTTTACTAATAAAAATTAATAAAAAATACATATTTATATATAATCGATTTTTATTATCTCAAACTATTTGGCTTATTATTATATACACGTATTTCAAGTATTTAATTTATTTTCCAGGTCGAAGTATAACTACCTACTGCATATTATATATAAAAACGATTGCAATCATTTTTTGCACGTTATTTGTAAACTTTTCTTTCTAATAAACACATACTTAATTTTTCGTTAAAATATACCTACGTCATATATGTTAATACAATATGGAAATACAAAATAAATAAATATTCTTAAAACTAGAGAACTATTAAAAACCTATCTTTAGGTACCTATATATGACTCAGTAAAGATTTCTTTTAGTATTATACTTATAATAATTAATTGCATTATATCGAATGTATAATTATATTTAAAGACTTAAAAAAGTTTACTTTAAAAGATTATTTTGTTTTACTTTATAAACGATATCGCTCCAAAATATATAGACTTATATTATGTTACAAAACATGCGAAACTCGCCATAAAACAAGTCTATTATTCTTAGTCTATTAATGTCACGTAAGTACATATTATTAGGTTAAAATAATAATTGTTATAGTTAATTATATGATTAATAATTATTAATTAAAAATATTATTTTTTTCTAATAGTATTATTGTATTAAATGATATATACAATATACAGAGTGATCATATTCGATTTCTTACCAATATTTTCATTCTAATATATAAAATTGAGAAAAATTACGTATCTATTATACGGACAAATTTAAATTTTATATAATTTAAAAATAATTAAGGGTAAAATATTTTTAAACATTTTTAAGGTAGTGAACATTTAAAAAAATGTACTCTTCTTTGCTATAAAAATACTAATATTGTAACACGAAATGATGATTACTCTATAGTGTATACATATCAGTGTATGGTTTATTATAAATATTTGCAAAATATGAAAACATTAGCAATAACAATAAACGTTCAAAGGTAGGTATATATTATAATATTTTAAGTTCCGAGCTCATAACGCAATAAAAAAAATATATATAATAATAGTATATAAAATCCGATTTTTCCATAGCTACTTTATAAAAATAAAAAAATTATAATAATAATAATAATAAAAACTTTCTTCTTCCCCGCGGTTTTTTTAGTTTGGGTATTTTTTACGACTTTTTCTGTTATTTCTCTCTGTCTCTCTCTCACTCACTCTCTCTCTCTCTCTCTCTCTCTCTCTCTCTCATTCTGTTTTTTAATTTATCAGCTAACTATACGTGCGGGTCCCACAACAGTTAAATTACAGTTTTTACGACCGCGCCTCGCTGGCTTGTCAAGCTCTCCGGGTCGTATGTGTGCAGGACTCCCATCATCCTCCCACTGCACACGCCACACGGGATCGCTGCCCATGTCGTGCATTTTAGTTTTTTCCCCTCTAAATTATGTATAGATGCACGATGAGATGGTGAAAAATATATATAAAAAACGTTACACAAGCAGCGGCAGACTAAAGAAACGAGAACGTTTATATTTATTAAAATATATATAGGTAATAGGTATAAGGTATACCTTATACCTACTAAGTTATACCTACCTACATTTACGCATATTGTGGTATTAAAAAAAACTGAACGATTACAGAATTTTTATTTTTTGTAAATATATTAATTAGGTTATTATAGCCAGAGGTTAGATCGAAATAAATTAAGTTAGATTAATACAAAAAAACAAAACATTTTCATAAAAATAGCTACAAATTATTGTGTCGAATTGGTATGAGCACTTATATAGATAAATAATATGAAATATATTTTATTATAATTAAGAATCGAGTATCGATATATTATTGTAAACATTATAAATTATAATAATATAATAGCTATAAGATAAACGATACTATATATTGTTATAATAATATTCCATGTGGAACACTCGTGTATCATTGTTTTTATTAAGTATAATGATATGTGTGATTGATGGGTCAGTATATAAAATGTACTGAATATTATATTATTAAGTTTTGCGGACTTATACTTTATTCTTTAAATTTTTGTGGAAATACATTATAATGTCAAAATTTTATCTGTTTTTATTTTCAAGAAAATTTATATTTAGTTTAAAATAATTTCTCGGATATTATTATTATTATCAAAATTATATTTCCTTTTTCTTTTGAAGTCTTAATTATAATATATATAATATATATTTAGTATACGTACGGCTCTTTCGTGATTTATGATCCTGTTGTATATAAGTTATACATTTTAATACCTATGTTATTTAATGTATATTTTATACTTAATATGATCGTGCTATAATATATAATATACCTACCGAATTGTACGATAGCTTTTTTCAGACGATGACTCATATGTCTCATTCGACGACGATTATAATATACATTAACAGTTACTAAAAAAAATATGATTGTATATTTTATTGCAGGAAATTATTATGATAATATATTATAGAAGTATATACCTATATATATATATATATAGATACGTATTCAAAACATTATACGTCGGCTGCAATTATTTACAAACTCGCGATAAATCGTTACGAAAATAATCATTTTTTTGTCTTTCTTCAGTCAGTTCACAGCAAAACGTATATAATATATTTATTATTATGTTAATTACATGCGAGAAAATAATTCTAAGTATCGATTTAATAAATCTTATTTAAGTAGAAAATATACGATCAGATTTATACGTAGGTATAATCCATCTATTATCGTTTACTTTACATCAAATGTATTTGATTTGATTAAAACGAATAATTAATATTATGTTACAAGTTTTTTGACAAAGATATACACGCATTTCATATCTATATATATATATATATGTTATAAACTACGGTTTTATATAACATTATCTGAAATTCTCAAGTGAATAATATATATAATTATTAATTTAGGGATTATGACTTTTATTATTAAAAAATAACAAAATAAAATGCACTTAAATATACCTTAAAAGCACATCAAATATACAATATAAGAATATATTCTTTATAAATATTTTTTTATTGTTTTAAATAATAATACAATAAATTTTGATTTGAAAATAAAACATTTGATATCTATACCTTATAGCTTAATTTATATATTGGTACTCATGCATAATAAATAGTTTAGTACTTTTACTGAATAGTGTAATATATATTTTATTATACGTACATATATATATAAATAGTTTCTAATTGGCAGAGGCGGCTTGATCATGCATTTTGTGGTTCACTGAACCACCAATAATTTTGGGGTGGGTGTCATTTTAATAGATGTGTACTTGGTCTAGGTTACCGGTGGTAATATGAAAATGATAATTTGATAGCCAAGTCATTACTAGCAGCAAATATATACAATCACCAAAGATTGAATAGCATACATTAACTGTATTAATGATTAACTTATATACAGCTTTATAATGAAAATATAGTCACGTATTAACCAGTAGCGAATCTAGAGTTAAATTCTAGGGGAGCCTTCAAAATAAATTATTACTAAGTAAAACAAAAAAAAACCTAGTTTTAAAAATAGCTTCTTTAAAAATAGTTTTTAAATTATTTTAAACGATATTATTACTTATACATAATTATATATTTTTATTTCTAATGTTAAATTGTTTGATTGGTTATTAACAATTCGGTACTAATCATATCAAAACATTGAAATTTCTTATCAAGTTTTAGTATAAATAATAATCGTCAAAAAATTATAAAATTAAGTAAGGTTATGTAGTTTGACTTTTTTGTAGGTGGGTGGGTGGTATTTACTAATTTTGAACCACCAACTGAAAAATGTCAAACCGCTTCTGCTAATTGGAGCAAAATGTCTATCGTTGTAAGTAAATCAACAACAGTTTAGTCTTAAATAAAAATCGTAATACTGCTATTAATTGAAGAACAAGCCTTTATAGTTTTATTCCTAATTAAAAAAGATTAAAAAATTGGAATGTTTAACTTTTACAAGACATCCAATATATCACATAATCAATGCGATTAAATTAGCTATTATAATATTAATTTTTTACCTCTACATTAATTAATTTTTTTAAAACGCCAAAATTATTACGCCCACAATGTCTATAATATAAAACTACAAAATTAGCTTTCACGGCGGATTACATTAGCATTTCTTTTTACAATAACAATATCCTCAACAAAATATAATTCATACGAGTTACAGTGACCAATCAAAAATTAGATAAATTTGATATTATAAAATTGAATTGTTTTTCGGGATTCTGATGGCGCGAATATCAGTCGAATATAATATAATAGATAGGTAATAATAAAATAGGTATAATAAAGTATTATCTCAACCAAGGTAACATGGAATAATATTGCACGGTATCGAATGCGTAAATTTAAAACGTCAAGTATTCATCCTGTTGCAGCGAGACATATACGAGTAATAATTATGTAGGTATTAATGCGGTTAATAACTATGAAATGTACTTAAAAAACACAAATATATCAAAATAATATAATATAAAATATAGCCGGCACGCTGTGTACGATGGCGTCGATTATGGGCGTAATATTCGTTTGTGAAATAATATGGACGGCGAACGACTTGACAGAAAAAAAAAATAATAATAATAAATACCATTGAACAGGTAACAGGTTTAACGGGTATACTTATACGCTGCCACAGCCGCTGCAGGTTGTATACGTTTTTCTCTTTTCCGACGCGTACAAAATAAATCGGCCGGATTCCGCGTGTGATTTGTTTATGGATATAATATATTATATTTTATACATCATAATATATATATATATATATATATATGTAGAGTTCGGATGGCGTATTTTTTCTTCTTCACAAAATAATAATAATAATATAGTATGCGTATGTGCCCAAAACACAATAATATTATTATGTATAAAATCTGTGCAGCAATGCTCGGACAAATTGTTCGGCCGTGACCGGAAAACGAATATCTATTCAACGATTCCGTAACGTAAAACAGAATTAATATAGTAAATATTCCATTTCCGATATCTTCGAGTGATATACGCATTTCGTTTTGTCTTATTACTTTTGGTACCTATATATAGTTTGTTATATTTTATACCACAGTTGTCATTTACGTAAATCGAAAGTATATTATATTTCGGAAAAGGTTTTATTATTTTATATAATTTTCTGGCGAAATTCATCACAGATTGACTATTTTAATATTATTGGTATCTAAATATAATTATATAATCGAATTATAAAATCGATAGAACTAATAAATTATCTAATTATTATCCGAATAATTTTTAATGTTACATTTCAAATATATTATATTAATTATGAATTGATTTAACGTAGTTATATACGATGACATCATGGCAACTACTAAAAAAGCTATTTTATACGCTATAAAATAGTCAAAATTGTGTACATAAAATATATAATGTGATGGTTATTAAATATAACATAATTGTCTCGATTTGATTATAATATTATATTATTCTGTCACCAATGAATCGTATCGTTATTATTTTTAAATAATCGTGCGAGATATATTAAATTATAATTACATTCTAGTTATCGTTAAAACACGACACTGTATTAATTAAAATCGTTTAAATGTTATCCAATAAAACTGAAATTATATCTATTATGGATATTTGTTGAAAATAATTATTAAATAATTCTATTCAGTCCAGAAGAGTAATTATTAAAAAACCCGTATATTTTTTAAACGAGAAAACATTTTTTACACAATATACCTATAATAGTTTAGTATAATTATACATAACTATCTATTGTATAATTATTAAAGCGCTTTCATACTTTACATTTTTACCATAATAAGATAATATTATGTAATTTAACGAAAAAAATTTTATAGATATTTTACGTATAATAATAATATTTTTATTTGCAATACTTTTTAGGTGCCTATTAATTTACAATAAACCTTAATGTATACTTAATGTGAACATTGAAATCTATTCGATTTTACTAGAGAATAATAATTATTATTATTTATAAAATATTTTTAAATTGTATGTCCTTAAGGAATAATAATGATTTATAAATATTTATTATATATTTTTCGCGAATTGTCTATATAATATTATGTATCTACTTATATTCTAATTATTATAATTTATATCTAATAAAGAATAATCGTAAATAATATATTTAATAAGCCACTGCTCTAATAAGAAAAACGTAGAGTTTTATTGTGCAAAAGTACCTATATAATGTTACTATCAAATTATTACTATCGAGTCGCAAAATGTCTTTATCTATAATGACTTTATCTAGACTGGTTATACTTAACTTTAATTCTTTTTCGAATTTGTAAAATTAAATAGATTTGCATTTGTAACTAATTTTATGGATAGGTCACTCGATGTGAGCTTATCTAGAATTGTTTTTTTGTGTACGTGCCTGAAGTGTGGGCATTTCACGAAACACGGACGTTCGCTTTCTGTTTTAACTGCCGATCATAATTTGTAATAATTATCATAAATTATATCGTATTTATATTTATGTGCGTGCGTATGTAATATTTGACGCTATAATTATGTGCTCATTTATTCGACGTCTCCGAATAATGCGTTTTATATCTTTATAATTTTTACAGTAAATTATAGTTTAATTATACAGAGCAGAGATAATTGTTTTTATTGCTGTTGTCCAAATCGACGCATAATTATTATGATTCTTAAAATATTTATACATACAAATAAATGTATGTCATATTAATATTACATATTACTTTCAAATTTTCTTAAACGCATCCTGTATTATAATAGTATATATGATCGAGGAACACGTTTTAAAAGTAATAATTTTCCGTGGTTACGCAACGTTAAAATTATATTGACATATTATTGTGTTATTAAATATTATACCGAATATCAAATTAAAATTATTATCATTAATAATTAAAGTTAATTGTTTTACTGTAAAATATCACAATCAGTATTTTTGTACTATTATAATACGTGTATTGTATGACTAAATTTCAAAATAAACAATAATAATATAGAAGAATAATATTAAAAAAAAAAAATCGTTTTTTTATTTTCACAAGCCATTCAGATTTTTAGCTTATAAAAATAAATGTTTTTTACCTATTATCATATTAACTGTGCAGCTCCAGATCATATTATATTACTCCTTCTTGAATTATTTTAATATTATTATATTCATTAATTTCTCCATCCATAATCGCGTCATCAAGCTTATTTTCAGCTAAATCGTGGCACTTTTTCTATCATATATCTTTTAGTTGAACGAAGAATAGGATCTTGTTTTCCATTTCTGTTATTCATTATATTGTAGCTGTATCTCTTTTCTTTTCTTGTAACTGTAAATTTCCCCGGATATTTTTCTCTAAAATATTCTTAGCATTTTTTTCATCATGAATACATGTGAACTGGTCTTGGTAAAGAATTGTCAACAAGCGCTTTTAACCTTGAATTCACTGTATATATAAGTTTCATTTTAACTGATAATTTATTAATTCAACCGACTTTTCTGCGTGTATCATTAGTGTAATATGATGATATTATTGTCAAAAATATAACATTTATACATTAGAAATAACGTAAACTAATAATGCACTACTGCAATGTTATATATACACAATATTATGCATTATACTCGGAAACGTGACATTGTCGGAGGACAATAATTTGTACGTGTCTATTTGTTTGTACAAAAACAAATTTCGCGGATTGGTCGGTGTGAACGAATATAACCATAATAATATATATAGTAACGAGTGATATTGCGTTATTGACTTATTGTGCGTCGACGGCATTATAATATTATATATAATATGATGTGTTGTATAAATCCGAGAAACGTTATAATGCCTATAATAATAATAATAATAATAAATTAACGGAAAATAGCCTCGCGGGGCCTCAGAAACGATACTCGGTAACTGGTAAAGTAAGTAAACGAATTGAAGAAAAAACGTCCCTAGCCAATACTGTTTCCTCCATAATGGTATATCGTAAACAATGATATTTGTTCGAGATTACATCGCTCGGAAGCTGTATCTATTATTGAACGAACGTCAATACATGACACTCCGACCATTCTGTATAATATACCTTTTATATAATAATATAATATTTATGAAACTCGGACGAGACTCGCGTGCGATGTACGACAAAGCTGTGTGAAAAACATCGAATACGACCTATTTTATCTGCCGTTGCACATTATCGTCTAAATAATGCAATGTTGGTATTATTATTATTATTATTATTATTATTATTATTATTATTATTATTATTATTATTATCGTCCGGTGATAAATTAAATGTGCGTGTGAACATATTGTTTGTTTACTATTGCAAAGAATGAAAATACAAAAATGCAGGCTGTGCTTCGAATAATTTCGATCTGTTAACCGACTTTTGGGACCGTTATGAAAACGCAATAGCTGATATATAAGTTTATAATATATAATATATAGGTTTCAATAGCTTTTTTTTATAAATATAATAATGTATAAAAATTGTTTATACATTAATTTTACAATCGACTCAGAGCTATATATATATATGGGTGATATAATAGTTTGTATTTATAGAATTTTAAAATTGCATTATATTATGTTTTACGAAAGTTTTATAACATATCTATTAATTTCGATTAAAAATTAAAAATACAATTTTTAATCCCTTAAATATATGAAAAAAAACCATTATTCTCTTTGATTCTCATCAACATATTTCTAACAAAACAGAGTATAATAATTGAAAAATTAACTTAGGGTTTTGAGGAATAAATATAATAAGTATAATAATAATAATAATATTATATGTATATTAATAGTTTCACAAATCTCTATTTTCGTATTTTTCGTTTATAGTTTTATAGAAGTACCAAATAATTATATTTAAATATATATATTATTCGATATTTGATTAGAATATTTCACACTTCTGAGTTATAAACCCTATAATAAATTATTTATAGTATACCCTATATATTTTATCATAATAAAATGTGTAGAATATTTAGATAGATATGTCTTTATAATAAATAACGATGTCATAAAATTTAACATAATGATGGGAATTATATTCTAATAACAAATTTTTAGTGAACGTTTTTGGCCACTATCCAATTTTAATTTATACTTTAATATTTTAATACACTATTCTGTATATTTTTAGTATTTCAGTATACACATGAATTATCAAATAATTTAGGTATTTACAAAAGAAAATATGCAAGAATAAACTCTTAATCAATATAATATGTTTCACTACGACACTACTATTATTTGTATCAGTAGGAAAAGTCTCTAATACTATTTAAAATTATTATTATTACGTATTTTTAACTTCAAAAATTTTATTTTTTTATTTTAATATTAGCTACAACCTAACCTACACATTTTTAAAAATTGAATATTTTAGAAAATTATTACATTATTGGGCAACTAAACGTCAATTTAATTCTTAAAGTCTATTTTGTGAGTATTGTTTTTAATTTAATATTATATCTATATCTCAGATACAGTTTGAGAAATCCATCACATATAGTAAGTCTAAATCATATTTTAATTCTTTATAATATGGGTTTACTCCGTTTTAGTTATATAATATATGATTTGTTTGTATAACATTAAATTTTCAAACTGTAATATGCAAAGTAGATAATATTTTATAGTACATTTAAAGACGATTAATAACCGAAAATTAATATTGACATCTTTCTTTGTTCTTTCTATTATTTTAACTTTGTTAACCTACCCTATACGGCCTTACGACACTAAGATATACCTATAAGTATTATTGTTTTAAAATCAGAAGAAAAGTATTTTACAGAGAATATAAAAAAAATACGATATTTCTGTATAAGTACGACGCGTGTGTATACTTATAGGTTATAGCATACGCATATAATATCATAATAAAACTGTATATATTTTTCAAAAACAAATATCAAACCGATCGTATGTTTGTTGAAACGTTTTATAATATTATATTACATTAACCGCCGTTGATATTCAAACCCGTTGTCTAATGATTATACTCTTTGAAAACGTATAGAAAACCAGTTGTTGTATTTTATGCGTATAAATTTATTAACAATGACGAGTTTTCGCACCATCGCGACCGCCGCTGCGGTTCAAATCGCACAAACGAAATAATAGTTACCTAAGACAGAGCGGACGAGACGTTTCGCACGACAAGAGATTCGGACCAATACTGATTTCGTAATTTTAATTCAACCAACTCGATAGGTGTACCCTTTTCGAAATACATTCAATTCGGTGTCGGGTGTGACAGAAGGTATATTCAAGTATAAAGATTATTGTAAATTATATTATGGTATATTTGTGTACGGATGTCGCTCGTGTATATCCTTGAACGTAAACAAAAGACGAAATATAATCGTATTAAACGGTATAACGGTTCCTGTTTTCAATATAACCGCAAGGTCATATCCTTGCCCGAGATAAACCCTTTTGTACCGCGACCAGAGTATACGAGTGACTCGCACTATATATATTATATTATAAGTACTTGTATATAGGTTCCAAGGACACTTACCAAAGACTTTTGTCCTCCGCACATTATTCTACGTATTTTTACAATAATATTGTACATATCAAATTCAATACGACAATATAAGCGGTTCGTTACGGTTATTGTAATAATTTAATAGGTATGTGTATTGTCGTGTGCCGGACTTAAATGCCTGAAAACAGTGAAATAAGATAACGACTTCGGTATAGTCTAAAATCGATATTGTTACTAAACTATTTATTTGGAATAATATTATTTAATAGTATTTACCGATATTCACATTTGTTGATATTGATATATTGTTAATATATTTTTAAACGAACATGAATTAAACATTTAAAATCGCAGTCAATTTACAAAAACTTGACATAAACTTGATAAAAAAAAATGCCAATATTACAAAAAACCATTAGGGCTCCATCAGGACGTCACTTTCCGTAAAAAAGTCAAAACACTCTAACACTGCCACCAGAAATTGTAATAAGCCAATAATATTTTTTTAGTTCTTTACTGGTGATATTTATTGTTATGCTTAAATTAACAAAAATTAAATTTTATATTTTTATGTTATATAATGTGAATAAGTATTATTTTATATATCTATGAAAATAATTTAAGGACGGATTCTCAATATTTTGAATAATGTGCTCTAAGAATATTCTCTTTTTGTGTTTGTTGTGTTCTGATCTATGGAAATATATATTATAAAAATTAAATTTAAAAAACTATCAGGTTTGTAAAAACAAATGCAATTGTTATTTTCTCTCCCGTTTTTTAAAACTGTTTATTATCTAAATTATAATATTACGATGTTATATTTAACGCGCTAAGCGCGACGGTATATGACGTATTATAAAACTATACAATATGTTAAACGAGCATTATATTATGTCGAAAGATCAACTGATATGTATATTATGCGTGTATTGCGTGTACAATTTGATATTACTTATATATTATTATACCTACAGCAAAAACCAAAAAAAAAATTAAATGCGAACCAGTATATAATGTTATGGTTTTAGTCTGGAAACATTATTTGAATTTAGTATGAAAAGAAACAAGTTTGATCGAACGCACTGTGCATAAGTTATTAAGTATAATAATATATTGTAGTCGTCTACTAAACTCTATAACTTATAGAAATGAAAAACATAATATTATGTATCTTTATTCCATCGTCGAACACGTGTTGTACCTATACCTTATAATATATAAGGTTCCTTTGAATTATGATTTCAATTACGATTCTTTCATATTATTATTATTATTATGTCTTTATTTACAAATTTTTACAAGGGTAAAATACCCTCTCATTGAGGACGTTCACATCTGCTTGAAAATATAAAACGTTAAAAAAAAAAAGCTTTAACAATAACGACAAGGACTGTAACAACACAATATCATTGTATCTATATAATATATAAAATGATTATTACTATACGTATATGTCACTCGACAAAAATATAATTTATTCAAAAAGTCTTAATAATAATAATAATTGGAAACGATAATTGCACAACACGTGAAAATTTCGAGATTTCGCAATAACGTCGTTCACATATTATATTCTTGATATATTATAATAATAGTAATAGATGTCTCATAAAATACGTAATCCCGTCGAGAAAATCGGTCATGATAAAAGTATTTTTCACTCTCTCTTATATGCAATTTTCTTTTATTCTCCCTTAAGCCTGTCGTTGTCGCACGCACCAGAAGGGGACTTTATGCAATATAAAATATATTTCCTATTATCCTTTTTTTGATTACGTTTTCTGTACAATATATTAGACACGTTAAGAAAGAGTAAAACATAAAATGTCGTTGGTTTACGTACTTATCTTAATACGTATTGTGTCGAATTGTGTCTTCGGTCCATATATAAATAGATACGTTACAATATTGTGAAATATCGTTATTATTTCATAAAAAGTGTATATGGTGTCCAGTTTATGAACTGTACCCGTATCGTGAAACGGCATTAAATTATTGTTAGATACAAATTATATTTGGTCTTATTAATACAATATGGGTGAAGTGAACTGATGTAGACTTCTTATATAATTCCAAATAAATATTTTATTATTATATTTATAATACACCTAAATAATAAATTATTTGTATTATTTTATTGTTAATCACAGTATAAATAATAAAAAAATAAACATAATTTAACAATAATTTATAATTTATTTTAAGTGTAATAATTACTTGTATGTTGTATATATTGTACTTTATCTTAGTATTAGAAAATTAGACTTTAATTTAGTTTATAATAGTATGGAATTTATCCATGTGTCATAAATTATATAAAATCTTTTCTGATATATTATTATAATGAAATTTTAACGTAGTTTTACAGTATTGATATGCGATAAAATATGTTATATGTAGTAATGTTTATGAAAAGAACGATTTCTCTGAGTAGATGCAACTAATTTCGTTAAAAGCTCTGCTCTATATTATACTGGTACAGTGCTACCTTATACGACTCGACGAATTTTTAAGACTCCAAAGAATATTATTATGATTATTAGGAATATTTTAAAATTGTATTCTACTAAAATACGTTAATATTTCGATCGATATTTATAGTGATTTGCTATTCGATACATGTTTACCCTGCCTAACGACTTATTTTATTTAACGCACCTGATATCGTAAATAATAGGTAGGTAAGTAATACGCCTACACTATAGTAAGGGTGACATAATAATATATGAAACTCTCTATCTCTCTCTCGGAAAAAGATAACATTTTTAGCTCGATTCGAAAATTATTATACCTAAATATATAGATACTATGAAAATGCTGTCAGTTTTCTGATATTTACGATAGTCACGATCCTAAACGGTCGCTTTTTATGGAATACAAATTGTTTGCTTACGTGTTTCGATGTACATATAATATATATATATATATATGTGCCTACGGAAAAATGTATATGATTGATAGAGGTATTGTTGCTCATTGGTAAATATATATATATATATATATTTGTGTGTGTAATGTGTAATGTAGGTTGAATATGCTAATGTTATGCTAATTTAAAATATAAAGACCGTATAATATAAAAAATATGAAAAAAACTCTATTGATAAAACAACAATCGGAAATATATAGTTAAAATTACCCATTTAAAGTATATTATTTATAAACTATCCCATGGACCAGCTATTGTCTTTTTATATGTACAATCATGCTTTTAGCTATGAGTAGAATGAAAACCAAACTTTATTTGTCTTTTTGACAGACAGGAAGTTTGTGTGATCGAAACTTGTCTCAATTTTTAAACTATATACGTATATATAGTTGTATAATAGTAATCTATTTAGATGTAGACCAGCAGGGGACCAAGATTTCCTGGGATTAAATGGTTTTTGTTTTTATTAATACTTGCCTTAACTTTAGGAAGTCCACCATGACTTCCTGTATCCTAGAATACCAGTGAGATTAAATATTAGGTAAATTCATACATACCTATATATAATGAATATCACAAATTTAAAAAATTATTTTAGTTTTAAATGGCTTACAATATATTTTTTAAATAAAGTAAAAGTGTAATACTATTATCTAAACATATTCAAAGATATAAAATTCTTGATATAAAAACCTATTGGCTCTAGTGTGGTCACCAGACACTCGAAGAAGGCAAACCCAATATGGGTGTGACAAGGGTCCTCCAAAGTAATAAATAAATATGTTTTAAAATAAAAATATTTATTTCTATAGTAATTTATTCATTAAAATATAAAAAGTCGACCGGATATATACACCTATATATTATTGTGTTCCTTTGTCGTCACTTCGGTTCTAGAAAAGATTATATATGTTATACTATAACAATGGTGGAACGATGTTGTATAATATTAAGATTTGAATACAATGATAAATATACCTAATAATTCCATTCGAAAAAATGATTTTGAGCGAAATTCGGTTGAATATACTAATAATAGTAGGTTCCTAATCATAAACGAAACTAGACACTTTAATATTTGAACAGGCCAACATATTCAAATTCATCGTCATAAAAAAAAATCTAGACGTTGCCTAGTAGATATTAATGATATTACCTTCTTATAATCAGAACAATTTGTACTTATTTTCGAGCAGATATTAAATTTTTATTTTGAATTAAAAAATTGTTAAAAATAAATCGTTACTACTTATTATAATATAATCCTTATCATCACCCTTTATCATCAATCAGACCTGGCCTAACTCGTAATTTCGTCTATGGTAGTAATTAATACTTTTATACATCGAACTCTAAATTTCTGTTTAATTCTTTAGTATATTTTGCTAAATCAACTAGATGCAAGTCTAGGAAACTCTCCAGGAAAACTAACTATCGCAGTTTTACCCCATCACAATATACCGTAAAGGTTTATATACACAATAATAATGTAACATATAATATATTAAAAGCCTGAAAAGGTCTCAGTGGTGTACTTGGTCTTATATATATTATTTTCTATATATAAAATAAAACGACCACCGCGGCGAAAACCTCGACTGCATGACTGCGCATAGGGTTTGTACGCGCGTATATAGACGATGTGGGGGGTCCAGATAGGCGTTGTTCGATTGCAAAGGGTGCGAACGGCCATTTTGGCGAAACGGCAAAGACCAAGGTATTGCCGTATTGCAATGGGGTGGGATGGTGTGCAATTGTAATATGGGGGCGGTGGCGGTAGCCACGTAAAGATCAATAGTCTCAGCTCTACCTATATATATAAACACGTGCAAGTGTATGTAATAATAATAATAATAATAATAATAATAATAATAATAATAATAATATCTTATATACAGAGTGATCAGAATATTGTATTACAAAAATAATAATGGTGAAAACACAAAACTCCAATTATCCTGTATATACCTATAGGTATCTACTATGTAGCTATGTACTAGGTACCTACTAATTTCAAACGTCTGACCCTCCATTTAGAGAGATCCAATAGTTATTATAGTAATATATAATAACAATAATATAATACAATTAATGGCAATTTATTTATATAAATAGGTAAGTATATCTGTATATATGCATATACAGAGTAATTGTCATTTTATGTCAAAATTTTTTTTTGGAAAACTCTTATAATGCTAATAATTATAACTTCAAAATAATTTTAGGTTTTAATATTTTTTCTCTTTCTCTGTTTCATCAAGTACAAAATCAAAATCAATACAAATAATAAGAACATTGAATTTATATGATTTAGTTAATAATATATGAATGTATTATGAATTTTTAATCTAGTATATTTTCTGTATTATTATTATATATGACTGTAACTCTTTTATTTTTGGGCTTCCCTGTACTTTTAAATTAATAATTATTATTTTGTATTATTTTTGTATATTATTTGTAATTGATTTCAGAACTGAGATTTTGTTATTAAATATAATTAGAAATCAAAGTACCAATAATATAAAGGTATACACATATTATATGTAATAATTATATGTTAATAATAAATATACTTATATACCTATAAAAATACGCCTTGGTTGAACTTTGCACAAACACATTGTTCCGCCTTACACGATACACGGTACAATTTAATGGAAATTAGATATAATAAATATGAAAATGCTAATTTAATTGATTTCAATCTATTATTAAAGAACATATTTTCCAATCGTCAAATACATTAAATCGTACCTATGTCTTGATTTTCCCATCAGCATAAACGCAATATAGTCTAGTTGACACTTATCCTGTTATTCGACTGTAGATCTTAATTTTATATGTATTCATTTGTTATATTAATTGATGAAAGCATAATAATATTTGTGATTATGCAAAACCATAGATTTCACAACCCTCGACGCTCGTTATAATACCTATAGTCGATAAGGCAATATGAATGGGTAGAACTTATTTAAAAATACAAAAGGAAATTTAAACAGTGTCCATATGCTATAGGTGATTGTGAAAAATAAAAATAAAATGTCAACATTTTATTTGTATGATTAATTTATATTTTTACTACGTAAACAAATAATTATGATTTAAATTAAAAATATAGGTAATCGAACACATAATAGCAAACGTGTTTTACTTTTGTACGAGTATGAACTGTTTACATATGGCGATTTCTTTTAAACGCCAAAATGTTTATTTATTGTTTTGTATTTTTACCTAGAATAGGTCGAATGTGTTACAATATTATTTTCGTTACATATAGAAATATGTCGTAAATTACTTTGGTCACGTCATACGACGAATTCCGAGCAGATTTCTTTTGTACGAATTTACCCTTATAATGGCCGATCTTGCACCAACCCCCGTGTTTGATGACCTTCAGCTACTATATATACTCACAAGACGAACTCACAAAACTGTGTAATATATATATTATAATATAATCGTCCTCGTCGCATAACAAAATTCGAAAATCATCTTAACACGTATTTTTATTTTGGTATATATATGTGTCGCACACAGCGGGGTTAAGGGGTTATAACTCCCTTCCTTCTTTTAACCAAGGTTTACATTCAAGAAGAATTTGTATTTATAAAATTATAATTTAACCGCAGTAGCACAATATTATGAACGTTAATGTATATATATCGTATAATATAAATATATACCTACAAAGAAGTTGTAAAACAGCATAGATCGTTATTTGTCTTTATTACTAAATCGTTCAATATAAATATGAAATAGTAAATATTTTTCCAAGTAGACGATAACACTTAAGCATTAGATTGGAGGTATTTGTCTCTTCGCAATTACGTTCGTTTTACTCGCCATGTTGTTTATATATATTAGGTATAATTTATCTTACCTATGGGCTATGTTATAACTATAATAGATGTGTTTACTAGATAATGAGACTAATGGATGCATGAAAATATATATATTGTCTAAATAACATAAAAAAAAAAAAAAAATACAAAAATTCAATCCATTATCATAAATCACAAAAAAAAAATTATCGAAACGTGAGTACAGTATATGCAATTAATGTTTCGTGTACGTTGTAGGTAACGTCATTATAACACACACATATAAGATAAATATAAAATATATAAAATATATGTAAACGTCCGATTGCTCGCGAGTTTTTACTATATACAGGGTGAATCGAATAAACGACGAATAGACAACAATTGGATATTAATTTAAAAAAATATCGAATCGTTTTATTTATTTCACTCTGTATATATAATGTACACTCGCGTATACATGTATGTATGGACGACATGTCTTACCAAATATGCCTCCGTCATCGGTCGTATATTTAATGGTTATATTTTTCTCGAAAATAATTGGTACAAACTACAAAAAAACACAGACACATCGAGTAACATAATATATATATATAGTCTCGTCGATAGAATGCGCGCTTATATTATAGATAGATTAGAAATGTCCAGACAAAATAAGTATGAGATGACGAGACATATTGGACGGGAGGGGATACGACCAGAACAGCCATAAAATATACGGTCTACGAGGATAAATATTTATCTTGGAAAAATATAATATCCTAAGTCTATAAAAAATCGGAAAATTTGATTTCGATTGAAAACAAATAATAATAATCGAATATTTTACAATTTATATAATATGTATATCCGCAACCTTTTTCCATATAAACGAAGTATAATAACAATATTTTTTCAAACACGTTTAGGATTTCAAGCGAAATTTCACTATTATTTTGTACTGTATTAATATAATAGTTTCCCGCCGCGCAGACGCTCCTGACCTTGACCATACATTGTATTATATTATTATATGCGTATACACAAATAGGTATTTAAGATTTATCATGACACGTATCACGCACCCTACGGTCATATCGGTTTTATGACGTAATAAAATTATGTTTCACGTCCCGCGAGCGTACCTATATAGGTACATATAATATTAGGTAGGTATATATTGTTTCAATCGATCGCAAACGCGCGCGTGCGACAGATACGCATTGTGCCGCAGACTTATACGACGTGCGGAATATTGTACTCGGACAAATCCCGTTATAAATCCCGCGGGCCGATCGTTAACCGAGTTATTCGACTTATTATTATACCGCATATACCGTATAATACCGTCAATAATAAAACGTCATCCGGTGCCGACGACTATGATCGTATCACGTATATAAATAATATCTCGTATTATATATATATATTATTACAGTTTTATTATTATATAGACTTAAATGCCTATATACCTAGGTATATATGCATTTGAATTTTTATATAAATACCTTTAAAGGTATTACCGCGGAATTCCAGACGAGTAACATAGATAATAAAGAAATGGATAGGCCGCCTAAATACTGATGGTGTTCCAAAAGGGGCGGTTAACTAAAGCGAATTATCAAAGAATTTCTCTTTCCTTTTATGTTTATTTTATTCCTCCGATGTATTTCCCATAATAGTTTTCTCACGGACTATATACATGTATACACTATTGCACTAAGGTTGCACTTGAACAGTTCACTGATATTTGCTGATATTCATGATCCGTGTATACTAGTGTGCAAGAGCAGTGAAAGAAGGCAAATTATCTTTTCATCTGTCATATCATTATTTTTATGAATTAATATGAACGATAATTATTATATTTTTCCATTCATGCAAATGTCATAGTATATTATATAATTATATTAATTTTAAAATAATAGATAAAATATTAATTGTACATATTCATATTCAAATTTGTTTGTCTATGTCGTAAGGATGATACACGAACAACATCATTAATACAATTTATAATTTTTGGGTATTAGGTTTTCGAGATTCTTGGATAAAATATATTATAAATAATTTAATAATTTTCTAACTTTTACTCAATGAAATCAAAAAGTTTAAAACGTGACATAAAATCATTGCCCATGTTGAATATTTGAATACAGAAAATAATTATATTGTTTAATATATAATTATGTATCAGTGAATCACTATCATATTATTAATTCACAATTTTTTTTTGAATATTAACTTCATAAATCATAAAAATATGTTTATTATTATCCCCTTTTGGAACACTATCTCACATTATACTAGTATATAGGTTATATAGTTTATAGTGTATATCGATATAGGCCTATCGATTTCTTTATTATATACTTACACACATTAATTAATAATATAGATTTAATTTTACTTTCCATAATTTATATTCCCTAAAATATATAATTTCCACGCGAAGGAAAGACGGGTACAAGACATAAACTAATTATTAGTTAACATTTACCTAAAATTTAGGTATGTATATAATTGTAATCTGAGTCTAAATATAATAGTATACGTTCTGCTAATGGTTCAATTTAAATCTCAATTATTTCTATAGGTAAGTACATAATTTAAATTATAATTCGCAACTTCTAGTCCATAGAACTATACTTGCATTTTTTATTCAAGTTATTAATAGTGTTTAAGGTCATTTAAATCTTGAGAAATATTATCATCGTATGCCTTATATTATTGACAATAGGTAAAACGTGTAACTAAATTAGGAACAGTCTAAATTTTTGTTTAAATCTTAATCTTGTTAAAATGATTTTTTTCAGTATTATAATCTGTTATTATTATCTGTTCAAGATACTTTTGCTAATGGTTAAAGTGAAGAAAAGACGAGAATAATTATAATGTTATATACAAACAGATCATTTTTTTAAAACTGGTTTCATCAAATTATATATCAGAAATAAATTCCAAAGTAATAACTTGTGTTATAATAATATTGCATAAAAATTACTAATAATACATATTATACGTATTATACCATATGGTTCACTATTGACATAATATTATGGTTGTCACATTGTGATGACATAAAATTAAATCAATGTAGTTTATAATTCAATCCTATATACTCGTATACAATAATAATAATATATCGTATATTCATATTATAATATCACAAATGACAAATCTAAATAGTCTACATGATTATTAAGACAAAAATAAATGTTATAAAAATTAATTAAAATATGATTAACAGGTTAACGTGGTTAACAGTCTAACTAGATGCCGTAGTAAACATGTGAAAATATTGAGAAGAAACTATAAGTATACTATATAATATATAGGTAATATGTATTTATTGAAGGTGAATAATATTAAAAACTTTCTACGCGTTACAAGTTTCATGTCAAAACGCTATATTACTATCTATATATTATTAATATTGAAATTCTATTGATAAAATAAATCGTCGAAAAACTATGAGCGTCTTTTCATTTTATATATAATGTTTAGATATTATGATAATATATTATAACAGACCGTATAATCTTGAAATATAGCCATTGAATGATCATATTAATCTACACGTGATATTATATTGTTTTAAATTGAATATAAAAAAAAAAAAAAAAATGTTGCTTATATATAATATCTATATTCGGTTATTGGTGCCGTATTTTTCATTATGTAAAATATAAGTATATTTTTTTCACATCG
The DNA here is from genome assembly GCA_013282895.1 of Eriosoma lanigerum. NCBI lineage: Eukaryota > Metazoa > Arthropoda > Insecta > Hemiptera > Aphididae > Eriosoma > Eriosoma lanigerum. Next base: position 44,240,735 of record CM023358.1, read on the forward strand.
ACTTAAAGTATGTTCAATTTAGGTATATATTAACCAATAATATACAGATGTTGGCTTACATAAAATATTATAATAATATGTAATATGATGGGATAGCTGAATATCGTTACACAAAGAAGCTGGTATGATTTTTTTCAATTTTAATAATATAATCGACAATCGTCATATTGTATTGAACATAATATAAATAATAAATATGTTCGTATCAGAGTGAAATTTTTAATATACTCGTAACTTGTGCTTTTGTACCACGTATTGTAACATAAATTTATACTTATATTAGATTCTGAACAAAGTGAAAAATGTATTGGTTTTACAAAGATTTTTTTTTTTTTTTGACATCCGAAAATATTTTTTTGGGTAGAAATAATAGTCCGATTATCACAAATAGAGTAACCTACGTAATTTCATCTAGTTGGTACTTTACTCATCACATTTTTAGAATTTTTCAAAAGTTTTTCCTTGGGTGGAGAAAAATTACCAAAAAATGGCGGAAAATCAGCAAAATTACAGTTTCCATTATTTAATTTTTTTTTTATTTCGTGATAAGGTTATGATCGTAGAAATTTTTAAACTATTTTGAGTACTCACATGGATAATATACACATGTGGTAAAATTTCGTAATGGTTTGGTTGATTTACTGCCTAAATATAGCGCTTTGAACTTTTTTCCAAACATTTTTAATATTTCCTGCAGTTTTTGGTTTAACGAAAATTTTATAGATACCTACACATATACTGCTTAATCTATTTACAAAATATTTTGAAAATCATTACTCACAATTTTTTTTTATAAGCGTTTAAAGTTAAAATTATCAAAAATGGAAGAAAATCTGCATAATTACGGGTTTCGTTAATTTGAATTTTTATATTTCATGATAACTAATTCAGTTTTGATAAAAGGAACTTAAAATTTTTTTTATGTAATCTTATATGTAATACCATTGCACTAAATCTTAATTATAATAAATTACTAATTTCTCCGAGGACCGAAGGGATGAAGAGATGAAGAAGGAACGTCCAGAATCGACTTTCTCGATCTTCTTAAAAAATTTTATATAGAAACGTCATCGAGTCAAATAATTAATAAATATTCATATCGTAATATTTTTAAATTTAAACTTCTGCATATTATTATATAAATTTATAATAATAATTGTACAAATAATAAAATTAAACTATTTATCGAGGGCGCCTATTTTTTTTCATCTATTTTTTCCCTGTTTAAAATTATTATATCTTCACTCATTGTAGATCTCGTTTATGTCTAAAATGAATATAAAACGATTTTTGTTACATATCCCCCCTGAATCCTTTGATATTTATTGTATTATAAATATTATTTGCGGATACCTACACTAAAACGATCTAATCGATAGTTAAAAACGTAATAATCGAATTCGATATATTATAGCACCATAAATATATCGAAATAATTCGAATAATACATTATTTACAGCATATATTACACTTAAACGTAAATGTGTGTGTATTCGGATATAAGAGTTTCATCTTTGTATAATAATATATGAATATACAGATAACCAAATGACCTCGACGACCCTGTTATTCTCCCGAGATACGAGTATACAATATTCGGAGTGCGAGTATGTCTAGGACCCAACTAACAACCTAATAATATTTATTAACATTTCTAGTTCAGTAACCGTTTGTTCTTTTAGTGTGACACGTGTATATTATTATAATATGTATATTTATATAATATGCGTATACCATTATTATATGTATATCCAAACTGAAATAATTTTCCAAAAATTATAAATATTTTTAACAACATAAAACGTGAAGATATATTATAAACACAATAATAAGCAGTCTATTATTCATATAAACATATTATATTTGCGGCGTCCATAAAATATTACGAAAACTTTAAAATCTGAGTAATTTCCGAATATATTGTATTCAATAGATAAACATTTTTTTAAATATACCTAATAGTTTTAAATTACTTTTTTTAAACCATATTTAAATTTATATTTTAAATTTAGTTTATTTCATAAAAAAAAAATAAATAGTAGTTTTAAATTTAATATAGTATCTATTTAAAATTGTAAATTTTTTTTGGTACATTCAAAAGAAAAAAAGAAATATTTAATGTACAAATATTTAAAATAATTTTAGATTGTTCTTTATAATATCTTTTTCAAATACTTATTCGGGATATTATATTGTATTTATAAGTAAGTATAGGCACTAAAAGTATTAATATATAATTCCAAATATTTTTAAAATGTATTTTATTCAAGTATAAAATTATATAATTTATTTTCAATTAAAAATATAATATACCTAAGTCGTAATTTAGTACTAGTTTTAAGTATTTTATGTTATCATACTTTATACCGAACGGTCGTGCTATAGCCGGATGAATGATAAATGATGATGATATCAATTATCAATTACGATCTTTATTGTCCTTTTTATTACATTTATATTGTTAACAGTTATTATTATTCGTTATAATCTGTATATCGTTAAAACTTAAAACTGTCTCTTGATACATGTTCGTCTGTAGAGCATTTAAATAGTTACCTATAATTTTATCATAAAAATAATATGTAACTTAGTAATTTATATATATATATATCGTTTTCTTAAAGAATAATATACTCTCTAAATTATTTCAGATTATAGCAAAAAAAAATATTACCACACCTGTTTAATATAACTCGAAATTGTTTTATATTTATTTATGATTTCTTTAGTGATTTCAAAAAGGAATACAAAATAATTTAATATAAACTAATAAACGCTCAAATTATTGATTATTGACATATTAAAATATATACTCGTGTTATAAATCGATTTATTTTAATGACTGTTAAAATGTAAAATATACAGTATGGTTAAAAAAATTTAGATTCTTCACTTTCAGCTACATTATAGTAATAATAATAATAATAATAATAAGATTAAATATTTGTAATCAACATTTTTTAGACAATATGTCGCAATAAAAATTATATTGATTTATTTATGTATAATTATTAAATTAATCTTTTTGACATTCTGTTTAATTAATCGATTATTATTTGTCGCTCATTATAATATTATAATATATTATTATATTATATTAATAATCAATGGTATTTAATCGTTTTAATACAGATATATATTATATCAGATAGATATTAATAATGTTCTATAAATATGTATATAATTGACTATCAGTAAAATTTAATATTTTCTTTAAACTTTACATTGCGATAACAATTTTTAACATTTTCAAAAGTTAATTTGCATTGTGTATATCATACTCATATATTAATTAACTATACAAATTCTTAAAAATACTTTATTGTAATAATTATTTAATGTAATACAAATATACTACCAATACCATTTATGATCAAATGGTAAACATAATTTATTTACACTTAAGTAATAATATTAAAATGTTAAAGTTGAATTCTCCTTTAGAATTCCTTAAACAGTTTTAAAAATGTTTTAAGTTATTTCATTTTTAATAGTATTCAAAGCATAGGAATATGTTTAGGTTTATAACAACTATTTATTAAAATTTAATCTAACCTTTGTCAGGGTATTTATTTAAAAAATAAGGAATTGACTAATCTGTAATTAATTGGAAAATTACGTTAATGTTATAATTAATATTAAACGATATACTTTTAACTACAATGGAATTCATTTTAATTGGAAATAATTCTCATATTTGAATATATTATCTAAATTCAAAATGGTAATTGGTATCGTGTAAAAAGTATCGTGTAACATTATAAATTAAAAATGGTTTGTAACTAGTTCAGGAACAAAAAGTTTCTTTATATCGAAATTACTCGTACAAAATGTACAAATAAAATACTAAATGACAATAACTACAATTGGTCAAAAGTTGTCCGTGGAAATATAATATAATTCACAATATTATAAATTTACTAATAAAAAGAATAAATTATTAATTGTCGATACAAAATTATATTATTAGTACCTGCGTATATCTATTGTCTATATTATAATATGATAACTAACTCGCGTTACAGAACAATAAGATAATAATATTTTATATTATACAAACATCAATCTTGTAATTAAATTACATTTTTACCGTTGTCATCCATATAAATTTAATTATGTTATAATAAAGGTATATGAATAATATTGGTAGGGTCAAACCTACAAACTCTATACTATTAGGTCAGGTATTTTGTATAAATTATATAAAAATAAAATAAATATAAAATATAAAATAAAATAGATGTATTAAAGATATAGTTACATATATGTCTATCTAAGTACAATAAAACACTTACTTCCAGATGTTTCCTCAAATTTGAACTAAAACGTGTATCAACATATTGCCATATTGGTAAGGCCAAACCGAAAATTTGGTTTTACTTTACTTAGGAAGGGTGTACAAATTATTTATTGATGATTACAAATTTGT
>CM023358.1:44245173-44291144 GCA_013282895.1 Eriosoma lanigerum
TATTGATGATTACAAATTTGTACAAATTATATAACAAATTTTGGTACAGGTTTTGAGTATAATATCCAACTTGCGGATGCCAGCGTAACTTAGCTTTGTACCTATATGGTATACCATACATAGAATGTTTTATCCAGTACCCATCGTGTTGTCAAATTGTTAGCATTTTATTATTATTATAGTTGTCACTAATTTTGTTGAGTTTCGAGTAGGTATAGAATTTACAAAGATAAAAAGTCTCATGCGACCATCGAACCGAATCGAATCGTTCCCGGATATGGGATTCGAAGAGATAAATGTAGTTATTTACGGAATAAGATAATGTTAAACGACAAAATAAGTTAAATTAATTCACTAATAACACGTAATGTAATTAAAAGACGCGTTACCGATAAACGGCGTATATAGTAGGATTAATCATGGTTCGAGTAAACTACAACGGAGGACTCAAATACGGATACGATAACGATAATATAAAATTTTTCAAGTAACGATTGCCGCAATATATTATTATATGAACATATTATAATTTACTAAACAATCATTATTTCTTATATAGTATAAACTAGAGCATAAGGAAAAATAAATAATTATGGGAAATACTTTGAACATTACTAAAAGCCTACAATAATCACAATATTAACCAACGGTATTATGTTTATAAAATATAAAAAGGCGAAAAATGCAGTAAAATGTTTAGAAAAAAATCGTTAAAATATGTCGAAAAATGTATAAACATGCAAAATCGTTAAAATATGATATGAATTTACATTTTATTTAGACTATTCAAAGAAAAAATAAATAAATTTGAAAATTCAATAAGTCCGGAATCTTGGTGATATTATATTAGATAAATAGATCCACAAGCGTATCGTCGTCGGGGCGGTGTGGCGTGGCGGTAGTGGACTTCGAACGATCGATGCGTTTTTTATTATTAATTTTTTTTTTTATGACACAAACCTATAAAAAGAAAAAAAACATATTACGTATAGGTACTTGGGTATTATGTATAAATATTTAAAAAACCGCCTATTTAATGTTACCGCACGTAATATTTTTCTTCGAAAGAAGTACCGTTTTTCCGGTGAATTTTTATTCATTTTTACGTAGGTACTCGTAAATAATTATCGCCCGCAGAACGGGCATACTATTATTATTATTATTATTATTATTATTATTATTATTATTATTAAGCCGTCCGGCGGCGCGGCGAGCGTTTCGTTTCCGGTCGGACACAGAGAGGGCGCGAGAAGTGGCGTGGGCGTCATACCCTCATCACGTATATTATATATGTCATATTTTATTATACACAATAAAGATGTATTATAAATACCGGAAATTATAATTTTAATAATACATAACGTACAAATAATAATATTATAACGTAACGTGAATGAGTATTCGATATTGTTTCGGCGACGGTGTTTTCGTTTTGTTTTCGACACGAAAACCATTGCCGTTACCGACTCTTTCGACACGTAGCACATCTCGTTTTCTCGCCATTTTCGTACGTTGCCGCACGTTGTTCTGAACATAAACATCCGACGGCGCGATAAAGGTTGTGGAGTTTAGTCTTCGGCCGTGCCGGACCTTATTTACGCGTGGACGGACGCATAGATGTCGCTGCGGGATGCGGACTCTGTTGCGTTTACGACTTGATTTGCTAAACATAAAAAAATAATAATAATAATAATAATAAAAATTTAATACTACTTAAATTCAAAACGCGACAATCGTTAATTTTTTTTTTTTTTTACGAAACGGCATACTTATTTATAATATGAAACCGATATAGTTTAGTTTAATTAAAATAATATATGATTTATTACGTATCGAATACCATGTAATCGTATTTTTTATTTCATTATTTGTATACTTATTGAAATAACTTAAAATTACTCGGTAAATGTTTATTTAATCACGTAACATAATTATTGTATAAGACATTAAATATAAATTAAGAAATAATATTCACAAGATCGTAGTTATAGAAATAAAGAACGACGGGCACCAAAAAAAAAAAAAAAAAAAAATGATAAATAAATCAAAAAATTTGTATGTAGCTCAGCGGTTTGTAATTCCGTATTTTCCTGTTTAACACAAATTGAAAATCCATAAAGGCAATCAAATGAAACATAACTTCAAACTTAACTTATTTTTTGATTAACTTTGATCTAACTTTATTTTGGTGTTTGAGTCTCAACGGCCTACAAATAATTTGAATATAGACAAATTGTTAATATATTTCAACAAACAAAAATATAAGAAATTAAAGCTGTATTAATATTAATAAATTATTTTGTGAAATGTATTTTATTAAAACTATAAGCATTATACTTATGCTAACTACTTTATTAATTAAACATAAATGTTAAAAATCGTATTTGATATATGATTAAATTTTAAGAAATCATAACATTATTTTTTTCTAATATTCCCCTGAAACTCAGTTTGACCCAACTGAAAATTTTATGTCAGGCAACGAGCCTGAATATATATGAACAATTAAAAACATTTACGATCGATATAATGTTTACCTATGACTACAGATAATTAGAATTTTCGAATAAATGGTAATACTGAAAAAAATTATTTATACATAAATTACAAAGGCAAATAAAAAATTTAAAAATGTATAACCGTTAGACAATAACTATGGGACCTGATTGGATTATGTACGTGTATAACAATATGTTGGTAAAAAGCATAAAAAAGTCATCAAAGTCATAAAAAACAGTAAATATATTATGTATATTATTATAAATAATATTATAAAAAGTGGATAAGAATATAAGATGATAAAAAAACTAACAAAACTAACATATTATGTTGGTATGTTAACCATATTAATTAACTAAATTTTTAATAATAAATAAATGTTTTGTTTTTATCAAAACAATTGTATAATCAATAAATTTTATTTTTAATATATAGCATATAGGTATACCTATAATATGTAATTTAATTGTAAAACTATATAGTATATACATTATATACGATTTACAGATCGTATTAATTCACAAAATAAGTTAATTTATAACATAACAAATAATACTCATAGTTTTATTTGAACCTAACTCAAATAATAACTTTTAAAGGTTTGATATAAACAGATACTCGAAAATACACGTAATTCGGTGATTGTCAAAAATAAAATTATGTAAAATTATTTAAATTTTTAAAGAAAATCTAGTTTTTATGGGCCAGACAGTGTGGTTTTTTTATTAGTTGCATTCATATTATATATAGTAGACAACTATAATGTATATAGATAGGTACTGCTATAATAAAAATATATAATTCGCTGTACGTGTTTGTTTTATTTTATTTTTAATTGCGTAGAAAAGTTATATGTTTTTGTGGCGATGAACGAAATACTACATAATATGCACATTATAATATTATTATAATAACTATCGATCTGACCATCTAAACATTCTAAACTAAGATAGATACACATTTTTTCTTCCCCATGAATATCTAATATGTATGATCGGAAATTCTGGTTATAAAAATCCAAAAATACTATTTATGCAAGTCTATCCAACAGAAAATATATCAAAATCATAACCACGTAGAACTTAAATTATGGAATTCGAGTTAAACTTACAAATTGAATAGGTACTATTTAGAATTTAAATAATGGAATATATTAAACATAAAACTATTATTTAACAACGAATTAGAGATGTTATAATTAATTGTTTTAATATTTTAAATACACATTAGATCATTGTTAGATGACATTTTACAAATAGCTCACAAGAACTTTGAAAATATATTCTAGTGTTTAAATTATGTAAGAAGTATTTAATCTCTAAGTTTCCAAAGCTTTTATAAAGACTTTAATATTATAAAACTATATTTCTTATTACGGATAGAAGGAGACAATAAATATATGGATATATCTAATAGTTTTTTAATGATACAATATTATTAGAAATAAACTAATAAAAAATAAAAAATAACATCTATGTATATTATTATATTGTACTCAGAAATGTTTTATTGTGTAAATTATATAGACTATTTTATGTACTTTTTTAACGTCTGAGTAGGTACCTACAACGAGAATTTTAAAAATGTCAAATCGTCCATATTATGTTAAATCTACATTCGCCACCACTTCACCAAAATATATTATTATACTACACTCATGTAATTTTTGGCGAGTATTTTGAATTAAATAACACGCAGACAGCAACATTTGAAAGCTACATATAATTATATATATTATTATGTTATACTGGAAACAAGGATAACACGTCTGGAGATGCAAATACATCGCTACCCCCACCACCAGTACTGTAATCGTCGTCTTTCTATAACATATCATTTCGTTTTTTTAGCCAGACATAAAAAAAAAAATGTAAATGACTGTTTCTTTGGGATGTCAACGACTTTAATATAATAATAGCTCAATAAAAATAAATATAACCAAATGCGAAATAAAAAAGTAAGTATCAATAATATGCACGTCAATCGTATACAAATAAAATTACTAAATAATATTTATAAAATTTAAAATATTATTTTTAAATCAATTCTATATATACTTAACTATACTGCAATTATTATCAATCGAATTATCTAATCATTAAACTATATTATACTAAAGCAATCCTTAAAACAATCTCAATCTATAGTGATACCGAAACATATTATACATATTATACATATTATACATATTAGAATGTATGAGTAATCTGAGTTTGAATACATAATATTAAATTAAGTACATATTATGAATTTTTTGTGTATCTTCGATACGCAGATTTTCACTCACTACCCTGCCATGTGTAGTCACAAAAAATTTGATACAAAATGGTTATTTTTATAGATTTTACACGAGCATGTATCATATATGGGGTCAGTTGTTAAAATGTTTAGCTAAAGTTTTTTGTTAAAATTAACTACAATGTTTTATACTTGATTTTCCTATAAGGAGTAGAGTTTGTAAATTATATTGTACACTGTTTTAAGTTTATAAATTTACGAGTATATTACACTGCAAGATCCAGTATGGAAATAGACCCGATTTTACATATTTATCGGTTTGTAGGATTGGTAAACATATTGGGGGGGATTATTAATACACTACAATATGCCATTAAAATTATCAGTCACAATCGTGTCTGTGTCGAATTTAGACCACCACATTTTTGCTTACAAAAAAACGAACAACATTGTTTGTTCTGATAAACAATTCTGTAGTGGATACGTAGCAACAATTTCGATTATATAATTTCCCATTTTGCCATTTTGGCATCGGACGCGTTTCGCAACTGCTAAAACCATTTTACAATGGGTTCATTGATTTATTTAATATATGAAGATGAGCTAAGCTTCGAGACTATGCACAAAGAACTGCTTTAAAATAAAACATACTTTCGATTGTTGAGGATAATGATAATGCAATCACATAATGATGAGCGATGAAGTGAATTTTTACGATAGGGCTAATAAACAAAATTACCTATAGATATTGAGCATTGTAAAGTCCCCGTAATATCCACAAAAGACCATTTCATAGCAAATTTAAAGATCAAAATTCGCGAAAAATTCGAAAAAATCGCTTTAAATTTACGAAACCGAGAGGACGTTAATTTCAAGGAGATACTTAAAACTTAACCTCAAAGATATTATCATTCGTATTTAATATTTTTATGTGTATAATTATGTTCTTAATATATCTTTCGATAAAATACAGTTTTTTCGAAATTAAAATTTACGTAGTAACTACTGCTATTTCAATGAAGGTCGATTTCCACACTGTAATCTTTATAATATATCAGTATTTAATTATATAAGTCCAGTTAAAGACACAAAATGTATAGTTTTTTTTTTATCTAAAAATAACACATTCTTTCAACGATAATGTATGAACTACACATTAAAAAATTAATATAAATACTTTTAAAAAAATGGTATATGTAATTTTCAACAACTCAGTCTTTGTTTATAATCGCGTTATAGTATCTTCCATATCCAATTTATTTTATTATTTTATTTAAGTGATAAATAAATAAAAAAAATTAAAAAATAACATATCGTGGACAATTTTTTTTTATTTTTCGATCTTTGCAGGGTGCAAATAACGTGTAAATACCTATATTCATGTATATTATAGAACAGGAAAAAGAACGAACGTTTTGTGGTAAAAAAAAAAAATCAAATTGCCCAGTAAAAAGCATTCGGTAAAGTGATAAGCTCATTCGAACGTTTACGCGTCCCGAAGAGGTCGTCGTCTCACAACGATAGTTTTACAACCCCTCAGTTGACCGTTAGCGCGGACAAATTCAAAACTATCCCTCGGTGAGTACTGCGACGGGAATAAGCCCTTTTCGTTTACGATCATTATTGTTATTATTATACGAAACTGTGTAGTACGTAGATATAGAAATATCGTACATAAAATATACTACCCCACCAGAAACTGCGATAATGAAGTATATAATAATACGTTCGAGAGCAAAATGTATACGTAAATTTAGATGTCAAAATAAAAATCGTATGTGCGAAAAAGATTTGGATTATTGGTCGACGTATACGTAAACACCGAACAAATCTAAAAAGTGTGCAATACCATTTTTATTTATATTTATATATGTTTTTGGTTTACACAAACGTTTCGTAGAGTATACGTTATATACAGAATGTTCAAAAAGTAGGACTATATCTTTGGAGCTATTAATTTCATTATGAATTATGATGACTATTATTTTATAATAATATGATATAATATATAATATATAAATATATACTTGAGAATTGGAATTTAATGTTTACAGAGTGACTTGAAATTTATGGCGGAGACTACGGAAAAAGTATTTACTTAATTATTTTGGTTAATAACTGCAGGGTACAAATATTTTTGTAAGAAATATATTTTTAAATGCTATTACTATAAAAAAACATTAGTTAAAAATATGTAGTTGTTTTAGCTATATTTATATAAATTATTAATCATAAAATAAACAAAATAACTATAAATAGTTGTAGTAACAGTTTCAATTTAGTTGATTAGATACTATATAGGTATTGTTACGTTTTATTTTACTATAAATTCAATTCGATTTGTTTAATAGCTTCAACTAAAATATACGTATATGTCTAAGATATAACCTAACCTATTGATCACTTATCTAAGATATAACTAAGATATAACTTGAATATAAAGTTAATATGACATTATATAAATTATGATAATTTTATTCAACTATTTTTTCCTAAATTATATTATAATATATAATCGTCATCTCATTTACGATGTAATATATTAATATATTATATTATATTAAGATGGATTTATATAAATGTATATTTTATATTATTATTTATGCCGTTCATCAAAAAACACGCTAACGATTTACGTAGATGCATCACAATTGGACCGTTTTAAAGAGAATAATCTTTAAAATATATACCTATGTCCCTAAAAAAAGTCAAAGAATAATTAAAACTTCGATTTATGAATGGGAATGCTTGAGTTATAACGATATAATATTCGTACATATATCTATACTTAAAGGTATATACTTCAATCGGTTAACAAACTATTCTATATTATACGATGTTGAATCATGTGCAGCGCACTCTACTCGTAATGTTTACAATATAATATAATATTTAGATATAAATTATTATAATAATATAAATTATAAAAATTAATTATAAAGAACATTTTATATTTATTTTGAATTTAATGGACAACAGCACAATCTAATCATCATAAGGGTTTTGGAGTACCTACCCTTCGGTACCTCAAATATATTCTAAAAAAATAATTATTAGAAAACAATTATTTTTATTAAATTAAAAAACTGAACGGATACTAATACTGAGAGTCCCCTCTGAAAGTACGAATTTCGGTAACCGAAGAGGATAATGTTTGCTAATGCAAATAATGCAAATATTGTAATATTATTTATTATACAATTTATATGACTAATAAACAATTACAGATATACGCAGTTCAGTTGTCTTTATTTTAATCATAATATAATATTATTTTTAACCAAAAAATTTATATAATTTAACAATGCCTAATGATTTAAGTAATACGTAATATTATAAATGGCTAATACGTATATATATTATATATATAAACATTTATATTTAAATATAAATCATTATTGTACGTATATAATTTATTTATCATATTTAAATTTTACTAAATTTACTAAATTTTATAAAACTTTATTTACTCGTACTATTAACAATTGAGAAATTATGTATTATGCAATCAAAACAATATAATAATATGTTATACAAATTTAAATTTTTTTTACAAATCAACATAGGTACCTAATATTAAAATTTTTATAAATCTAATAAAATATAACAAAAAGTAGTAAAAATAATAAATTAGTTCAAAATTTAAATTTCAGAGAATTATATTAAAAAATTAGTTGGGTAACGGTTTTTAAATAGTATTTATTATTATTTACTAATTTGTTTTAGAACAACTCTTAGTAATTTATCAGCTCAAAAAATAAGAAACCTTTTGCACTTCGAAATTTTAACAGATGTTTATTTATAAATAATATAATATGAAATGTATTATTTATTGAACAATCATGACATTTTAACATTTTAATATTTATTATATATTTATATGCGTGCGTTCAAGTCTAATCTAATAGTAGTAAATAGTATCCAATAATAGTATAATATTATTATTCATAAAAACTAGAAAAATAAATTCTCAATTTTTTAACATTCCCGAAAATGTGTTAGCTGTGTATGTTGGTTTTAAATATATTATTATGTCGCTGGCTTTGAATAAAAATAAAGCACCATTTCGATATGTTTAAATTATTCAGAAAATCAAATTAAAAATTATATTTGCTAATGTATTTAAATCGCATTTATTTGGTTATTGTGAAAATTCTTCTTTATTGTATAATGGAAATACAAATCTTGTTCTTAGCTTAAATTGCGTACCTTTTAAATTCTAAAAAGATTTTATATAAAAAGTCAATTTTGTAAAAAAAAACTTAACATTTAACTTTATGAGCTTACTAACAATTTATTCGTTACCTTTTATAATACTATAATATATCAGATGAAGATGAAACAATACTGGAAAACAATAATTTATTGATTTAAATATCTATTTAAATTAACGGTACTATTTATACAATACTATATTTGATTTTAGCGAAAATGCATTCGCACACCTTCTCCTGTACGGAGAGTTTTATTTACCGCTTGCAGATCAATAATCTTCGCCCTTGGGCGGCGTCATGGCGCAGCAGATTTAAATCCGCTGCGTCGTGCTTTTCGCTCGTTTTGCCAAACGAAAGACCCTTCGACAAAACGACATAAAACCTATCGTTTACATTACATAAACCGTGATAAAAATGCAGAAGCAGGGCAGTTCTCTTATCTAAAAAAATTATATTTAAGGACTAAAAAACAAAATCATCGTTTAAAATATTTACGATACAATTTTGATAATATATTTAATGTAGTTTCCCTACAATTATGATTTTAGATACTTAAATTAAATAATAATAAATTAAAACTATACCTATAGTTTATATATTATATAAATACACAATACACAATACTATAAACTATACTATAATATATACCAACTATGAAAGTCTCTCGTAATGAAGAGATGATAATATAATGATTGATTACAAAACATTTTCATTTTAAATAATTACCTAATAATAATTTAATACCATAATTAATGTTATTATACATATGTATTAATAAAAAATAAATAATTACGATTATTATATAGTAGTCAATAGTTTTTTTAACTTTTGAATCGTTACTATTATGAATTACGATCGATAAAATTATTATAAGACTATAATATAGATTTTATAGAATTTTGAAGTTGAAAATTACTGCTAATAATAATAATCTTTATAGGATAGGTTAAAATCCCTCATATTTTGTTTATAATTGTAATATTAAATGTATATTATATACGTATACCTATACGTAAATGAACACAATAAACCTTATAAGTAGTGCTGGTGTTAGATGCCCCACCTTAAATTTAACCTATACCTAAATTACGTAAATCTATAATAAATATAATAATAATATATACGTACAAATTTATGACTTTTGAATACCCTATATCGTTAGCAGAGTAGCCATAAATCAATAAACTCATAAACTATATTACGAGCGTTAACAATATAATTTTCGTTCATTTTACACCCACATATTATATGTATCTAATATGTACGTTGTAAACGCATATATACTATGTACCTATATTATTGTACGTATAATATTTTTTTGGGGCTCTATGATTACATCATTATAATATAATATAATGTAAAATTTATATTTTAACAACATTTTAACATTTTAAAACAAATTATATGGGTTTCGTGTATCGTAAATCAATTCCATATAATGAAAGACGTATTATGGTGTGCCGTGTAGCATGTTTTATTATTATAAAATAAGGTTTTATTGTAAAATTGAACCGTTAAATATAAAATATATCATATTTTATGATTTATCACCATAAATGACTTTTAATTTTATGCATCGATTCAATTTCCGTTCGCACATTTTTTCCGCATAACGCGTGTAACATAATATAACATGATATATTTATATGCGATAATTATATGCATAGTTAAGAAAAAGAAAATAATAAAATGTATATTATTATAACGAAAACATATATTATTGTTTAACTAATGTATAAATAAAACGTTATATATTTTGTTTAACAAAAGGATCACGAACAAAAATAAATTTAAATAATACGCTAAATTAATATTTAATATTGTAGGTACATATTATTTGTATTTATATATTATATTATTATCAGGTTTATAATAATAAAGAAATAATTTTATAATTATAATTATAGAATTTTATAAGAAAATGCAATTTTAAGAAGTGTTCATTGTTAGTAATTTAATTTTAATTTTTATATACGATATCATATTACAATACAGAACACAAAACAAAACCTTTTATCATCGTTTAAACTAATTATGTTGTAAATATGTTTAATACTTTTTTTTTATCTTCCAGTAATTTTAACAATTTCATCGATTATAAGTATAATATATAATATATTCCTCTTGTATAGAAATATGTGCAGACGTTGCTTCAACAAATTTTCGCACAGTGGGATAATATAAGTACCTATTTAAACCTGTTTGAATATTTATAATACATAATATTATTATAATTTATAATAATATTATTAATTTATTAATTTATTATTAATTTATAAACTATGTACTTATAGTAATATTTTCCATACTTATGATAATGTTTTATTAAGTAGAGTCTCAATTATCTAAATTAATTAGGACCACACGTAGTTCGGAATGTTTCTGATTTGCGAAAGTTTGGATATTGGAATTATTATATACATACTGTACAGAATAATTAAAATTCTATGATGAATTAATATATTTATTAATATTTGTAATTATGTACATATTATTTATCTTTATTATTATTTTCATAATAATAATTATCAAAATTGGACGAAATTATGAATTTTTAATTGACGAATAGCTGCTATATACACTTTTTGATGTTCAGATAACGGATATTCTCATTTAATTTATAACAATTAACTGTAAAAAATATATTAAATGTAAAAATAATTTATTTACTATTGTAGACTCTACTATTTCATAACTCAACAAATGAGGAACAAATTAATTTTTTTCTAATAATTAAATAAACTGCAGTATATATATATAACTATAATAGGCAACTAAAATTGAATTTCATTCAATTCTCCAGAAAGAAGTGTGATAATGTTAGCTTCGAAAGTTATTTTGTACTATAATATAGATGAGTTGATTTCGAGTTTGATTGAGTTGATAAAAATATTTAGTGGCATAAATAAGATAAATTAAATATCATATAAGTAATTACATAATAATCAACCTAATCATGGGTTTTCTTTGGGTGGGAAGGTTAACTCACCCTGGCTTTCTTGTACCTATCTATGTGAAATATATATACCAGAACAATACAATTATTCTGTTATAAGACGATATAGTCAACAATATTAAAAGTTTATGGCATGATTATTGATTACCCACTTAGATTATGTACTATGGATGGAGATATTATACGTACATATCTTGAAGCTAACATAACTATAGGACTACTATGCGCATGCATGATGTGATGAAGTCTTCAAATACAACGTTAGCTTTTTATCATATATCTGTGGGCTCGAATTTTTATAACTTAATTAACGAATTTGTATAATGTCAATGTGCATTAGCACATTAAAAATAATATATTATCGATTCTTTTGCAAAGAACTCAATCAGGTGAATATTTTTTTTTTTTGAAACTGTAAAAAATGTAGCTAATGATTTGGACATTGATATTAAAATTCCAAGACTAACCAACAAGGCAACAAACAAACAAAACCGCGCAAAGCATCACACATCTAGACCCGAACAATTTTACAGAGTATCATTGTTTCTAGTTTTTTTACCATATTTAGACTCCTTTATTAGCTCTTTACGATTTTGTTTTACTCAATCTAATAAAATTCCATTTGAAATCAGCAAATTACATCCATCAGAAAATGTTATACGCAAAATATTAAATGAGGTAAAATGCAGTTAATTAAATTTTTTTTACGAGAGTACATGTTTATCTTACGTAGGGTTATACCGAGAAATAAATTGACATGAGTTCTGTGATTATAAACGATGATAATAATTATAACGTAAAATGTATATCTAGCTACCATGTTTTATATATTATTATTGCAATCGTGTATAATAATATAGGTGAGTCGTCCCAACTTAACGTCGTGAGCGTATCTCCGACCGATAAGAGTAATAAAAAAACAATAATAACGATGACGATATAGCTAACCCTTATTTTCGTGCACACGCGAATATAAAAACTATAAAAAATGAACTTTAATAAAACAATATATATATATATATGATATGATAAATATTAAATGATGTCATTATCAATGAAAGAATATTTGATACTATTTCAAAAACTTTTTATTTATTTATTTTCTGTAGAAAATAAACGTTTAAAATAATTATATTTTATCGCATATTATGTTTATTTCAACCATAAAATATACTTTTCCACCTAATTGATCTACAAAAATAACAATATCGAAATTTCCATTACTTCAACGTCTAAATAATAAACATACGAAACATAGGACCTATCATATTTAGTACTGACTAAAAACCAAACACTCTGTAGACTTTAGAACAGTGGTTTTCAACCTGTGTATCGTGAGCCATGAGAATTTGATGATGACTCTTAATACATTTTAGTTCCATGCAGGGTCGGACTGGGTATGAGAGGCATATGAGATAATACCGGGGATTGACAAACAAAAGGCCTATAATTAAATTTACCATCAACAATTAAATTTTTAATAATTAATATATAATTTATCACTATAACGCAATGAAAAAAGTGGGAAGATCGATTTTGAATGTTTTTTTTTCGTCTTTTTG
Organism: Eriosoma lanigerum; assembly: GCA_013282895.1. Lineage (NCBI taxonomy): Eukaryota > Metazoa > Arthropoda > Insecta > Hemiptera > Aphididae > Eriosoma > Eriosoma lanigerum. The sequence continues at coordinate 44,258,643 of CM023358.1, forward strand.
GTCCTCGGAGAAATTAGTGGTTTATTATAATTATTAAGATTTGAATGATATTGCATTATAAATTACAATTCTGAGCGAAACTCAATATAATACAATAAATTATACTGATAGGTTGTTCCATAAGTTTACCACGTGTGTGAAGTAAAATACCTTATAATAGTAAGAATCAAAAAAATGTTTTAGTACTTACGCTCAAAATTGCATTAGTTATCACGAAGAACCTAAAATCGATTTCATCAAAATTACAATTTCTGTAAATTTTGACATTTTTACGTCATTTTTGGTAAATTTCCTTGTTCCAAATAAAAAACTTTTGAGAAATTCGAAAAATGAGTTATATAAAGTACAAACTAGACGCAATTTGCTACTGAAAGCATACCATAGTTATGGTAATTGGTTCATTATTTCTACCCGAAAAAATGTATTGACATAAAAAAAAATATAATTTTTAATTCTACCAAAAATATTCAAATTTTAGAACCTTATAAAAATAAAAATGTGGCTTACGGCCTTAAAGTAATACATACGTAGGCTTCTACAAAATTTTCAAACCGTTAAACCTAAAATTGCAGGTAATCATAAACATTTTTGGATTTGCCGATAAATATTTTCTTGTGGCTTAAGTTTGAGGCGAAAATTTTATGGAAGACAGAGTTTGCATATTCACAAAAAGGTTGAGAACCACTGATGTAGAGATTAATTTAGGATAGGGGTCGGCAACCTGCGGATTTTTTATGTAAATTTGCGGCTCTCCAGTTTTAAAATAAAGTAAAAATCCAACTAACAAATAAAAATCTAGAGCCGTGTTTGAAACTTAAAACAATAAAATGCATTATGAACAAAATTTAACCATATTATTAAAAAGTATACAAAGACCAATGCTTCCATTGATGTACCTAACTTTATATTATTGAATAATTCAATTAAAATATTATTGGTTTAATTATTTTATTATTCTAGATATTCTAGATAGAATGAATTTATTTCATACTTTCACGAAATCGATTCTATAAATTTTCATGTCATTAAATCCAGAATGTTATTTCGAATATTGAACTATTAATTTTGTGTTAATAAAACTAAAATAATGAAAGATAAAAAACTAAAATATTTCTATTGAGAAACAAAAAATTTATAAGGATAGAATTTTTTTTGTTAGTTACATTTTTAGATGTACGGTGTTTAGAACCTTTTAATATAAAGGATAGTGTTCGTACAATAGAAAGAACTTTTTGAATGTAAACTTAAAAACATGGTAGCCAAAATACCACATTTAAATATTTGTGTATAAATGCTCAAAAATTTATACGCCATGAGATACAGACTTGATGGTTAAAAAAGTTTGGTAAAAAGTAGATAGCAAGTTATATAGTATAGACATAATAGGTCTAGAGTAATTAATAACTCCTTTGTTATTGTAGCTTTATCAATGTTCATTGCGTTGAAATTACGCGTCAAGATGTACAATATTTTTTTTACCCTAGAATATATTGTTTCGTTGCTTATATAATGTCAACCAGGCAAACTTGTCAACCTTTTGTTTATCTAATTCATTGACAATTAAAAGGAGTCATCCAATAAAATGAATTATTCGGGTACATATAGAACTTTTAGAATTTTTTGTATCTCTCTAATTAATTTGATTTGAAAAATTGTATATTATTCCGTAACAAACCATTTTATATAAAAAAAAAAATAACAATTTTTATAAACATTAACATTGTTTGTATAGTTTGTAACAATTGTTTTGTGTTTTTAATTATTGAAATAATTTTTCCTATGGTTTTTATCAATATTAGTTTCATATTTTATAATTTGTAGTTAAATTATTAATAAGTAGAAAATAATTCCAAATTATGTATATTATTTAATTATACTAAATGTCTAAATGATATATTAATTAACAATGTCAGGAGAAATATTTAGTTAAATAGTTAATAATGTATAATATATTATTATGCTTACAGGTTTTGAGTAATGATGCAATGGATTGTGGAGTAAGTTTTTGTGTTTGTATGTATAATATGTTTTTTAAAAAAAATTCATCGTCCTGTCTTTTCTCACAATGTCACTGGTAAATATAATATTGTTTATTATTATTATTATTATTATATAACTATTATTTTCAGAAAATTTATAAGGCCTTATACTTCTAACTATTGTCGTAGTTGTTTTCAATCGATTTCCATAAATTTTGTCCTATCTGTTCATTCCACCATCCTCAACTGAATATACAAAGTGTTTTTCAATGTCAATAATTAGTTAATATTTATTATAATTATAGCCGTGTATCAGACATTAATACCATTTTATGAGTATATAAAGTATAACCTATTCACATTAATTAAGTATATAAAATATAAGTTGTTAAAAAATATATAATAGGTATATTAATTTATACCTACTTATAATTACTTTTTAAGTTATAATCGTATTTTTGGGTACAAAATACAAAATTATATATTAATCTAATACCTATTTACTTATTTATATTATATACTCATTTTAGGCCCTTTTCATCAACTGTCAACGTTATATCATATTGAATAGATTATTAATAGAGTGATCTAAAATCTAACAAATTATAATTTTCTTTGAAAGTACGCAAAAAAGCTTGGAATATAATTATTTATTTTATTGTATTTAATTTTTATAATATTATAATAATATGTAATATTACTTTATTGTCTTCATCGCAATTATAACATAAAATGAAAATATTTGGCACGAACATATCTACGAGATAATAACGTGTCACTTTGTAACTCGTTTCAGCACTCACATTATATAACATAATATATTAAATAGAGCTTTACTGTTAGCTGTAAGGTTAGAAATAACTTTTATTTTATTATTAATATCATTATCACTTTTTTTTTAACGAACTCGTAGGACGATTTAAATTCAGATAAATGTATGTAAAAACTTTTAAATGTATATTTTATTATGAAATAGCTGTTTTCACATAATGAAATATGTATAATATATAGGTACAATCGCGTTGTAATAAAATTTATATACGACTGATGACTGATTTAAAGACAACCTAACCGAACGTAACAGAATGTGTTTTTTTATTAAACACAATTTTTTCTATTAATTTTTGTATTCCCCGCAGTATAACTGAGAATAATTAGAAATATTTCTAGACGCGAATATCTGTTTTCAGTGGTAGGTATAATAAAAACGTTTCGCAACGATATTTATCTAGGTTCTATTTTTATATTTATGCAGCCTGAGGTATACATTATGTTATTTAATTAACTTTGAGCTTTTCACAAAAGAAAACACGAATTTTTTTTGTCATATTTATTAGATTCTTTATTAAAAACAATAGTTCAAAACTGTTGCCAAACTGTAACAGGGTATGACGTCGTAATATAGGTAAGCACTAAGTACCTATTCATATATTTTTATATCAAGCTATTATTTTCTGTCTACTGTTCTTTTTTTATCGCTTAGAAAACAAAAATATATTACGACGACGAGAAAACGCTTTAGTGCAATATACAGAATGATCACAATTTCGCATTTCAAATATCGTGTAAATTAAATATTAAATAAAATGGCATTATAATAAATATTATTAAAACTTGTTATTTAAAAATTCAGATATAATAAAAGTATTAAAATATCGCTTTTTTTTTATTACAACTATACCTAATAGACTTTATTTTTCAAAAGTAAGTGAGATCAATTTAAATTTAATATGTGAATATTAAAAACAAACAAAAATAGGCAAATTAATGTATAAAACTTTAAAAATCCTTAATATATATGACCTATATAATTTATATTTATATTTCTACTAGTTTTTTTTTATGTGTATATTATGTATGATTCTTGTCAGTAATGTTACTATTATCTCCATATTTTACTTTTGTAAAAATTAATAATATATTCTGATCACTCTGTATACGTATATATTATAGGTATACAAATATATATATATATATATATAGAATCTAAAAAATATTAGTCGTGTATGGTGTATACATATATATAACTTTACGACGATATTGCCTCTTGTTTACTAGATTCGTTTTATCCGCGTTGTTTTTTTTTACGATTTGTTTCGTCTGCTGCTGCAGTAAATCACCTCGCGATACATATATGTATAATATAAAACAAAATAATTTTTACGATCTTTTTAACGCGCGGTTTTGTGAGAAAAATAAAATAATAATTCGTATATCGCGGTTATTTCTATAATATAATGCGTAAATATTATTGTATTAGCCTTTTACATGCACATGTCGCGCCTCGTCAACGACACGGAAACTGCGGTAAGTACCAGTTATATAAGCCGATATATAATAATGTTATATTATATACCGACCACTTTTAATACTTACGTTAATAATAATAATAATATGTTTATTATTCATTATTGTATAATATTTATATCCATATACTCACGTACAAACATAATAATATATTGTATTTAAAGGTGTGACCATAGCGCGTTATCAGCTCAATAAACGAGTGCATTTATGATAACTGCGCTGCACTGAATGCAACACCGTCACCATACTGTATATTATAAAATAATATGCACATACAGACATTATTGGTAAAATTTAGTATATTTAGGTACTTATATTTTATGTGAAAAAAAAACAAACCCGCGTGTTTCTTTGTGATCCGTTATAAAAAAAGGTTTATTCATAATAATATGTTTTAATTATTTAAAATAATTCTTCAAAAAAGTACCTTCTTAGTTCTTAAATTAAAAATATAAATTAATATTTGTATTATTTATTATGTTGACTGTTAGGAATACTGAGAACACTTTTATTATTACCCAGAAAGCTTTATTAATGTTTTTCTTTATATATAACAAAGGTTTAAAAAAATTGCAATATTATTTTACTAAGTGAACAAATCTCGTTTATGAAGCTACCATGATAACCATGATATTCCCTACTATATATAATTCGCATGTGTATCCATTTTTGTACACAATTTGCAAAAGACACTGTACGATATAACGTTTGTACTCACAAATCAATGGAAATCATAAGTGATATAAAGATATAATTTGTTGTAATTTTAGCATTTTCAATAAATTTGTTTTTGTTTTTAATTTTTTTGTCGTCAAAAAATATCAAAAAACTAAGACGTCCAACTAATTAATTAGATTTATATAAAAAGGTAACTAAATATTTAAATTTAAATTTTTTAAAAATCTATTATATTAAAGACACCCTATATGTATGTTATATTATTATGTATGATGATAAAATATGTGGCAACATTTGTTCTTTTATTATTATTACAACGAGGAACGCATATGGGAAAAATAGGTTTCGAAAATCAAGTTTATTAGTCACGATTTCGTTGATCAAACTTCACGATAGTCCGGATAGTTGAATGTTAAGCTCATGTAAAGTAGGCCTAAGGTCAAAGTAACTTAATCTTACTTCATGAACAAGATTTCCTATTTTCACAACAACATCATATTCATTAACGATCTTACATTATGAACTTCTTGTCTTCCTTCATATAATTAATTTACCGATTTCCTTACATTTTTAATCGATCGTAATTTTAAAATTATCTAGATACTGACGTGTGAAAGCGTTCATTTGACATTTGATATTCTAAGTTTTTATACTGCAGCATGTAAGTGCTGTATGCAGTGTAGCTAATGTCGGAATCCGAGTTCCCTTCGCCAATCGTGTGGAAACGTTATTTTTCTTTTTACCTACATTATTATTGTATTATTTGTACCTATCTAGAATATTATTGGTAATTAAACACTTATATATATATATATACATATCATACATATTTGTATTTCGATATCAAAACTGTAAAGGTTTTGAATGCGAAACTCATTATTATTATTATTAATATTATTGAAGGACGTGTACGTTAAGTTGCCTACAGTGCACGGCGGTGGCAACGAAATATAAATTTTATGCATCGTATTTTACGTATTATGCACGCGCGTGTTTACCATTATATGTATTATACTTAGTGTTTTATTTTATATGTATGTAGTAAACACTAAATTATAAAATGAAATGTGAAATAGGATTTCTCAGAGAAAAAATAAATGTTAACTGTAATTACCTAAAAATAATAAGTATCGTAAGTAATTGTATACCTACCTCTTTTTTAATATACTGTAATTTTAAATAATTATTGGAGGTAAAAGGACTTGTAGAACAAAATATATTTCAAATCACAAGGTATACGTTTATTGTTTATATTTCAAGATACATCTGATTCGAAATGTTGAATTTTTTGAAATTGTTATTGTGTTAATTATTAATTTGCTCGTGCTAGCTAATTGTAATTTTAAAGTTTTTTTTAAAACATATAATCGCAGTTACCTATAATAATATTGCGTTAAAAAAAGAACCCTATTAAATAAAAATAAGAAACAAACGCAATTAAATTAAAAAATACTATTAATATTCCAATAAATAAAAATAAACTCTAATATCATATAAATAGTGATTAAATTAATTAATTTGCCATTTTTTAAATATTCTATGAGCGAAGGGAGGAATGTATTGATTTTATTATTTTACAATGATTTTTTTTTTTTATGTATGAAGACACTTTTTGTATAAAAATAGTGATCCGATTACTAGATTACTATAAATAGGGTATGCTTTTGGTAGAAAATTGAATCTAGTTGGTACTTTCTTTAATTCAGTATTTAAACTTTTTAAAAGTTTTTCGACGAGAAAAGAAAAACTACTAACAAATCGTAATTTTGACGAAATTGATTTTAGATTTTTCATGATAACTAATGCAATTTTTAACGAAGATACTTGAAATTTTTTTTGATTATTCTTTAGGTAGTGTGCATGACGTATAATATTATACTAAAATGTTGGAACTGATTATTAATATAATATATCGTATTATATTGAGTTTTGCTCAAATTCGAATGCAATATTATTTATAATAAATCTATATAATATAATTTATAACTTCTCCGAGGTTCAAAAAGGAACGTCAAAAATCGATTTAAAAAATGTTAAAATAAGTATTATCGTTAAGTACTTATTTTCATTATTTGACAAAAAATGCTTAGTTTTTTATGTTTTTTTTTTTATTTATCAATGAGTTGTAAATACGAACCTATTGTATATAATATCATGAATAATTACATGTAATTTATTTAGTTTTATTTTCGATTTATTATTATTATATTTTATAAATATATTCGTATATTTTAATATTATATTAAATAATGCATTTTTTTTACAAAATATAAATCTGAAAACTACTTATAGCTATAAAGTTATTATAATACAATAACGGTAAATATTAAAATAAATTGAAAATATACGGTATAACGTGATACCTTTATATCTTATTACCTATATATTTCACCACACGCCAGTTGAATATTCAAATAATATTAAATTTCAATATTAAAAATATTATAATATTAATATTGTTTACATTTTACGTACCATTAGTCATTAGGTCTACATATTATATTATTATACCTTATAATAACATATAATTTATAAGCATATCATGTGCGATTTTCGTTCTGTACCTATAAATAGGTACAAACTATAAATATACATGTATACAATATACATTATGTGACATTAAATTATAAACGCATGTACTTTAAGGTCGAATACATTTTAATAATGTATAGGGTGATCGGTAGTTCACGTTAAAAATTTAAAAATACATTAACGATGAATAATATTATAACTCCAACATATTTTGTAAAAAGTTATTCTGATCATCCTGTAAATTATTACACGGAAATCTTCGTCTTCGTTTATATAGTAGGTAAATATATTGTATAGTTACGTGTGTACGATACAACGCACTAATTTTTTTTATAGAATTCTATCATGTGTTTATATATTGTAAATGTTCATTATTAATTATATTATATTATTATAATATAATTAATCCATAAATTCTATCATTGGATATACATAGGTTTATAATATTTCAGGTAAAAATTAAATAATGAAAAAATAACAGACTGATAGTTACTGAGGTCATCAGTTCTTGGAAAATACAATATATAAAAAATAATTTCTAAGAACACGTGTTATCTCTATTTGATCAACATACATATTACATTTAAGCCTATATATCACGATACGTATTTATAGTATGATCTATTCTTCATGTTACAAAAATAGAATTATATACGTGTTCAATATTATCTGCATAATTTTTATAATACAAAATTTTAATCACACTATATATATATATATTTAATAACATAATAGAAGAGTAATAATTGTTTTGGTTTACTTATAAATACAAAATGTAACTATTATAAAATTGGTTTATTTCCATTATTTAAACAAATATAATATATTCTGTCTTTATTTTAGGTATATATATATATTATGTATGGATACATTTATCATTTATTTATAGTTATAAATTTATAATAGATCTTTCGTCAACACTAGACAGAACAGTTCATAAAAAAAATGTATAATATATAATTTTCAGGTACATTTTGTGAAGACTGGTAAAAAAATTATAAATAAATTTTATAGACATGACATCAAGTAATTTTAAATATTATTATTATTTTTATTATTTTTATAAGCTGTTTAATGAGTTTAATGTGAATAATACAATAACAATAGTAACAATAATACCTAAATTATTCTTATAATACATTATAAAAATTATTAGTCGACTGTTATTAAATGTTTTTATTTTAAGCATTAAAACCCGTAATATTATAAGTGCATAGTAAGTATACAAGAAAATTATATAACGTGCCTGACAATATTGTTTACATTTTTAATGTTGTTACAGTGTGGGAGTGACTCATTTTTTTACTTGGGTTAAGTATAAAGGCATAAAAAATCAATCAGTAAAGACTTAAAGAAAATCTATTTACAATCATTTTAAAATTAATTTGTTTTAGACTTTATAGTAACTTATATATAATGTATGTTAAGTGTTCACAAATTTCTGGTAAATATATAATGCTATAATAGTAGTAACTACCTACATCAAAACTAAAAAATATTAAACCCCGAATATAATAGTTACTCTTTGGAATATACAAATTATAAATAAACAATTTTTTCATTTATTTCTACAAAAACAGAATAACGTCTTTACCAGAACATTCAGTTGAATGAAAACATATTTATTTTTTATTTTGTAGAAATTAATATTTTTTTTACACATTTAAATATAAAAATTGTTTTTGCTTAAAATTCAAACTTTAAAAAATTATTTCTTTATATTGATAGGTATATTCATATAACATATTATGTAACTTATTATTTTATTAAACATTAATTTAATTTACATTCTATATCTATATTAGACTAAACATTTATTTTTATAAATGGTTTAAAATTGAATTTGTTCTGATTTAATCATAAACGTAAAACAATTAATTATTACTTAATAATCAAAGAAGTTAATTTTTCTACATCCATTATTATATTATTTAAATAATAATGAAATATAACTGAAATCAATAATGATAATTTTACGACATAATGAATAAGAGTTTTATTTTCGAAAATTTGAAAAATGATCATTAAATTAAAGTACCAACAGGATAAAATGATTAACCCGAAATCAATATCTAACATATATTATTGTGAAGTCTGAAATATCCGAAAAAAGTTTTTGCATAAAATAAATTATAGACAAAATAAAAAAATCACATATTTAAAAAATCAATGATCGCCCAATTATCAGAATCTTTAAAAAAATAAGTTTATAAAATATTGTAATATTTATCAATTTTAATAAAAAGTATATAAATTTTTTTTCAAATTAATAATTATAGTAATAAAATTAAAATTATTTCTTTTATATTAGGTAGGTTTGTACACCAATTATATAACCTTTTAATTCCTTATAAACATATCAATAAGCAAAAATCATTTTATTGATATAAAATTGTATAAGTAACATAATAAAATGTTTATTATAGTCATAAAACACGTCATATTAAATAATTTGTTTCCCTCCAAAAAACGATTAATGAGCAATGTTTGTTTTTTTAATTAATGTGTTAAATTTCACTTTATGTATTTTTTTTTTATTAATCATTATAATTAATATCATACTTTCGATCTTGTTATAATATATTGATGTATATTAATCGCATAGAATACATTAGCGGCAGTAAAATGTAATTGATGTACTATATATACATATTATAAAGTATAGTTATCTTTCTAAACGTTCGATCTAATTTTGAATATTATAAGTAATAACTGTATATTATAGGTATGTGTTATAAATTAGAAAAAGACAACACGTGATTTTATTATTAATAAATATACAAATATTAGGTATTATTTTTATTTTTATTAGGTATATATAACAAATTATTGTTATTATTAATATACTACCAGGGGCGAAACTCACAGAAGTGTTGATGGGGAAGACTGCCCCTCCAAAATTATAATGTAATGTATACGTTCAGTTGCAGCAATCCAAAAAATGTCGACCAAATTGAAAAATTAATTTTTATCCTGCGGTACAATATTTATTAATGCGTAATAGGAGTACATTTTACAGAAATTTAAATTTGTAGTTACAAAAAAAAAAAAAAAATAATAAACATGGTATAATAATAAGAATATAGATTATTGGTAACATTAAAACTATTAAAATTATTATAAAATTATATAGTCCGATTTTTTTTACAATTGGCCAAAACACTGACATCGATCTCCGAATAAAATAATCGGTTCGCCCTCGATTATTATTACTATTTAATAATACTATTAACGGTGTGACGAAAATGAAATAAATAACGTAAAAAAAAAACAAAACGTTTTGACAATAATAATATTTCGTGTATCACATGTGTATATAGGTATTATCGGCGGAGAAAAAAATATAAATAAATCCGAGTATTTGGTAAACCGTACGAGCGGACACTGCCGCCGCCACCGCCGAGTAAAAGCGCTGGCGGCGTGCGGCCCGACGATTGGTTGTCTACGCGGAAGGGGGGAGCTTGCCGGCACACGACCAAAGGGGAGGGAGCGGTGGGGCCACCCGTGTGTACCGCGGCCGACGCACCAAGACGGTGCACGCGGACACCGCCGCCCCGCGAACGTTGCGCGTGCGCGCGCGTAGGTAGTGTAGTCGCGCTGATGTGTGGCCGTGTGTGCGGCATGTTTTTTTTTTTTTTTTGGAGAGAGGTATAACGCGACGACTGCGACGCGGACGACGACGACGACGACCACGACGAGACGACGGTCGACTGGGCCCCGCCAATACCCTCCGCGCGCCGCCCGGGTCATAAACGATCTCACAAACAAGTGCTCAACGTTCGGAAAATTACCCTCCGTCGTAATACTTATATTACAACACGACGAAAGGCCGCCGCCTCGCGGTTCTTTTCACACCGTACCGGGCCCGTGTCTACACGTTACTTTATAACAATATTAATTATTGTTATTATCACCATCGTCATTAATTCATTATCATTATTAATATTATTATTATTATTGTTATTATTACCATCATATTATCATTATTATTAATATTAATAATCATTATTGTCGTTAATTACCGTAATTATAATATCATCACGCGTCCCGCGGTCAGTAAAGTCGGGTTTCCGTGCGGACTTCGCGAGTTCGTTACGTTTTCGTTCCGTCGCATAAAAGTTCGCGAGTGTGCGTTCGACAAGATTGTCACCAGTGCCCTGCGCTTCTCCGGACACGATCAGAACACGATGTGGCGTTCACGCTGACCGCTGCGGTTGCATATTTCGACGAATATACCAGTATTATTATACCTGTACCTCCGTAGATATATAATTATATATATATATATATATATATATATATATACGCTGCCCGTAAAACAGACAGTGTTGTTTCCGACACCTAGAAAATAAATCCGACAGATTCGCGGTATGAGTTCAAAGTTCATAATCGACAGCATGCTGCCCAAGTACCATCAACAGTATCACCATCAACTCCTGAACCCGGTGATCACATCCGGCGGCGGGCTGGACTCGTCAGCCGTCAACTACAGCCTGACGCCTAACAATTCGTCGTCGAGCAGCGCCGGCGGTTCGCCACCGTCCACGTCTTCGTTGGTCTCGCCGGCGGCCGGACGTATGTACCCGTACGCGGTGCACCACCACCACCAGCAGCAGTTCGGAGCCGCGGCCGCTGCGGCCGGTTCCATGGCGTTCTCGTCACCCGGCTCTGCCGCGCTGGCCGCAGCCGTCCAGGACGCCGCTGACAAGTCGTCGTCTTCATGCCGCTACGGCGGCGGGGTAGGCGTCGGTGGCGTCAGCGTCGGCGGTGTCTCCGCGGCCGACACCATGGTCAACAGCTACGCCGCGCTACACCATCACCACAATCAGAACGGCGGCGGCGGCACCGGAGCTGTGTCGTCCATGGCCGCGGCCGCCCAGTTCTATCATCAGGCGGCCGCCGCGTCCGCCGTGGCTGCCGATCCGCTCAATACCGCGTGCGCTGGACAACCCGGCGGGCCAGGTCCACAACCGATGCCAGACATACCGCGGTATCCGTGGATGTCCATCACAGGTAATACGTTATAATTCTTTTGGAACTTTTCATATATAACATAATTTAGTACCTAGGTAATGGTATATAATTATTACCATCTCACTGATTTGTCGCCGGATGAGCTCGTGCTATATCTTTCGATATATGTACTCTGTAGCATATCAAACATTCGTGTTTGTTATCAATCACAATATTATATCCGGAACTTATCGGATAAATATAAATTTTAAATTAAAATGTTATATTATATACTCTGGTTTTAAGTCCGCACAACTTAACAGCCGGTATAGTCTACAGGTACAATAATATTATATATGACTGCGGAGTTATGTAAATATAAACGTACCTAATAAAGAGTTAGCGTATCGATAATTAAAACCCTTTACTTATCAGTTACTACACTGGTGTACCTATGTATAGGAATTTAGTACAAAATTTTATGATCGCAGACTCGTATTTTAATAGCGTCTATTCGTGTTTTATGACGACACTATTATGTATATATATTATAATATATACACGATATAGATATCTATAGGTACTATAATAATATATTGTTTGATTTGTTATCGCGTGCAGATTTCATGCACAATTATTGTACAAATATTTCTCGCAAATCTTTTATTTCGTATAAACCGTTTATAATATATTACTTTATTGTTATAAACTTGGTTTAGGTATTGATATTTGAACATTTGGTAATTATATTGTTAGATACTCTTTCTTTATCGAAATAAAACTAACTTATATATAGGTATATTGATATATACTGTTAAAAAGATAATTAAAAGTTTAATTAATAAACCATTGGTTTAAAAAAAAAAAAAATAATAATAATGCGAAATGACAAATATTTATGTACCTATAAAACATACAACCAGTGGATTACGCGTGTCTAAACATATTTAGATATAATTATTTAGTTAATTAAATGTTTATTATGTATAAATGCGCTTCTCAGAACTAATGTAATAACTACTGTATATTATTTTTTAATAACTTACGTTTTACCTATTCAAAAACGTCGTACTGTGTAACGTTCCGTGTCTCGATTACATTTATAAAAGTAGTTAATTTAATATTATTTTAAACTACCTACGAAAATGGCATTAAATTTACAAATTTATATATTATATTTAGGCCAACAAATAATAATTATATTAAATACAAATTTATGTTAGTATATTTGTCTGTTATATATTAGTTCTGTAGCTATGTTGTCTATACGTTCATATCATAAAGTATGGTTGTTAAAAAATAATTACACAATAAATTATAATGTAAATAAGTAATAAACATATAAACTTTAATTATGCATACAACAATAACCATTATACTAATATAAATTAATTATTAAAAGTATAAATTACTAAATTACATATATATTTATTATTATATTATATGTATACCCAGGTAATGGTTAGGTTAGTTATCTTGATAATAGACAAACTCTACCGCAGCTTACCTTATTAAAATTACAAAATAATAATAGCAATAATAATATTAAGATGTATAAAGAAAATTATATTATTGCCATTATTTAGGTATATTATATTTTTTATACTAAAAACATTTTAATATTTCAAATTATAATTGATAGATATATAGAAATATTTGTTTTATTATTTTTATATAGATAATTAATATATTATTTTATTTTTATACTTAATCATCATTTTTCCGACATATGTTTGGTTATATATAATATATATTTATAATTGTATAATATATAAAATTGTTATAAAAAGTACCTGTATCAATACTTATTACATTTATTTTCAAAAATTACATTTCAAGATTACATTTTTTAACAACAAGATAAGCAAAAAATCAAAAAATCAACAGTTATGTAATTAGTTAGGTATACGTTTTAGTTATTAGTTTATTATAATCATCTAGGTATTACATAACATGTTAATACCTATCAATGATAATATAGTATATACCTACCTTTATGTATAATTTTTTAATTTCATATTAATTCTAGACTACCATTTTTTACACTTTGGTTGATTTAAAAAAGTCATATTATAATAATGTATTAATAGATACCTGTACTTGAAATTTAAGTAAATTTAATTCTATATAATTGATTTTCAAATTATATTCCATATAAATTGTATTACGTTTGCATCTCAATGTATCTAGGTATATTAAGTGCTATATTATAATATGACTACTATATATATATACGTTAATTATAAACTTGTAGTCAATATTAGCTTGTATTTTATTTTATTATTACATTATCATAATGTCAAAACTTCTAATTTTTTTAAAATTAATTACATGCAGTTTATCATAATAAATAAGAATTATAATTGGAATTGTATAGTTTTAATATTTAAATTAAACGATTCTGGATAAGTCCATATTCTATTAATCATTGTTTATAACAAACTAATAATATTTGACATTTTATCATTATTACAGTAATATAAGTATATGTTACTATATCTACTACACGTCAAAAACAGTAAAATCATAATTCAAAGTAATTTTCAATAAAAAAAAAGTGTAAATTGTAGCAAATATATATATTATACAAATTATAAAAAAAATATTTAAATATATTGTATGATAGATTGTCTCCATCAGATATATCTAATATTATATTTTACTTTATATACCGTGTAGATATGTATATTATTTGGTTATAAAAAATTCCACTATCAAGAACTAGCTATAAGGTATTTCCAAATTTCCATTATCAAAACCACTATAACTAAGTTAGATAATACAATATAAATAAAATATATATTGTTAGGTTTATGTTATTTGTCCGTAATTTTAATTTATTTTTATTATTGTAAGTATCTATACCTTCGTACATTATATTATTTATATCGATGGTTATAGGCTAGATTAGGTTGAGCTCACTTGTACTTAGGTAAGCTATACTTATATACAGATATCTCGATGTTTGTATTATATTTTAATCGTATAAACTCCGATCAGGAGCAGTTTATATATATATATAAAACTATGTTTTGGAAAACAAGTTCGACAACTGACAAGTATAATATACCGTACGAGTGAATAATAATAATGGCGTAGTTATTATAGTGTATAAAAGTACTTATAACTTCATAGGCGTGCGTGTGCGAAAAACGTTAATAAAAACCCGTGTATATATCCAATTTAACCATGTTTTTCTACAAATATGTTGCCGATGCAGCTTGCAAAAACACTTAATGCAATTAAAATAATATATTTAAATTATTATCTACATGGTATGTTATAGGCACTTTCAAATTTGCTACCGTGCGCACAAACGACGTGTAAATATTACGCAATAATTATTATTTTACACGGTAGTCGGTCGTTTACGGTATACCGCCCAGGTATACATATAGGTACCTAAATATAATAATTAATATATACCACCGCTGTAATCGGATTTAACATATTTTAATATTATAATTATTATTATAAATTATATTATAATAACGATAACAAATATAACGCACCGATTTAGACCGGCTCGCGCAACATATTACAATATATTTTTTTCTATAAACAACGATAAACCCATTTAAGTATTAAACGAGTATAATATTATTTTATTATTATTTACAAGTATATCATTGTGTTGATTTTTACTGCGGTACTCTTTTAATATCATTTTTTATTTTATAAACGTGGCTCTGACAATAATATAACAATATCCCAATCATAATAATATTTCTTATAATACGCGTCTGCGCACGTGGATCCGGCCGTGGCGGAAACAGAAAAACTATCATTTAGACGGAAATTCTATTAAGTATACTTAAGTAGTTTTTCGTATTTATTTTATTATTTAAACAATATAATATTAAACTGCGTCAAGTATAACCACACGATGGACGGCCATTTGCATAATTCGTAATATATTAATGTCGTAGGTCGATCGAACAATAGATGATGGAGATCGATTTTTGCGGTAGGCGGGCGAACGCATCCCAAACGTAAAGAAAAGCGTCGGTGAAACCGGTTTTGTTCGTACGAATTTTGTACGAAATCGAGAGAGGAAAATAATTGCACTTTATAAAAATTACTTACTTTTATAATTTATACTTTTTTTGGTCTTATACTAGATGATATATATTAAAATAATAAAACGTAGTGAATAAAATAATATTATTATGTCTAACGTAGTAATGTTTATATATTCATACATTACCTGGTACAAATATTATACCATTAAATGTATTTAACTATATTATTATAAATCGTCTCCTTGACGTATTATTATCGCGTTTACGGAGAAAATTATGAATGAAAACACCAATAAATCACTCTATTCGTAGTATTTTGTAAATATAACTTAACAGTAGGTATATGATGCAGTGTCTGCTTGGACCGTTCCTCTTAAAACCTCATATTATAATATTCACATTTATATTCCTTCAAAAACATAACATTCCGAAATATATAAGTATTATTTTTATTTCAATAATAATGTAAAAATTACGAATATTGTACAGAAAGGAAAAGCATACAATTTTCTAAAAAAAATTGAATACAATATTAAGTCGCTTCATTTTTCGTGCCTATACCTTCGTAAATATCGTTTTTTCTTCTATATTAAAAGAATTACTTAGGTAAATGTGCGTGTTCATATATATATTAAAGAAAGTTTCAATGTGCGTGTCACCTATGGATTCATGAGAAGTTCAGACATTTTTATACTCGTACAGACAAAATTTTAACTCGTTTCGGTTAGGTTAACTATAATAAAATCCGAATAATTAGCATAATAAAATCGTATAAATTTAATTTTTCTTTCGATCTCTGCCGCATGGTATTATTTCTTTTTATACATATTATGTATGATTATAATATAGATATAGATACATATCAGACCGGTATACATGCGCGCAAGTGACCGTCAATTAAAAATCAATAAAATAACTCTCAATATGAAAATATACATACATATATGTATATTTTATACACTTGCTTAATTTATAACTATACTGCTATAAAACACGTTTATTGTATTATTATATGTTTATATGTATTACATTATATTTGAGTATCGTCAAACGAAGGAAAAATAATATATATATATTATATAAGTACCAACAAAAATTATAATATTTTCGTGTCTTTCGTGCGATTTTCAATTTTTTATTTTTTAATGAGATATAATAAATGATAAGGTACTCTGATGAGTTCTCCCGCGACAATCATAATCGAGTATATACCTACCTATATCATATTAATTCATATAATTATATAAGTATTGTTATAAATTATAATAATGTAACCTATTATAACATGTTTTCGTCATTTTGTTTTAGATTGGATGAGTCCGTTCGACCGGGTCGTTTGTGGTAAGTACCAAGCATATCGTTTTTATTCCATTGATATACCTAACATATTATAATCGTAACTTGTAAGTTAACACTACTCAATTGTAAAAGAAAATATAGAAAATTATTCATGGTTATCTATATGACTATAACAAAACTTCTATAATTCATATACATAATATAAAGAAATGGACTGCGCATTTTACCTCCTCTTACTTTCGCTCTATGCTACGGAACCGTTATCAAATTCTCTCTTTATATATATAAAGAGAGAGAGAGAGAGAGAGAGAGAGAGATAGATTCAAAAATTGTGTGAGAGAGAAAAATACTAGTTTAAAACAAAGATCAATCAAAGAAAAGTTAATTTTCCAAACTCTTAGCTCTTATGTGGCTTTCTCATTGGGGTTAAAGTTTTCTCCCTACGCGACGCAGTCCATTTATGTATGAGTATTAAACATCTAGCAAGCAAAATAGAGAAATACCAAATTTAAAAATACAATAGATTACTGTGTAGTATGGTCCGATGATGGGAAGTGAATTTAAGATAAATATTTACTAGATACCTACATCAATTTATATGACGTATAGAATTAATAATTGGTAACAACCAAAGTACTTAAGTTATTAAAAATAATCGATATTTCCATATTCAATTTATAACTAGATTATTTTGTAATTATTTTAGTAATTTTAATAAAACTCCTAATGTATAAAGTACAATAATACATATAACTGAACCGTAACAGAGTATTTCTAAAAATAATTAGTATTTTAATTAATATAAATTATATAAGTACTATGCTATTTTAGTTATTGCCTATGAACCTATAGTGCGTATATATAGTATAGGTATTTCAACAAATAACACAGTTCAAACTTTTCGATATAGATGCAGGTGAAAATCGATTTAATTTCTATAATCAATGAATAATATACGCACAAGTACATTGTAATGGATATAGTTACATACTTATTAAAAATGATGAGGGATAACGTATAGCAAAAAATACATTCTACTTACAATTAAGATTTTATTTTTTGTATATATAAAATTATATAGGTACTTAAACGATAATAATTATTTTTACAATAAACATATTCTATTATACTTACTTATACTCGGAAGCTACCTCGTATTTTGCGATTGCACCAAACAGCAGCACAGGACACGCAGGCATAATGTACATTAAATATTTTTATGGCTACACACGCGGCCATATTATTTAATAGGTTTTTATTGGACAACAATAAACGTTGAAATGTATACACACTCGTCTTTCTTACTATACGAGTATACGAGTGTTAAAAATATTATTATGATTTATCGTATATTATATATAGGTACCTATATAATATATTTTAATATTATTGTATGCCTACCGTGTTTGACTACCGTCTATACCGTTATGAACTGCGGTCGGTCGGGGTCTTAAATATGGGGGTTGTTTCTTAAATAAATTATATATTATTATTATTATTAGTTACCCTTTGACCCGCGTGAGATAATTTCACCCTTTTATGGGTACCTTAAATAGATATAAGGTATGTCTTTTATACCCTTTATATATATATTGGTACGAATTATAACGTGCTTCGCGTTTATATATTCTTATAATAGTATCTACGCCTACCAACTATATATACCGGTATATACCTATAGACTGGTAGTGGTATAGTGGCGCGGTATTTACCTTCGCCGCGATCTAAACACCAATGACTGCGGCTGAAACGTATAGTATTGTTGTTGTTGTGATATATGATGGAATAAATAATATATATATATATATATATATAGGTACCCATATATAAAAAAACCGATCTGTGGGCGCAGATGTGCGTGTGAAGAAACGACGAAAATTCTGTTTGTTCCGTTAAGTAAAAAAAATATTACGTGTTTAATCCTCTGCTTTATAATAATATTATGTAAATCATACATGTATATAGGTACATACGCGACTATATTATTGTTATTATAACGTCCATAAGACGACATATCGACTTGGGTTGGATTTTATCTCATTAGCATAAATCGCATATGTATGTAAGTATTTTATAACGATAGCATTTTGTAGACACTTTTCTCTCTCATATGTTGCGGTACATACATATTGTAATCTATACGTTTATATATATATAAAAAAAAAATCGTTGTTATAAAAACGTTGTCAACGCGCGTGGGACGAATGTAATGGCTCGCGCGCATGATGATCTATACGCGATAAACGTATGTTATTGTAATGTATTGTTGGCCCTAATGAAAAAATAATTTCCTACTCGTAAAGTCGTAACCCAGGTTAAATTTTCATTTACCGCAACGATATTAATGATAATAGCATACGTATATTGTCTCGTCGGTGTCGATTATTTATCGTCTACTCAGTCTCTTACACGTCGGACATTTTTGACCAGTCAGAATAGAACAAATAATTGAAATAATTTCTTCATCATGGAGACTGCAATGATTTTTATAATATATATTATACAAGATAAACATACATTTTTCATTATTTTCATTTGCGCAACAAACAATACCTTCTAAAATTAAACGTTTTATATTTTTTTTAATGTACTTTATTCATCGTATAAATATGTTTTAATTTAAAAAGGATTGAGCTTTCTCTAACCAACTTTCGAGACGATAAATCTTTCTAGAGCATATCCTATTCCAAATGTCTATTTGTACATCGACGGAAACTCTTTATTTATATTCTAGGAAGTAATAATATACCGGTTATATAAATCTAACGTTTGTTAATCATATTCATGTTATTGTTACAAAAATGACATTATTTTGGGTATTTTGAGATATCATGAGATGATATGAGGACATATTTTCTAATGTTTGTACTCGAGATTGATTTACCTTCAAAACGGTATAATAATAAAGGTACACTTCTATATAAGTTATAGATTATAGTTTTAAATATATTATTGTTTATATGTAGGTATAGGTAATAGACAATATGTTTTTAAGATGGACAGGACAATATCTTTTTTGTATTCAATATATAATATAAATTATTATCATTATTGTCTACCAGTTGCGCTCTTAAAACAATAATTGTCTGTTATAGCTATTTGGAATATGCACCATGAGAAGTATTATTGTATGAGAACAATAATATCGTGTCAATAATATTTTGTTTAAATTAATTTACCTCATGCATGCCAATATGCATATCATATAAATATACATACACGTCTCAAGGTCTTCGCGGTATAATTACCTATACGCTTCAACGGTTTTGAGAGGGATATACGTATAATTAAATGGGTATAAATTTAATTATTTAACGCGCTTCTTCCGTTTAAGATGGCTATACCTTATGTGATTATTAGGTATATACATAATTCGTTTGAATGATATTTTTTTTTCTTTTAACACGGTTCTATACATAATAATATAAACGTGTAGGTTTATAAAAATAAAACCGTCTGGCTGTATAGACGTCGTTTTCTGCCACGTAATCGCAGATTATATAATAAATTGTATTTAATTAAAAATTACAAACTGACGTGTCGAAAAATATACATTTGATCAAATATTTGAATGTAGTATCTGGACCAAATGTATTTATTTATTTCATAAATTCTGGGATTATTAGATTATTTTATTATACCTATTGTCAAGTGTCCCGAAATATGTATAACTAGATTTTGATAGTTGCACTTGTTTCCGTTTTTTTTTTGATAACAAAAAAAATAACGTATAAAATTACACCTGCAGGATTTCCGTCTTTATACGTTACGATAACTATATCGTTTGATTCGCGTCCAAAACATTATTAGCATTTATATTACATTTCCTTGGAGTAGCTAAAGTTTTTAAACAATCAAATCTGAATTCAAGTAATGTCGCACTATTTTCGCGAATAATGAAAATCCAATTACGATGAAATGAATATAACAAAACGAAATATTTTTATTGATAAGACGGAAAGGATTCGATCGAATATATAACATTTTAGATTATATAATTTAAAAGGATGGCGATGTATTCTGAAGGCAAGCATTATATTATATTAGCTATTATTTGTTTTTGTCGCCCTAAAATGCAGAGTCAATATAATCTCAGTCTCGGAAAATTAAACCGAACAAAAGTCGTCTCGCATAACAAATAACGATAGTAACAATATTATTGTGTCTGTAATATAATATAATGGACGTGTAACAAACACTGAGCAGCCCACCAAAAAATTCGAATTCAACTCGTTTCTGACGGCTGCTAGGGAAGAAAATATCTTCCGGCCCAGACCATCATAATATAATATTATAGTATACGATATAACATATAACTATTACCGCGCGTGTGTTTTTTGTGGTAACGGTTGTTTTTAAGTAGCTTCGAGGCGAGTTATTTAATTTTTAATTTTCATAATATCATCAGCAAAAATGCAATTGACCGTCATAATAAGCTTAAAACTGCATACATGAAACATTGAAACTATATAATAATTTAATTAAAATATGTAGAGCATATACAGCAGCATCAACCGTTCTAAACCCTCCGTACATAACAATAATGCGTGTTCCTGACGTTGACGGTTTATTTATCACAAGTTCTCTCTCAGAAAAACAACGCGAGAATTAAAACTGGCTATAATTACAGGTCACTTAAATTTATATTATAGTCTTTAAGTCTAAAGTGTGGCCGAAAAATCCTATTTAAATTAAATTAAAAGTTTTCAAAAATCACTTAATACTTAAATATTGACGTTTTACAAGATTTAAGGATTTGTATTTAACTTTTTTGAAGATAAAATTTATTATTTTACCAGCGTTTTTTTAAATTCGTAGGACTCTTACTCATATTCCGAAGACTTTCGATGAAAACTTCGATTTCATTTTGGGCCAATGATAATATAATTATTATAAATATTTTAACCCACCTTAAGTGATATTATTCACTAATCGTTAATGGATGACTTTACCTCAAAACTATCTGAACAATATTATTTTTTCACCATTTTCTTTCTTCACATTGCATCATTTTTCTACATTTAATAAATTGTACTATAATTATAATATTATATAATATAAATATAATATTAGATATTACTAAATTGTATTTATATACAACGATTTATTACTTGGATACGTGTCAACGAAGTAATTAATATAATTAATAACGTTGATTGTCGCGACTAACGACCCACTTCTGTCTGACCATTAAAACAATAGTACAAATACTACCTACACTTCATAGTTTTTTTTTTTTATGAGCTACAAATTAAATAAAAATAATTTCCCACGGATTGCGGTATGTCGATTTTTCTAAATAGTAATTTATTATTAATTAGATTCTAAACCGAAACTGAGAACTGTAATTTATTGTACTCTCTTATTTTCTCTCTATATATATACTCTCAAACATGACAGATTATTTTACATAATAATTGTTGGATATCGTTTATTATAATAATGCGTCTATACTCTATACCTATAGGTATTTTATTGGACTAATAGCATATCTGTAGAAATATAGAATCGTTGCGATATTATATTAAAATATAACCGTGAAGAGGTCCACGTGAAATCTACAAATTTTCTCATATTTTTAAACTATTTAAGTTTAATAAGTATATTGTATATATAGTATATCTTGCGATCGACTTTCATTAACTACAAAATATCTATACAGAGCAAAAGGAAAACAATTGTGTGGTTTCTACCATATTTATTGAATTATACTTATACATACTGAATAATTAACATACACGCAACTATGATACCTCTGATATTTGGTGAATATGCGATATAGTGACTATAGATGTACATTTGAAAATTCCCGATCTTGCTCGAGATTTCATCGTCAATTTCCGTTATATTATACACTTGATTTACTTTAAACAATGGCGTGTAGACGTACAGTATTTCCCACCAACAGGCAGACGGATTTTACCATTGTTTTATGTTTGATATTGTAATTTGTAACCCGTTCTGTGACATACTGCAGCAATAAGAGACCGCACACACCGTCTTCGGGTCGATCCGGTTTCGGTATGGCGGCCTCGTATGTACGTATCTATCTATAATATTATATATAGGTATAGATGATTATACGTATATTATATTATGTATGAGAATGTGGATAAAAAAATAAATATATTTATGTTAAAAAAAATCTAAAAAAGGGGGGGGGAAACAAGTATTCGGGATGAATAATAATGGTGGAGCAACGATAAGAGGGGTGAAACAACCCGTGGACAATGGTGGCATATGTTTATTATTTTTTATATTACATTATACAGAGTGATCGGAATGTTGTAAAAAAATAATGAATATACTATTTAAAACGTACCTTTATTACGTATCGTAATTTTTGTAAAACGAAATTCAGATCACTGCGTATATACACGCATGCATGAAATACGAGAGAAATCTGTTTTTTCAACGGTTGTGAAATATCCGTCCGGAATGTCTGCTACGACCTTTTTTTTTTTTTGTGGTTGTCCGCAGACAACGCGGTTTGTGGTTTTATCGCGAGGTTATATAAAATATGGTCATCGCAGCACGTATACAACCTACGTATATTATAATAATATAATATATATTTGTAAGTCTGTGCGTTAATATTATTTATAAAGTAGGTATATATTAATAATACGTATGTGTTGTGACTGCGATTCGCGTTCGCGATATCATATTAATGAGAAAACGTATTACAATATTTTATTATTGTATATAATTTATATGCATATAATTGCACGTTGAGATAGGTCAGAACTGCAACTGTATACACAATGTAAAAACTAAATATATTTATACGATCATATTATTATTATTATTATTATTGTCGACTGTATGTGTGCGTATTCTCCGTAAGGTACGTCACGCCTCGTGTATACAAAGTACGAAACGGCGATAATCTGCGTGTGAATATTATTTACTTTTTATTATTTTTCTGCATGTCGGTGCGTCGTTTTTACAGGCGATTCTCCGTATCAGTACGATATGATACCTATGTCTGTATGTTATTACACGAAGAGTGATATTATATTATACCTATTATAGACTATTAAAAATTAAATCATAAAATAATAGTAATTTTAATGACCAACAAACAATATTATATGTGTAAAGTAAGATAAAATATTATCACTCAGCTGTGCATAATATGTGTTGCAGGTCCTGCATCAATATACCATACATATAGAATATAAAAATATGATAATAATTAATAAAATAATAACTATATGATTATTTATTGTATATCTAAATAATTAATCTCCGGTGCGAGTGCAACTATAATAATAATAATGTTATATAAGTAGGTTATTATTATAAATAATTATTATATTATAGTATAATAATAGTCGGTGTAATACGGGTACCCGACGAACGAACTTGTTTTTGTTCAAATTAATTTTGAATAGCGTTCAATTTTATCCTCTGCCACAACGAATTTTTTTAATGTTGATCGTTTATTTGTGGGATATACGAAGAGAAATAATTTTCTGAGTATTTTTACACGGAAATTTCATTCTTCCGATATATGTTTTTTTGTTCATTTTTCTGGATTTTATTTCCGTGTATATTATTTTTATCATATATTTTTTCCAAGGTAAACCTATAAGCTCCCCTTCTTCAGAGTTTTAATGAAAATAATAAATATTTCATCATAGTCAGTATAATATATATGTAAGTTATAAAATTGTAAAGAACCCCATTCCTAGAAAAAAAATATGAAAATACTCAATTAATGATCATATTATATTTATTAAAAATTGTATTTCGGTACTTTACAAACGACCAATTTTAGTCCATTAGAAAAAATTCCTGTAAACAGATAAATCCATCCAGTATTATTTATATTTTCCAGTTAATATAGTGTATCTTTATACATAAAAGTACTATATACATTAATATAGTTTTTATATTTAAGTAGAATAATTTTTAAATTGTTTTCATTTTAATCTCTCTCTATTACAATTATAAAGAATTCACTGTTTTTAGTTTAAACAGTAACAAAAACATTATTATATACAACCTCCTAGCACAATGGTTTAGTATTCAACTTTTCCAATGACGGTTATAGATTTTTTACGATTCATCATCATCATAATAATATAGTACTTTAAATTGTTGTGTTTACTTAGCATTTGGTTTTACGATTAATAAAACTGAACGTCATTATATATTATTAGAAAAATATAATATTTATGGTTAAACTATTAGTGTATATTAAACATAGTTAATAATGATGCGTTATCCGTTTTAACTCGTTTATTTATTATTTTACGTGTTATACTTAATACAATTCATATTTAATATTAATTATCGATAGTCAAATAATATAAATTATAAATATTCCGAAATCTCAATTTATTTGTGTTATTGTTCTACCATAATATTTGTGTATTATATACATTTAAAATCACTAACATTTTTGGTTTTTAATAATAAAGTATATAGCTCCTATTTTTGGTTTGATTAAAGTTTAATTTGGATACTTACTATTACTTTTATTCTACTAAAATTATTGTGGATATTATATTTTTGAATAGATTATAAAATATAAAATATATTTTATCTATTGCAGCACCTACTACGAAGGTATAAAGTATGTATTATTATCAATATACTGCACGTAATATAATAAGTATTTGTAAGCAGATAAGAGATATTAAAAAACAAAAGGTCAAAATCAATATAAAAAACATTATTGGATGTGCCAATGAGACAAAAAACTAAAGTCGATAATACATATTTTAACTAACGATTAACCGTTTCTGTGGTACAATTCTGCAATTAAAATTATGTAATTATCAATATAATTATGCTAACCTAAAACTATGGGGATATTCGATTTTAACGAAAATTATTGACTTTTTCTAAATATTATAATGTATATTTTTTAGAAATTCGACATGGATTTCATTCTTATGTACGTATTATATATTAATATCATTGGGCTATTTATTTTTACTTGTCAAATCGTAAAGCAATTGTTTTTTAATACCCTATCATTATTTTTTATGTTTATACTAATATGAGTTTATACATCATTCAAATAATGCAGCGGTTTGTCCGCGATATGCTGGCGCCACTATAATGGTTGTTCATGATATATTTATATTATGTATTATATACAATTGCAATTTGTAATCAATCAGACTTTAATTATTATAATAGATTTCGATTAGAGTAGGACTGGAGAAGTTTTTCGATGATCGTATATAAAAACAAAAATTGATCATTATAGACTTATAAGCCTGATCACTATTTGTAGCGAATTTTTAAGATCCTAAAAACGTGTTTGCCTTGGCAGAAAAATAAAATAATACAATAATGGTTATGGAAAAATTGCGAAAATCCAATAAAAATCGAATATAAATAGTAATACGTTAATATAATATTATATAGGTCAATCCGCACCTCTCTATTATCATACAATTATTTCAATTTTATTATGTATAATATATTTTTATCTTTATATTCGATTCGCAACGTTTTAAGTGGGTTTAAAAATGTTTTAATGAATTCAAACATGTAGACTTCACACAATACATGGTATTACATTACAATTTATAACTTTAATAATATGTATTAGCGGAGATTTTTCAAAGGTTCTCAAAGAAAAAACATCGTACACAATAAATTGTGATAAACACACATTTATAATTGATATAATTTTATAATATTGTTATATAACTCATTAAAATATATTACTACGCATAATATAATCGATATTTTTACTCTTTTTTTTATAATCTCTTTTTACGTTATTATAAACATAATTATTAATAATAACATAATGTATTACCTATTATTATTAAATATATAAATATAGAATTAGATTAAATTATTATTTATTTAATTTATTCATTTTTGTCGGTATTTTCAATATGTTAATAAAATTAATAATAATAATAAACGAATAATAACGTATAGAGTTGGTGATGTACGTTGTTAGTCTGTGGTAGATAATCATTGCACCCTATAATAAGAGGAGATGAGAAAGTATAAAATATCGAACTAAACGCCATAACAATAAAACGTAATATTGTGTTTTTTTTCCGTTATAAAAAATGATATTTTGCGTAAGTACCTATATCATATTATTACTGTAGTGGAAAAATAGACATTTTCCGCTTACGCCCTTGACAAAAATGTCTCAGGATTAATTTATTAATTGTTTTATTTTATAATATAACACAAAGTTATTAAACAAATTTGAAAACCTATAAAAATTAAGTTATACATTTCTGAGAATTATAATTTACGTTCATTGTTATAATATAACTTTATCATAGTATAAAATAATTCGTTTGAATATATAATATAAACTATATGTATAAAAAAATTAATACGTCCTTCGTATAATGATTAATACCACATATAAATATATATGCTAACTAGGCCTTACCCTTTAAATCTGACACTGACTGATCGTAAAGGCGTTATAATCATCACGTGTCGTATTATAATAATATACTTTTCAATACAATTACCTACCTATGTATGTAATTACTGTACATACTTTAATCAGTTATTAATAATAATTATTACTTTCGTAAATTTACATGGCCAATATACTGAAGATTGTTAGTTTCGATAAAATTCATTGCCAACATTAAGTAATTTTTTTTTTTTCAATAAAAAATAATAATAATAAGATGCTATTATACCTACCTATATTAGAAATATTATATAGTATTGCTTCACTGTATGTTCAAATATTATCGGTACATACTATAATATTATGAAAACCATCTTGGTTTTATCGAATAGACTTTCTTGAATTATGTTTAAAAAAAAAAAACACCTACAATTCCTAGTTTCTTAGTTTGATGGACGTAAATGTTTATATAGTATTATACACTTTGCAATTATACATAATATGTTCTTTATTCGATAAGAAATCATTTAAAAAAAATCGACTATATAAAGTACATCACAAAATATAGTTACACTATAGTTATCACATACAATATAATTGAATAAATATAATTCTTAAATAATTTGAATAGTTTTTATATCTTGGTTTAAGTTTCAATTGTTTACGATTTAGGTTTTAATATTCGTGAATTATTTGTCATTAATTTAAAATTCTTAAAATGTCTAGGAAATGTTACTAATATATATTATATTACGCAAATAATATTACCTTTTAAATTCATTTTATGACTTTTGTTTTAAATGTGATATTTTTATACTGCGATTGTAACACGCATGCGTTATTACGTAGTAAAATTCGACTGCTTAAACGTGCTTAAACGCAACGGTCACTGCACACTAAAGTGATTTATAAAAGATTCGTGGAAATTAGACGCGAATTAATCGTGAGGTTTGGCATTCGCGATTAAGTAATTTGAACACCTATTGTCTATACCTATCTCTTACCACTTTTCATTGTACAACAACCGCGTTTATACATATATTGTGTCCCTAAAGATACTTTTGTTTTGCGGCGTTACGCATCGCGGCGACCACAACTCATCGTAATTTACCCTCTCGGTCGGTCCACTTTGTCGTAAAAACACCTGCAGCTCCACGGGTCGTAAAATGGTAGGAAAATAAAGAACAGAAGAATACTAAAATATATCTATACCGACATGCATCCAAAGCTGTCCGAAATTCTTTTGGGCGTGTTTTTTTGTGAAGTTTGCGAATCCGATCTCTAATCTAACTATATAATATGTATATTACAAATATAATATGTATAAATATTATATTTATAATATAAACACTACTGCTATTAAATTATAATCGTAAAGCGCACGACCGCAATGATATTATCTGTATAACGACAATTGCAAAGTGGAAAATGTATTAAAAACAAATCTTGATCATAATCAAATGTATCTAATTAAATATAATATTATACCTAACATTACCTGTTATGTGATTAATTTGAATAAATGTGTATCGTAAATAGACAAAACTTCATAGATACTAGATTACATCCCCTAGATATTTTACCTCGTTTAGGGTACAATTGTATAACGTTGTATAACCCCCGCCACAGACACTTCTTTAATTTTGGGATTAAAATTTTTTAAATAAAATTTTAGTAATTTTAAATGTTGTTAAATATACATGATTCTATATAATGAAAAATAATTTTCTCCTAACTCACACTATTTTGCACAAATTAAAATTTAACAAAATTACGCATAAATGCCTAATATATGTTCATATTTTTTAAAAACTGTAATTTGCACAATATTTGTAATATTTCTATTGCTAATAACTTTCAAGGTTTATGTTACACACATACACACATACAAACACACACACATATATATATATGTAGATATATAATTTTATTGATTTAAAACTATTAATTTCATTCCATACACTCGTGCACTGAATTTTATGAAATTTTTATTTTTTATCATATAATTTATCTATTAACATCTAAGACATTGAAATATTTTAAATGATATTATTATAATTAAATTTTAAAAAAAATTTATCAATGTATTAAAAACCAGTAGGTAGTCCATAATATTAGATATAACATAATAATTAATAATACATTATAATAATTATGTTTTATTTCATAAAATGAGTTCGTTAATATTTTCAACGATTTAACGACTTTTAGTTTTTACAAATAGATTGTTTGAATAAAAAATAATCATAATTCCCAAAGGAAATCTAGGATACTATATGATATGTTAAATAAAAAAGTATCATAAAATGTATTCCAACATACAAAGTATATAATATTCATATTGAAATTTTATTTTGTCTTTTTTTCCATTAAATGTAGGTACCTTGCCATACTATGTTTGTAGTCGTTTAATGACGTCTAACACCATAAATTATTTTTCATTTTTAATACATAAAACAAATTTAAAAATGCATTTATCGTACGTTTAATGTGAGTTATATTATTTTTAGAGTCAGAGTCTAGCAAACCGTATGTGTAAATATTGTAATACTAAGTCTAAATATCTTGGCTATATTCACATTATGAATTTTATAGCTCGTAACTGTCCCATTACACATAACTTATTTCTTACACATTTTTTTTTATATATTTTAATAGTATATACAATTTTAGTACTATATTAAAAACCTGTTAAATAATAAAATAAGTATAATTTTGTAATGGTAAATTTCGGCTACATAATTTGTTTTTAATTTAAGATTCCTCGTCTTGTTATTTTTACGTTAATTATAATATATATTGTTAATCAATATTTGTTTTTTGTATATACCTATAAATTATTATTATAAAAAACGAGTTGCACACATCGATTAAAAACGAATAAATTATTAATTTATATAAATAAAAATATTAAATTAATGTAATGTTTATAATGTAAAAAACGGATATGCATTAATACGAATTATTATGTATACCTCTGGGTTTTCTACCCACAAAGAAAAAATTTATTTAAACGAGTCGTAAGTTCAGCATATCATATAATGCGTCGTTGTCTGCGCATGTAGGTATATTTATATAATATATAAATAGTAACTTATTGGCAACATAACATTTATTTAACACATAGCGCCATATAAATTTGGAACTGATGTATAATTTTAATACTATATTGTTTTGTTTTCGATCTGGTGTAGATATTACGTTCGTTAACTAAAAGAATAAAATAAATATTATTTAACAATATTTGAGGTCATATTATAATCGATCGATACTTGAAATATGTATGTATTACTTATAACGTCTGAACTGCTATACCAGAGGTATTCTCAAATTGTGCGTCACGGCTCCGAGGACCGTCACGTGAGTTGATCAAAGGGATCTATCGCATAAAAAAAAAAATAAAATTAATGTAATATTAATCATTTTTGTGATTATTAAACAATGAAAATGAAAATTGTTAAAATAACACAAACTGTAAGCTCATCCATTTCATTGAATATTAATTAATTATTTTATCGGAATTTTATTTATATTCTATAATTGAACATATAATTTCAGTTTTTTTTAATTTAATTAATACATTTTTTTATGAATGAAAAATAAATAAATTTACTTAATATTATAAACATATATACATATATCAATATTATGACTTTTTTATGTTTAATCATTTAGGAGCAGTCAAAATATTTTGAAGACACAAAGGAGCTGTAGGATGATACATTTTAATAACACTGTCCTATAACATAATATAATAATATGTCAAATATGGAAAAAGATTTGTGTAGGTGTGTGACCGTTATATTGATACCCAGATATACCTACCTAGGTATATAATTTACGTATAGGACGGTACGGTATCCAAATGTTTATATCAATAAAACGCATTAGTTTACGTTCATAATAGTATAGTAGTGTACACAATATAGTGCGGCGTGACGTCTTTATCCCTGTAACACTGTCCCTTGTGTATGTACGTGCACTTATCACAATAATATGTATCGGGTCTGTCGTCTGTAGAAAAAAGAAAAGAATAATTTATAATATCCGTGAAGTTATTCATAACCCTTTTCCATTATTGTGACAATTAGTTTCGACTCGCCTTTCAGATGTCATTTGTCGCATTAGCTCCATAAACGTCAATAAATTTGTCGCATTGTGTGTTATGTATATAAGTACCGTACACATACCATATATTATATAAATAATACAAAAGCATAAATCGTTTAATGACCTTGGCTTTTTTCCCTATCCTGTAAGGTTCTAACGGATATAAGAAAAAAATATTTATTTTTCGTAACGGTTCTTCCTCTGTATGTGTTTGTGTACGGTAAATATGTATATATAATAAAAAACATAAGTACAATAT
>CM023358.1:44291154-44376932 GCA_013282895.1 Eriosoma lanigerum
TTTTTTATTATTATTTATTACTGTTGATTTTTGTGCGCATTTGTGCTATATTTGTCATCTTTTAATACTGATACGAGCACAAATGTCTTTCGATTTTCGCCCGGTGTGAAAATACTTTTGAAATTGTCTACAGACTACGGTAGATCAGAGATGCCATTACTGTTATTATACAGTGTGATAAAAAAAATTGCGTTTCAAAAATGGCAGGTTATAGGTTAGTAACATATTATGACTCTCCGATCACCATGCGTCTTGTACAATTGTGTATCGACTTTATACGTATTGATTCGCAAAACCGTATATTTTTATTAAACAAATAGGTGTAATATAAAATATTTGTATACGTCATATTATATAACGTAAAAAAAAGGTACGCGCAGGTTAGAACATCGATTTGAAGGTATAGATACAAATCGCGTTTTCTTATGTATATACAATTATGTTTATTGTAAATATGTTTTGAATGGTATACTAATGTATACCATTATAGACATCGATAAGAATTTTTTATTCTTAAAATGAAAAATGTATATATCGTTGTAAAATACAATAAAACATTCAGTATTTAGCTGTTAAAATGAGTTATGACTAGAACTTGGATTTATTTATGTATTTTCATATTTTTACTGGTTGATTTCAATAATTGTATTCTATATAGGCAGACACAAATTTTTTCATAACTATATAATATATGACTACACGAGTCAAAATATAAAAATAAAAAATATTTAATAAATTAATAAAAATAATTCTTAGTTAATTTAAAATATTTTATGTTAAAATTCAATTTTATTAACATTAATTAAGTATTAAATTATTTTGAAAGATATTATTTATTATTTATGAGTATATTATATAGTTAAGTAGGTATATAATAGGTATATAACAGATTATATAGATGACAACTTATATGTATAAACTAGGTTAGATTGTAAAACAAAGTCTGTGGCTTCTTTCTTTTACAGTTCAGTATTCACCCATGGGCCGATTATACCTCTGTCCGATGCTTATTTTACATATTTAGTAAATATTTTTGATGAACTATTGAAGAAAAAATATTAGGTAATATCGGTTTAAACTTTAACGGATTGAAAAAGCACACTATATTTTTCATTCAAGAATACAGTGCTTTAAAATTGTTACAAAAATAATTGTATGTACTTATATAATATATTTTTCTATAATAATTAAAATTTAAGAATATAAATTCACTTATTCATTAATTAATTAGTTATTAGATCATACAAAATATAACTGCATAGTACCTAATATAGTTATAATTGGTATCAGGGTTTATGTTGCGTAAAATCATATTTTTAGTTCACTTATAAATTCGAATTCTAGTTATATATGACATCATATAGTATGCACTGTTATTATAGTATTATGCATTATACACACGTGTGTGCATTTTTAATGTGCAATTATATCTACGATTCAGTTTTTTTTTTTTAAAGCGGCATAGATTTAAATATTTATATCTTATGTAGCAAATTACATTTGTTTTCTTATTTTGGACGATGTCTTGCGCACAATACTATACTATTATATATATATTATACTATTATTGTATGTATATGTTCGTTTCTCTATTATATGCAACGTGCACATAAAACTCAATTTTTGAATAAATATTTATTTTTACCATGGGAATTCAACGAGTATTCACATACATAATAATATAATATTATATTTTGATGGTGTTCGAAATAAAGAAAACACCAATTACATCGAGCCAAAATAAAATGCTTTGTCGGCAAATTTGGTATATTAAATAATATATACCTAGGTATATTTCGTGTACAGTCTGCATGGTCTTGAACCCCAGGAGATATATCGGTTGTAAGGGTATGAGAAAATGAGAAAAAAATTAAAAATCTTTCCAAACCCTTACAACGTGGATGAGGGGAAAAAATATATAAACGAAGAATTATGGTTATTGTGCTATGAAGATGACGGTGTTTGCCGCCGTTATCTTTGGCGCGGGGGTGGCTCCTGGTCTCGACCGTTGTATAAAATACCCTCCAAAGAAAATATAATATATTACACTTGATGCATAATATATATGTATACACACAACATCCAACCCCTGCTGTAGTATACGTTTCTGTTGTTCAAAAGCTATCGTTGCGTAAAAATAATGTCTGGCGGGGTCTTGGCGAAATGTCTTTTGGAAAAATATAATATATTAGGTATATGTATCCGCATAAATGTGTATATATAATATAATGCACGCAAATACGCATATACCCTCTTGTAGCGGTCATAAATTTGTCAATAAATTCATGTACGAGGAAAAGAAAACAGAAAGGGTGAAAAGCGTGTGGTGGCGAAACTTTTTTATATATTTTTCCAACTATAGCGCGTGAAAGTTGAAATATAACTGAGCCTAAAAAAACAACTATACAGAGTGTACTAAATATCTATTTACTAATAACTAACATGATAGTAAATAGATCTGGAATATTCTGTATACAAATAGAAAAAGAAATTATTTTAAAAATAAAAATTTTATGTTGTATCATTTAAATTTTACAGTAAAAAATAAGCAAAGATTTCATATCTTTTTTCACATGTTGACGCCTAGAAAAACCCTCGAAAAATGTTATTATCATAATTAAAAAATTATTACATTATACAACTTTGATCACGCCAAATATTTATACATGTTGACCCGATTTGATAATATACCGTACGCAGGAATTTCTTTTTCAATTCATAACACGCATGTATTATATTTAACATAATATACT
Organism: Eriosoma lanigerum; assembly: GCA_013282895.1. Classification (NCBI taxonomy): domain Eukaryota; kingdom Metazoa; phylum Arthropoda; class Insecta; order Hemiptera; family Aphididae; genus Eriosoma; species Eriosoma lanigerum. The sequence continues at coordinate 44,293,908 of CM023358.1, forward strand.
TTCTCCATCGTCAATTTGTCGCTTTACAATGAAATGTCTGACATTTGAATTAAATAAAGGTTTTGTACGATGTTTATATATCTATAAATATGTGGTTATGTTGTCATTTTTACCTGGTTTGACCCAGTTTTATGTGTAGGTAAGAGAATAAAATGTATATTCGACACGGTCGCGGCGGTATTTTTCTCATTGTATATTCCTATTTATAAAGGGTTAATAATAATATATACCTACGCGTATTGTGCGTATATGTATACAATATAACATTTTATATAGGTCAAACGCTATTATTGACACCTGTCTATATATTTCGGGTAGATTAAAGATAACTTGAGCACCCTGCAGTTTTATATAAATATATACAACTAGGTGAAATATTATTGGTGTATAAAATAAAAAAAACTGTGGGAAATAACTTGTATTCACAATACATGCGGTTTGGTCAAAGTAACAATGGTTATATATTATATATTATATATACGCTCATCATTGGTATAATAAACTAGACAAATCTCCAAAGGCAAATTGTCGGGTCAGTGATATGGCTGAACAAAAAGAGACTAAATCTAAACATTAGTAAAACATTAGGTATTAGTTATAGTATTTGGTAGAAAATGTTACTAAAACATAAACTGGGTAAAAATTTCAGACCACTTTATTGAATGGTCATCATGTGTGAAATTTCATAAAATGTAAATTAGGTATATCCTAACATATGCAACCAATTCAAAATTTTCCCACCTAAAAGGGATGGCAAAGGACGCTGACGTCAACCACGACTCACCCAACTGTCCACTAATATTCTGCAAATAAGAGTAGTCAAATAAATAAGTTTCAAGATACCCCAACCGATTTTTATAAAAAGCTCTGGCCTGGTATAGATAATCAACTGCATTATTAGTTCCCTACCAAAGCAAAATAAAGTATTATACTAGGTAATAATAGTGTAGTGAGTTAATTTTATATTTTCTGATTCAAAATATGACTAGAATTTATATATTTGAGATAACGTATAATATTTTAGACATAGGTAAATTCCATATTATTATTTTATATATTATACTATATTATATAGAATGTAACCCATGAAAGCGAATTGAAATGAGATAGTATTTCGAGGGCTTCACGCCCATAAACTTATGTTCACGTCTGGAAATGTATGTTTTTACTTTTTTTTCTCCAAACGACTCGTAAATAAACGGATGTTCTTTCCATATATTGATATTCAGACATGCAGAATCACTTTATTTTTCAAATAAATAGAGATAACAAATTACATCTATATCTATATAATATAATAAAGTACGGCAAACGCGAAAAAGTAAAGTCGTTTTCTAGCGAGAAACGTATTAGATACATTATAGAAGTGAGATCGCAGGTGCGTCCGCGGTGATACATATACGTATTTTTGTATAGGTACATACAGAGTGATCAAAATTTCGGGTTACTAAAATAATAGAGATAACATTGAAAACCTATGTAATTCTCATCACTTTTGTAACATAAAATTTTGTTCACCCTGTATATAAGGTGTCGTGGGGTAGGAAAACTATAGAAAATACGAGCTTATTTATTTTTCCACTCGAGTCGCTTCTTCGAGAAACCCTTGGATATTTCCCTTAGGTGTTATTTGCACCCCTCGTGTCTCACACTATATATATTATATGTATCTTATACACGTGATAAGGGGCAGTCAGGGAGAGAGAAAGAGAATAGAATACAGCGTGTAATATATACGCCACCATCTGTTCCCGACCATTGTTCTCCGCCGACTATATTATTATATACATGACGGTTGTGTATATGAGAGAGAGAGTAGATGAAGTGACTGGTGAGAATATATATAGGTATATATATATTATATGGTAGATAAAAGAACGAAGGCTCCCGATAGGTACTTGGAAAAGGGCCAGGAAAGGTTATGGCAATAATTCGATAGACGAGCTCCTTTTTTCTCCGTGGTGGGGTGGTAAAATATAGGAGGAGGTTGTTCAGTCGGTTAGGGCAGCTAGCTGCGACGTATATATATAAATTGTAGGATATATTTATATGGTGCGGAAGAATTCGGGGTGGAAATTGTTTACAGCGTTGCAAATTGATATTGCCGTTTCCGAGCCGTTTGCTGAATTCTTAATGAAAACGTACGTCGTCGACGGTATTGTAGAAAAGATATATATGGTCTTTGCTCCCAGTATATCGTATATATATAGGTATGTCATCGACAGATATATTATGTGCAATTTCGCCGTCCGATGTGCAATATGTGTGTTTATAAAATGAGCGCGACGGATGGGCAATTTTCAATAGCACTCTAAGGAATGACGTTAAATTATACCTATTCGTATATTATTTTTCCCCTTTATATCGCACATACACATACCAATAAAGGCTATATTTAAACTATACATATTATATAATCGATAGATGATACTTTGAAATCGCGTGACAATGTTTAGATACACATACACACATACGCGCGTATATTATTAGGATAGATAGGTGCATATAATATAATAATGTGAAAACGATCGTCGTCTAATGTAGGGTCGATATGACGATGCGTCTGCAGCATTCGTTGCGAAGGGTAGAATCAATATTATGAGATATAAAGACAGTGTGAAGAAAATTATAATATTATATAAATGAAGAAAACAGTAAATATCGTTTATTAGGACGGTCAAAAGACTATAGTAAAAATACGTCGTTATAAATTGAGAATCGTTACATTATCCAAAATTAATTTTGTATATTCAAATATATAGGGACTTTCGTCTTTTATTAATGCGCAAGTGCATAAGAATAACAGTAGTAAAACTCCAAGTAGAACTTGCAATATTACCTATATTACGTTTCATATACTATTATATAATTTTGTATTAATCATATATATAATACATTTTATATTGTTATTGAGTGCCATGATGGTATAATATATATATTGAATATTTATATATACTTCAAATGGAAGCTCTGGAATATTATCGTATTCTTATATTTTATATATTTATTATTGGTACAAGGACTTTAATGATAATTACGTGTAATCTATATCCTTGAAATACCTGTATACAGTGAAAGAAAATTAAGTATAAATAAAGCTGGTCTATGACAAAGAAAACCAATAACTTTAAAAAAATATACTTATTCCGCACACCACTTTATAAAAATATTATAAATACATCTTATGGTTTGCTGACTATACCTATCTTGTATAAATGCGGGATTATTGTTCAACATCATATTTTCTATTTTATTAAGAATTGTATGTAATTTACATATTTTATTCCAAGAAAACATAACATATCATCTTAAAAAAAAATACGTAATTTTTATGGGTACCTGTTTTTTTGGTTATGTTATTACGGAATGATTTATACTTATCGTGCCTTAGTCCTAAGTGTTAAGACCTCCCTAATATAAATTCGTTTTAAGTTTTTTACCCCATGCTGTTGTACATAGATATAATATATATTATATAATATTATACACTCCTTTATTTTTTAAGCGAGCGTTTCTCATCTTATTTTAATATAGGTACGCACAATGTGTTTTTTTTTTTTATAACATTTTTACCCCTCTGTCTTTCTCTCGAGACGATAATACGGTGTGTGTTTGCGACTTTTACCCTCTTCTATATCCTCTGAAACACGATATCCGTGTAAAAAAATAAATAATTTGCCCGTGCTGCAGCAGTAAATATATTTAGAAGTAGCTAATATATTATATAATAAGGTGTGCGGAGGAAAAAAACAAAAGGCTCGGCAAAGGAGCTGACGCTGCGGGTGGAGGGTGTGTTGCGAATAAAATGGACGTCGTCGGCCTACGGCGCGCGGTGCGGGGGATATATAATAATGGCAACGGTATGAGTCGTCGGGGCGAAACCGGTGTAGGGTAATTTCATCAAAAACACCGGCGGCGGCGTCACATGCACGCGTTAGCGCACGCCCGCGAGGGTGCGTTTTATTGTTCCGTGCAATTAAACGGGCGTCCTGCCCTTTTTCTCTTTTTCGTACGAGACGTCATTCCGCACCGAACACTTATTCTTATAATATAAATGTACCGTTCAACCCCTTTTACCCTTATGCGCAGAGAAATATATATATATAATTGCTTCTTCTTATTATTATTATTATTCTCCTCACAAATATATATATATAAACGAAAAGACGTATTTTTAATTAAAAAAAATTAAATAAAGTATATTATATTATAATATAATCTAGTAAAATATAGCCTAAAAATTATAATCTAATATTGTTTACGATAAGACGAAAATAATATTATATTTTACCATATTCGAGAAAACGTGGGCTGCACAGTGTCTTATCGCGTTCTCTTTGCCCGACGCATCTGCCGCCATAACTATACATTATCATTATTGTTATTATTATTATTATTATTATTATTATAGTTATTACGACGGTTAAATTTAATAGCGCCGAAATATAATTGCACGCGCGCGCGTATACTTACATTATTATCCGCACGTGACTTTTTCTCTCCGATGTCTTCTCGACTGCAGTACGTCTATTTCATTTTCAGCATATATAATACGACATGCGAAATACCGCGGACGACGCGTGTCGTATATTATTGCGCGTTCGTCGTTTGGCGGTAAATGAACACAAAAATAATAATAATAATAATCGCGTGTATACCTACAAGAAAATACAACTCGAATAAATTTCATAACCGCTGTAGCGGTATATACCGTTGTATACCGTAACTATATAGTGTACTACTAAATATTATACTACGTTATTGTTATATTTAGCAACTGTGCGTTTAGGTTTAGGCATTTGGGATTTTTTACTGAGTACATATATTATGAGGTTTTATAATATAATATAATAACGCGTCTCGTGACCAAATAGCCAAAATAAATAAATAATATTCGTATTTTTTTTAATACAAATTCCCCCATTACATAAATACAATATCCGTAACGTGTTTAGTACGTGTTGTCTAAATATCCTAATACCATATAATATATTATAAAGTGATATTTTATTTACTTTGATATTTAAGTACTATTTGTATTTGTATTTTTCATTGATTATAATTAATGTAAATCGGCTATTTTACAATATATAATTCGGAATAACATACACATAATTTAAAGCAATAATGATAATAACATGGTTTCACTTGATTAATAACAAAATATAATAGTACTTATGGAAATAAAATGTGTACTTAAAAATAGTTGCATTACGCATCATTTTAGACAGTGGGACATTCCTAGAGAAGTTTGAATTATTTTTAGGCAAATAAAATATTTAGAGATATATATTACAATATATCGACTAAGAGTAAAATACTATTATAATATAATTTATTTATATTATTATAATTCATACGTTATTTTAACATTCAACATAAAAATTTCTACGGCAGTGAAGAAAATAAACTATGATTGTAAAATAACTATAATCGTTTTTACATGTCGTTTTATTATTTATACCAAAGACATATTATATTTAATATTAGAGAACACAATTTATAATATTAAATATACGAATTTTATTTTTACGCCAATATTATCAATTAGTAATATTATACTTCAATTTAACTAGTAATTTATATTTTATAGGTACATACAATGTTCTATTAAGTAGAATATAACATAATAAATTAAAAGTGTTCATCGTAGTTTTGTGGTTAAACACAATTTTTTAAACCATTTTACAGGATGTAAAGTTAATAAATAGTAATAGCTAATTAAATTTACAATGTTTAATATTATAGAAGTTATTATAGGTACAGCCAAACTATATATAGTCAAAGAGGCAATGACGCATATAGTATGCTATTAAATTTAATACCTATACCTTATATTAATAATGTTATTAAATACTTACTTATATTTTTTTAACTGTTAACTGTTTTAGTATTTAGAATTTATCTGTGTGAATTAGCTTTAGCGTATTTAACATTTTACAATACAATTAGTTGAAATATTATAATCAATGATTAAATCATTACTAAAAAATATAATAGAAATGTGTGATATAAAAATGAATATATAATTATTGTAAAATAGTGAAATCACTATCATATTCTCAATGTGTTTTTGTTTTTCTGTGTGACGCTTTACTATACACAATATCAAGTCCCAGTTTCTGCCAGCAGTGTTTTTTTTCGTAAAATATTGTGAAAATGTATTACATCATGTATAGGTACGTGATTTACTAAACAAACTATAGTAGAATACGAAACATAATATTATATTTTATTTATCGTCAGATTTGTGTATACGTATTTACTACTTTTATTACGGTTATATGTAAATTAATTAAACCTAAATGTCTATTATGGGCTGTATACAAATTTATAAACATCAGTAACATGCGGTTCATTGAATGTAACAGAAAAAAACCGCGTGTTTCCAAGCAGTTATAATATACAATATATATTATATTCACACACTATAAATGCGACTCTTCATTTGGTCGTATATCATTTCATAATAATATTATCTGGTTGGCTTTATTAAATTATATATGGATATTTATATATGTCATATTTTGATCATTTTGAACTGGATCTTATATATGGTAATCGTTTGGAGTAATATTTAATTATCTTTTGTTAAAATATTATGAAAATATTGTTGTGCTTATTATAATTTTATAAATCTCATCGAACAAACACGATTTCAATAATTAAAATATTTTAAATTTTCTATTTCTGTTCATGTTTCTAGAGATATATTACGGATATAATATAAAATAATACTGGTAGGTATATATAGATACTATTATATTTGATTTGGTACAATAATTTATTTTTCCTAGAATTCCTATCAAGTTTTGATTAACTCAATTTAATGTCTATCGTTTTAAGATAAACTAAGTATATTCCCCCACGTATATACCTATATAAATATATATATTTAGTAATATTATCTTAATAAATAATTGACAAGTTCTTATTTCGTCCGTCGCATGTTATGTTTAGGTTTTTATACGTTGAGAAAGGATCCTATAGTTATAATTGTACCTTTTATGTATCGTATATAATTTAAAAATAAACTGTTTGAAATAAATTGAATTGTAAAGATATAAATAAAAAAATTAACTATAGGTATATATTATAAACTATTAACACTTTGTACATTAGTATATTATACTTATACTCATACTCAACATATAATATCTTACATATTATAGTGGTTTTTGTTTTTATTTTTTGTTTATAAATGGTCTTGTCCTTGTAGCGTCATCACTTTGAGTCATAATTTAGAAAAAGAAAAATAGAAAATTTGTTTGCTTATTATATTCATATATAGGTATAGGTCTATACATAGCGATCACTATTATTATATAACATAATATATTTTTGTTTTTACTCTTTAAGTGAAGCATTATAAAGTATTCTTTAAGAAACTAACATATATTAAATATATAAATATACTTATACCGATGTTATTCTTAATTAGTTTCTCTTATTATACAAAAAAAAATATACTACAACAAAATTGAATGAATACAAAGTAATATACAACAACAAATTTAAAAGTGTATGTTCGGCTTAAAACTTTATTACTACACGTAGATTATGTTGTTTTCTTAACCGATGAGATTTAAAGATGGTATCCTGCAGAGACTTGTGGTTTTTATTTATGTTTCGAATTGAATTTTAACTAGGTATTCCGTATACCTATATGTATATAGCCTATAATATACTATAGTTGAGTATTATAAACTTTAATTATACGTGTTTGCGTATATCGTGTTTCTTGCATTCGTATTTTATATTGTAATATACTCCTTTATAGATCAAAATTATCGTGTTAGAATCATCTAAAAAAAAAAAAAAAATTGTACAATTATGTGTGTTGTGAAAAAAAAATTATAAACATAAACATTAATACTTAAGTCATTTTTTCTAAATACTATGAAAAATCGTTTTATGATAAATTAATGTATATACCTATGTTCTATATATAAGGAGACAGTAAATCTATGTGATATTTCAGTCACACAAATTTGTCTTCAAACAAAATAATGTTCCTAAGCTATTTAACAAGTTAAGTTTAAATACGATGCACGGGAAAATAATTCTATGAAAGAAAATAATCACCTGTTTACGTGAAAACAAGTTTTACTATATAATAACACGTCTTACGGAAAACGTGTTCTGAAACTAAAAATTATTTCATCATCATTAATGCTGGGCGTGAGGAATTCGTGACCAAAAGCGATTATATTATACGAACGTCACGCGAATGTCTCAATATTTCCAAAAAAAGATAACATGTAGGATTTAGTATAGTATAATAGGTAGGTAGGTACATAGTTTTTGTACACTTTCGCTGAAGTTCCAACATTGTTTTTATTTGATTTAGGTTTTAAGGAAATTACTTTTTTTCATCTCAAAAAATAATTTTATCAAATAGGTAGCCGATATAGGTATTATATGAAATAATAAAATTCAATTTATTAAAACCTATTTATTTATTTAATTTAAAAATTAGTATAGTGTTTTGTTATTTCTTTGAGATTTTAAAAAGTATACTCTATATAAGTATACGTTCTTATTTCATTAGACATAAGTATTTTATTTTATGATATTCGTATTGTTATATATAATATAATTATAGTGTTTATCGAATATTGGCACGTTTTTCATATGCAAGTATCTATAATTATTTTTTAATTTGTCTCGAAGTTAAAAAGTTAATTATACAATATTATATAATTGTATGTATTTATTATATATTTTATATTATATACGAGTTGTCGTAGTTCCATATGTAGGTATCTATATATACAAAGTGAAAGAAAAATAATTTGTTGGATTTAAATCTTCAGAGTAATAAAAATTAATTTCACTCCCATCAATTCGCGTATACGCGTAATACGACATTAAATATTTAAATGTCAACATTCTTTATTTATATATTATTAAGGTCTCTACTTGACAAATTTGCTAATTTATAAGATTTTTAAATTTCAAATAAAATATGATTATTATGATTTTGTTTTGGTTAAATGGGAAATCTTAGCATTTATAATAAAGTATATGAATCCCAAAAATACCTATAGAATAATGTATAAAATATATTGTATTAATTAAAACTGAAAAATATATTCAAGCAAATGCAAACCATTTGAATATATTTTTATAGCCTATACTTTATTTTTAGTTTATTTTAATTATTATAATAAAAATACAATATTAAGACAATCATTTAAAAATTATATAAAAACGAAAAATATGGAAAATAATTAAAAGTCTGGGTATATAATTGAGTTAATAGTATACTTATTATAGTATTTGTAAAGAATGAAGGATACAAAAATAAAATAATGTACTTAGTTATAAATATTAGAATTTTTCATTTAACTATAATCAAAATAAAATTTACGATATTTGAGACTAAATAAGTTCCCTGGCTGAAAATCGTAAAAAAAAAAAAAATTTTCACATTGTTCATGGTACACCTCTTCAGTATTTCCTGTAAAATAGTTTTTGGGACACTATATATGTATATATATTTGTGTGTAGATGTGTATGTGTGTGTATAGGTACTTTTTAACCGCCAACCGAGTATAGGTATATCTACCGAGAGGTATTGGTCGTAGTGCGGTTGCCCGTGAAAATATTTTACTTACCACAGTTGAATATATGTTTAACATATATGTCTAACCTAACCTGTAGGTACCTATTTTATATTATTATAATAAATAGGTATACAACTTTGTATATCAATATTATATACAATAATAGGTCGGTGATAGTAATCTTTATATAAATCACAAAAAAATCGTAATCGTAGTAGATATATATATATATATGATGTGATATCCTATATAATAATTCAACGTCCTAACCTATAATAACAATGACTATAAAATCGAATCGAAGAAACATCATATTATGGGCTAATACAAGAGTCGTATAATATATATGTACGCTATAATAAACGTAATACCTAAACGATTTGTTTAGGCTGGAATTTGTACAAATCCACCATTGTTTTGAAAAATGTTCTGGAACGTGTCTTTTTTTAAAAATAAAAAGTATATCCAGTACTGTTATATATTATATCGAGGTAAAACCAATATTCATAAAAATAAAAAAAAAAAACAAATCCACATCAATATACGCGACGGGGTCTTGAAGAAATCGGGGGTAGAAACGACGGGACTCGTGATCGTGAAAAAAACAATTTAATATAGATAGCATATATATATAGTCCGTAGAGTGAGAGAGTTGCAGCGCGTGGGATTTTTGTGTGCGACGACGGTGAGAGAGTGAGCGAGACCGCGGCGCAGGACCCTCTTGTTACCGGCTTCGACGTCGGTGGCGGCGAGTAACCATAGCGACCGCCGCAGTCTCCGCCCTTGGTAGTGGCGCCATTAAAGGAGCGAGGCGAATTCCCGAGGCGGCCATCGGCGGCGGCAAAATCTTCTTGGCGGCAGGGACAGCTGATTACTGGATATTATAACCATCGTCGATTAGGTATAATATTTATATATATATATATATATATAGGTAATAATATATGCGGTATATGGTAACTGCGCGGATGCTATGAGGAAATTGAGTACAAATTATATTATTACAGCGATGTATATTGTGATCACCTTATACATAAACCTTTTACGATAAAATAATCATCGAATATGAGTTCAGCGTATAATAAATAAATTATAGTAAACATAAAATGTATATTATCATATTTGTACATATATGCACACCTACCTAATAATATATATTTATTAGACTTAAGTCAGATAGATATTTAAAGAGCATTATTATATTAAACTTTTTATTATAATATTATCATACATATAATACACATAGAATCCCTTTCAAATTTATTTATTGTATATAACGTATTTATAATGTAGAATATTTTTTTGAAATAAATACGATTAACTCGTCATGTGGTACCTATATGTGTTATGTACGTGTTAGGGTATAGATTTATTTCTAAAAATAAATTTAACAAATTAGCATTAAAGTCAACCAAACACTTTCGATCTTTTGAGTTTCAATACATAATATACGAAATCATTACTATATCGTTTTATATTATATAATTTGTATGATTATTTTTATGTTTAAAAGTACTTTATTACATATATATTCTAACGACTCATATGAATGTGGATATAGGTTATTTTTTCACCAATATATGCCTCAAAACTATTATTCCTTCAAAACAAATAAATAATAGTAAATATTTTTTAAATGCATAAAAATCCTACAAAAATAAAAATGTCATACGATTAGATATCAATATGTGTTATTGAGAAAGGGTCGCAGAAAGATAACAATAGATACTTGTTACTTGTACCTAATGGCTTTTATAGCCTATATATAAGTACATTTTCATATATTATATTTATAATTTATACAATATATAAAGTGGTCAGTATTTTATGTTACAAAAATAATGAAAATAACATTGTAAACATTAAAACATAGTATGCAATTTCCATTGTTGTTTATCAGTAGTTTGTATATGAGGGTTAATTTTTTTTTATAATTAATAAAATAAATCAACATAAAATGTACCTTTATATTATATGAATAATTAATTATTACTGATAAAAAAAACATTATCAATAAGCCTGCAGTTCGTATGGGTGCTTTCATCGTTGCAAACTAGATTAATTAGCTAAATATAAAATATTAATTTATATGAGACATCAAATATCTATTGATTTTGTAACATTATGAAACTTTGATCACTTTGTGTATATTATTTTCTATGTAAAATTGTTTCGTATCGATTCGTTTCTTTCTCTTTATAATATGACAGGTTGGTTGCTTATATTCATCTCTGCGTTCATATATTATACAACGCGGAATAATTTTACCTACAACTGCAACAATATGAATACCTATATTATAAATATAAATATTGCTTTATACAATGTTTTCTTTATTACTATATATATATAATATATTACCTACACAGTTTAACAGTCCAACGTGAACAAATAATATACGAAAATGTGTTTAAAACAAATATTTTTAAATAAAAAATTATCATATTATTGACATATTGTTTAGATTGGAACAATATGGGTATCTATAATGGATCATATTTTTCTTTCGTAACCCTTATTACATAATTCATTGCATATTTTGTTGAATTATTGTGTTGCACAGAAATTTATAGCCAGACAAATATAATATATAAAGCGATTGGCTCGTTATTATCCATGTACAGAACATTTTATATTATCGCGACGTTTTCTTAACATAAAACAATTCGTTTGATATATTGTCAATATAATATATATATATATATATTTAATCGTTATGATATTGCACTATATCTGCACAATATGCACATAATATTACGTGTATAACATATATATATATATATATTCGATTCGGATATTTTCACAGTCATTCTGAAACTCATTTCGATTTGTTGGCCGAACAATATTGTGCTTTTTATCGTCACCCGTGCAGTCAGATTACAAGGCGAATCGGCTAACATTTTTACGAGCCCGTTCGGTCGGCGCGCAAGGGTCCGTTTTAAACGATTTATCGATTCGATTTATATAACATAATAAAATATTATAAGCGGCGGTTGACGACAATGAATTCTTTTTGCTCAATTGATTATTTTTGTCTTAAAAACCATGGTTCCGCGGAGACATTAAATTATACAAAATACAACTATACGTATTTATAATATAAACTACCTAATACCTTTACACATCAATATACACATATATTATATATCAGCCAATTTTTATTGGGATATAATACCGTATTATATACCAAAGAAAAAGGCGTTCTCATTTCTATAAAAATTGGTTCGAATTTATCGCATTTCAACTTTATACGTTCAATTTAAGGTATCCCACTGATTATATATTTATAACATCTTATAATATTATATTAAATAATGAAATGTAAAATATACTAATACGAATTCGTCTACCCAAATATATTATTTGATTATATTTTATATTATAAACAAGTAATTCATTGCTACTTATATATACAGTGATAATAAGAATGATTCAGGTTCTAAATACCTCTGGAATAAGTATATACCTAATACAATATAATATACATATTGTAATGGGTATATAAAGTGTTTTTATGGATTATCCGAATATATACAGAGTGACCAAAATTTCATGTAACAAAAATGGTGGCAATTTCATAGAATTTTAATGACATATGCGTCAATTATTTTAGTAACAATCTTATCACCCTGTGTATATATTACGCAGGTATTACTACGAGTTTTTTCTACTTTATGATAATAGAAATTTTAACTCAATAATTACTTACGTGTTTTTGAGTAAAATAAATTGACAGTTCGTTATAATAATAATATATTTTCACATACTTAGTAAGTTATTTTTCCAGGTCATTGACCTGCATAACTAATATAATATATAATTATTTAATGTCATTTGTATATTATTGATATTATAATATTATATTTAATATTTCAATATCTTGGCCTTGTGTTTAACTTGTATAAGTATTAATTTATAACCTGGTGAATGTTTTTATAAATCTTCAAATATTGGTATGTAAAAATGTATATCTATCGTATAATATCACATAAGATAACATATATTTATTGTAAACTATATATATATATTATACATCTATATTAAGTGTACTAAGCTATTGCGTATTTATTAAGTTTCGTATTGAGTATAAAATATAAATATACAATATTATACAGCATACAACCGGAAGTTCATTATATTGTGTCTCGATTGAAATTGATTATTTCTTACGTTTTTACATAAAATATTATAATATATTATACTCGACAATATATCAACATACCATTCAAGGTTGCTACACGATATTGTTTTCTTATGCACTTCAAAGTTTAAATATACAGTTCTTAAATAATAATATATCGTTATTATAATATAAGTCGCATATTTTATACTATTCATCAACAAACCATTCCATTTATATATAATATTTAGGCATGAACGTAACTATGGGGGGAGGAGTAGCTTGGAAGGGCTTAACCTAATATAAACCATTTTTAGACCGCAATAAAATATTTTATTATTTTTAGTTTTTATAATATGTGTGATGATATGTTTATTAGGCTCAAGCCTTTCTTACTAAAAAATCCTAGTTATATCTATAGATATATTATTAGTTTTAACAAAACGTCTTACCTACGTATATTATTATTATTCTATATATAAGTACTTAGCTAATTACTTTTTTGGTTAATTGAATTGAGAAAATATCAAAAATATCGACTTAAATTCTTTATGTATATATATAGTAACCTATAATAAAACCTAACTTATAAACTGATCAAATTACGATTTATTTTTGGAATTTATATAAATGTATATAAATATATATATATAAACAAATACGTTAACGATCGACATGTGTTTTGGCGTTTCCGCAGGTCCGAACGGATGTCCGCGTCGTCGTGGTCGGCAGACGTACACCAGATTCCAGACGCTGGAGCTTGAAAAGGAGTTTCACTTTAACCATTACCTGACGCGAAGGCGGAGGATAGAGATCGCGCACGCACTGTGCCTGACTGAGCGTCAGATAAAGATCTGGTTTCAGAACAGAAGGATGAAGTTGAAGAAGGAACTTCGGGCCGTTAAGGAAATCAACGAGCAGGCCCGCCGTGACCGAGAAATTGAACAGGCCAAAAAGTCTCAGGACCATTCCAAGATGGACGTGGGCGGTGGTGGAATGCACCAACAACAGCAACAGCAGCAGCAGCAGCAGCAGCAACAGCAACAGCAACAGCAACAGATGTCACACCATCAGATGACGCATGAACAACACAAGCTGCAGATGGGCGGTCTGGACAAAGGACCCGCTGATATGCTCAAGGCAAAAACGTAAATACCGCGTGCGCGCAAGGCAAAATGATAACCTACGGTGGTAATAATCTATTTTTACCCATAGGTACGATATGCGATGATGATTATTATTATTTTTTAATATAATTGTATAAAACTCTACTTCAATTCGAAAAATACGTAATAATTAAATATAAATTAATCTTTATATATAAAACTATTATTAAATAATATTTATAAACTTAATTTTAAAAACATTTATATTATAATTCATTTATCTATAACTAATAATAATACAAATAATAATTTAAGGTTTACATTTGCATATTATATAAACAATTCCGTAATAAGGACTAAAATGTTTGAAACGTTATTAATTTATTTTCTGGGGCCTATCGCCATGGGGTCTATCGGTTTTTTATTTGTTTACGTGTTGGTGATTTAAGTAAGAAACTGCAGCCATCATTTAGCTTGTTGTTATTTTTGTTGGATAACTATTGATTTTTAATTGTATATAACATCCTACAGATAATTAAAAGTTTAATTATTTTATAATTTTATATGAATTCCAACAAATTATTTTGAAAAAAAAAAATGTTAAGAAATTGAATAAAATCAGTGTCACTTTCTTAGATTATTATCATGTAGTATAATTTCTTAACCCATTCACGTAAACAATGAAACAAAATGTGACTATATAGATATTTATCATACAACGTAAACATAAACAATAAAGTAATCCAGGCCAGTTTTTTTTTACCAAGGAATTTTTCAACAATTGACGTTGTTCCTACTCGCAAGTATTATTATATTATGTTTTATTATTTTGTTTTTTTAACAGTTATTCGATTAATTTGAAATTTATTTTTTTTTATCGGGCTCGTAAAGAATTAGTATACGATATGACTACCTTATTTTTACATATTATATTAAATAGTTACACCGACACCCGAAAAGTTACATTTTCTTTTTCTGTTTGATATAATTTGTTTTGTTTAAGTTTCCGAACAGTTATGTTTTTACTGACTTATTATTATTATTATTTTTGTCTGGTTCAAGTTTATATATTTTGTCATCGACGCATTATTGTTCACATCGATTTTTTTTATGTTGTGATTCATTTATTTTAGTTGTTAATGTACTATTACAATGATATTGTAAAGTTATTTTTTTGTGTTCATATTCCTAGAGAATTCGTTTTTTTTTTTTCTATTTGGTCCCCAATACCTTAATTAGTATAAGCAATTAACTTTTTGGTTTACCTTTTAATATTATGTAGGATATGAATATATTTTGTATAACTATATAATTATGTTATGTAAAAACAAAGACGCATAATCCAGATGTTTACCAAGTAAAGTATTTTGTCCAAATTTTTTTGTAAATATAGATTAATGCTTGATTAATATTTAATTTATTTTTATTATCTTATATATATGGTTAAACATTAAACTAAAATAAAAATACATCTTTAGTTTAAAAAAAAAAAAAATGTTTTTGTATACCTACTTAACTAAGTTTTTATTATTATTATTTGTTTATTGTTTTTCATTTTTATGATCTATATTTTTCTATTATGCCTATGATATAATATAATAAATTGATCGTAATTTATTCCGACAATCCAAATGTTATATGATATAGGCCTATCTGAAACACATAATTCATAACGTGTAAAACAGCTTAATTTAGATTATAAGACGTTTATTTAGCATTTAGACTATTTTAGATTAATTAAACAATTTTAAAATTATATACGTATTAAAATAGTGTAATTTAATAATATAAGTATACCTAAGTGTTTATGTATATTGTATTTTTAGATCATCAAAAACATACTTTGAGGACGACTTTTTTGTATCCACATATACGTAATTATAGATTCAGGGTAGGTTTTTTTTTAATTGTATAGACTGTCAAAAGTTTATCGAAAACTACATAGTATTCCTAAAAAAACTCAGCAAAACATTTTTGTCTGATATTAATATAATATTATGATATTCTTATAATAATATATATTATCATTGTTTAAACATATATTTTCTGTTGTTTTACACCAATTTAACTGTAACGCTAAGTGAAAGTATAAAGAAGAAAGACAAATACGTAAATAGAATTAATAAATATTATATTATTATATTGTGTGAAAAGTCGATATGCTAAGACTAATATTTTTTAACTATATTTATTATACTATATATTATAATTGATACGTTGACTTTTTTCTCTGTCTAATACGCAGTTTTTAGTGTAGTGTGTTTATGATACAAAAATAAAAAAATTATAAATATACGTATAAATAGCGAAATTATAAGTATATGTACTTAATGTGTAAATACATATTATATATATAAGAGTAGTGCAACATTGTAGGCTATTGTTTTTTTTTTCTAATAGTACCTAATTTAAATGTTAGTATTAAAAAATAATGTTTTGTTTTTCAAGTGTATACAATTTTTTTTCAACAATTAAACAAGCTTAAATCCAGTGCAATATAACGTATTTCTTGAAGTTAATCTATATTTAAACGAAATGTACCTATACATAATATAGCTTTAGATTAATAAAAATAAAAAATTTTATTTAAAAAAAAAATCGGTTTTTTCCAAATTGATACAATTACGATTGATTATAGATACCTATATGCAATATGGTCTATGATTATAGTAGTATAAATATTATTCTAAAAATGCATACCTACGTGTTGGTGTCGATTTAATATTATATATTTATTTTTTTTTTTTTTATAATAGAAAATTGAATTTTATTAGTGTACCATAAAACACTTAAACCTATATACTTATAATTATTCAACGACGTATAATATGACGGTTTAGGTTCTTAAAAAATTAATTATGTGGAGCCACAATAAGCGTTTTTCATAAATATTAAAAATTGAAAAACGATGTATATATTATACTTAAAATATAAAGCACCTTCTTCTCGAGTTTGAAGAGTGTTTATATAATTAAAATATATATACGAGATTATAAAAACAATTTTGGCTCACAATAATATACGTTCACATTCCAACCGATACATTATGTGTTTTATAGTTATTCCACGTAGGTGTTATATATATATTATGATTTATGCTACGTTGGTATAATATATAATATAGGTTAGGTTAGTATATTTATAAGCATATAAATACATGATGAAGAAGACCAAGTATCCATACTGAGATCAAAAATTTATTTTTGAATTGTTTAATTGTAAAATCATAAAAATACCATACAGATTCCTATACTTATAATATTAATTAAATAATATTTTTGAATGGGAAATAATAATAATAATAATAGAATTACTGTTTTTAATTAAAGAAGTAAACTGAATCCGTAGGATAAAAATTTAAAAATCGTGTATTTATTTTAGTACCAATAAGGTATACCAATAAGTTATATCCAACTTTTTATTAAATGTATTATAATATACTTAACGTTTTTTTTTTTTTTTTTGTAATGATGGTTATACGTTACGTAAATACAATGTGTACTGAATTCGATTTCAATTTTATTGAATGTTACATAAGTACAACTGATACTTTATATCGAGTCTATAATATGCCAGGATGTAAGTAAATAAAATATTATTATAATTTATATATATATAAAAAAAAATAGTAGGTACATAATTAAATGCAATAATTTTTAGTATTTACTTTAGGTCACTTCTATAAAAAACTAAAAATTATTTAATACTATACCTATATATAAAAAATAGTATAAAAACATGTAAATTAATTATATTATATTGCCTACTTGAAAATAATATTTTTATGTCTTCTTAAATTAATAATAAAAAATGGAAAAAAATTAATTGAATTATTTATTCTTATTCGTCCTTAGGGTTTTTCAAAATTCTTGGTAATATATTTTTATATGGATGTTAAACTAAATAATATAAATATAACTACACTATACAAACAATGTAATTCTTCAGAATACAAAATTAAAAATTATTCATTATATCTTAGCTATTATTAAAAAAAATATTTAAATTAAATTCATTTATTATGTATCTAATATAACAAATTTATCGAATATATCTAAAGAATAAAACGGAACAAAAATGTAAAAAAATTATTATATAGTATTTAAAATATTAAACCATTAAGCATGAGTCAGTTTTAATATCAAGATAATACGAAATATCTATTTATTTAAGATTTATCTTCGATTTATAATAATATGTTATATATAATTATGTGTAGTAGATTAGTAACCTAACCTATAAGTTTTGATGACAATAATCCAATGAAATATATTTTACAACGGAAAATATGACGTAATTACCGAACGGAGTTTTTTAAAGTCATATATTTTTACTGTACTTTTATCGTCATATTAAATATAAGTTTTCTAAAGTTCTGAACATTACAAGAACTTAATTTAAATGAAAATTATTTACTCTAATGAACATATCATAGTGATAATTTATATTACGTTTAATTTAAGATTCTTTAAGACATTTAGTTAATTAAATATATAATATAATTTAATATACAATAATTTGGTTAAGTGACTATCTCGCTAAATTCGCGAAAAAATCAATATCTATATCTATTTATAGTCTACAGTTTATCTAGTGCGTTCGCACCTATTCATTTGTTATAGTTTTATTATGTTGGCGTGGGTCTTACTTGTTAATATAAAGATAATTTATTCTAAGGAAATAATTAATTTAATTATCGAAAATAGATTTAATGGTTAGAATATAATTAAATGCGTAGAATTAGTAGGCCCTTTTAATATATAATTGAAAAATAGACATTTTATTTTTGGAAATATTTACACAATAAACGCATATATTATATTGCAATTTAATATATAATCATATAGTTATCGTGAATATAGGTAGGTTATACCTATAAAAAAAATAACAATGTGTATATTACCTACAACCAAAAAAAATCGCACACGCCGAATTGTGCAGTTGTCTTAACCGAACAGCAAGAACTTCTACAAACACAAAGACAAATCTGTATCTACCTAAAACTCTATAGACATTTTTTATGATATTAATTTGGTTTTAAATATCGATATTTTATTATTTGTTATGTACCGGCCCAAAGGTAATAAATTTCTTCAAATAATGCGACAATGTGAGAATGTGACTCATAGGTACTTAAAATAATTATTATTTACACATACGGACTATTTAATTCAATAAGGTACATAAAATCGAGCGATAATCATAATATAATATACTACTTTAACTAACCAACATTAAATTATATAAATTAAATAATTTTACACATCTTGTTCAACAATTATTTCACTTTAAACATATTTCAGGGCAATTTCATCGCCGAATACAATATGAATATAACTTAATGATAACGTCACAAGTGCCGAAGTATTTTAAGTACATACCTAATTATATATTATAATTCGAACCGACGAGGTCAGTTTAGAGTGAAAATATAAAATAATACTATAAACACCAAACATTAGGAAAAGTGCGCAAAACACTCAGAAGGTGTATTATTTATACACACTGCATTATACAAAATAGTACACGACAGTATACGAATATAATAATAATAATAGTAATAATAATAATAATTATTATTATAATTATTATTATTATTATTATTATTATTATTATTATTATTATTATTATTAGTGTGTAATTATGTGTAAGTGTAAGTAAATCACGCGATATCACGTTTACACATTTTTCAGTATTTACTATTTTATATACATTGGTTTTTATAAACGATATACAAAGTGATCATATTATATTAACGTTATAATATATACGTAATATTTTCTAACGTTTTCAATGTAAATTTTTTTTTTTTAACAAACACTCTGTATATATTTCTTATACCTTGTATCTATATATATATATATATATATATATATACGATCACATGCAACACACGAGAAATTTTTTCTTGCGTGCAAACTGAAAGAAACCGTTGCCGTGTGTGCCGACAACAATTTGGTATAATTTTATATAAGGTACCTTTAATATAATTAATATTTTCATTAGGTGTAAATTAAAATTATTTTCTATACATATTCGTATAACAATATATCTGTGGAAGTGTGGACAGACGTAAATTTCGTCCGAAAGGGAAAAAATTGTAAATTGCGCCCAGTATACATTTTAGGGTAATTTGTATTTCTATATAGTAAATTGCATCCGTCGTATTTTTGAAGCAATATTACATTTATGATAACAATTTACCATTATCCAGATGACATCACGAGTAAACAGCTGTTACTATCCTTTAAACATTTTCTTCCTGTCCTTGAGAATTATTTTTTTAAGTAGGTTAGTAAAGTTAAACTATAAAATACTTATATAAAATTTCATATTTAAAAATGCTTTTCACGTTTCTACATCTTAATTTTATTTCACTTAAAGCTAATTCTTGTTTTAATTTTGTAAATTAGTAATTTTCACAAACTAAAATATTTTATATTTAGCTAAATACACTACTATATAAAGTATTCATGATGTTGTTGTACAAACAACATATTCGTTATATTCATTTTATTAATATTAGTAGATACCTAATATTTATCATAAAATATGATAAAACGATAAACGATAGCACCTGTAATGACTGCATCCAATATATAAAAGTTTATAAAATAATGAATTCAAGATCAATTGGATACTATGGGCGCAAATTACTATACCTACTCAATATGAATCAAAAAATCTTGAGATCAGATATCTTATAAAGTAACATATAAAAATATAAAAATAAGAATATCTGGTGAAATAATAAATAATTTATATCTAAAATATTAGAGTTTATTTTAAAAATATATATTAATCTATATAATTGTTTTCTTAATAGGTATACATGCTACTTTAATGATAATTTTTTAAAGAAACAGGAAATCATGTATATTAATGAATAGTATTATAATATTTTATACATGTTGGTTAATAATATATATTACAGTTTTACATGATATTTGAAAAAATATATGTTCTCATTTCTCTCACGCCTAGACCTTAAATACGCTACTGACGAGTATATTAATAAATGTCGCTATCTATCTTTAGTGCATACTTAACTATATATTATATAAATTTTTTGGAGCCATGTGCGGAAAAATTGTTATAATAGGAAAAACGTTATTCGACACAGGATTTTTATTTCGTTTTTAGTCCCTCAATCGCCCAGTGACGTTATGGAGGAAAATCTATATAGGTAAACCTTACGTCTGTACAATGCAGTGTAGCTCGTATATTATACAGAGTGTCCTACACCACGTGTTTCTCCCGAATAATTTTTTTTAAACTTAATATTTTTTAAATATATTAATTGTTTTTGTAATTCATGATTGCGGAAAACTCGTGTATTTTAATATTTTTTCAGTGATTCTTATGTGAATTCAAGACTGAAAAATATATATTTGTATAGTTTCGTTTTATATTTTTTAAAATTACAACAATGTAAAAAGTTGTAATTTCATTACATTATACATTCGTGTGGACATTTATAAGACAATCTAGATCAATTTAATGTTGTCATATTATAGCTTTTCAGTTGACCTCCATTCGTACCTATAAAACTACTGTGCCTGCACGAAGGCGTTTTTTATTTAAATACTTAGGTGCAATGCTGTCCTTCAGATTCGGCCACTTATAAACTTGTTTTAAAGCTTAAAGTATAATAAATATATTTAGTTATATACCACAGTTATCTTCGGTAGATCTACAATAATATACGGATTTTTTATTAATCATATAAAATTTTAAATTTAATTAACCCCCTCAAAAAAAAAAAAAAAACAAGAAATACGTTTCCAAATTAAAATAAACGTGATTCGTGTATGTAATTATATTGATAGGTTAGTTGATTGATTATTATTTTAAATATATATATAACAATATTATACCATAGAAATAATTTAAAAATTGCGAATTAAGTATTAAAAGTGATTATATTAAGACGGACAAATGCCTGGGATGAGACCACTCTGTATACATACTTCGTACATATTGAGGGGGTGGTACCGGTCTTAGGTTGTAATTCACGCAGAATCCGCGGGTAGTTTTCTTAGGGGAGAATGTATATATATATATATATGTATATATCTTTAGCTATGTACATGGGCTAAGGGTCGGTGTATCGTATCTTATATTATATATATATATATCTAAGTACGCGAGGGGAGGAAAAAAACCGTCGGCGACGATCAATAGCAGTAGTAATAGGTATATATATATAGTTGGTATGGTGGTGCTACGCGGGGAATATAGCTAAACTCTTATGGAAAACGGTTACGCCCTGTGGAATGTGCTGCATATAACCCGCGGACCCCATGGGCGGTAAAATGTAATTTTATCAATCCGACTTGATCACGCGCATTTTCTGGGAAATTTTTCAGACATCTGTCTCCGAAATATGGATATTCCTCATCGTGTTTAAAAAAACACAATAATTTATATTAATCACTTTAGGTCACTGAAAAGGTACATTTTTTAAGAATATTTTTAATTTAATTTTCTTTCAAACTTTTAGTATAAACAAAACAATTACACAGTTAATAATTGTGTATAGGTATCTGTAGGTACATCCATACACCGTTATTATATAATGTGTTGATTTTACCGGTCATTTATGGGATAAATATCTATACCCAACGACGATTATGCGTATGGGTTTGATCATAAAAAATGAATAAAATAATTGAAAATAAAGAAAAATATTCTGGAAGACACGTATATCACAGCCATAAATTATAACGCGTATACAATATCAGTTATTGAATAGGGCTGAGATTTTGATGGAATGACATTTTTAATCTGGTGTATACGTAGCTCCGTAACTGCAAAATATGGTTTAGGTGATACAGATTATTATTTGAGTAATTTTTATTTTGCATTTTTTGACGTCGTTCTTTAAAATTCTATTTTTAGAGAATTTTTTGTTGTTTTAAAATTTTAGTGTTCTTTTATAAATTATTAAGAGCATTTTTCACGAAAATTGTATTTTATTATTTGATTAACAATAATTATCAAAAATGAAATATCAATAATAAAATATAACTATTATAATAATTAACAACAAATTATTATGAGATAATTAGTTAAAATGTATTTTTTTAATTATTATTTCAGATTAAGAAGTTAGAAGATAGATTAAGAATATACTTAGGCTATAATTCATAAATTACAATTGATTAATAAATAATAAATAAAAATATATTTAAAAACAATTTTATTTATTTTTGTCATAAATTCATAAAATATAAATATAAATTATATACATTTTATAATAGTTTATATCTTAATATTGTGTATACATTGGATAAAGTAACTATTTTCATGCAATTCTTACTAAACCATAATCATTTGTTTGTTTTAACTGACCGTCATTACTTCCATAACGAATTTCCTACCTCAAAAGTGTAATTTCCGGTTTTATTCTCTAATCTCTTTCTCTCATTGCACTAATTAGTTTTAAAGTTTCAACTTGTTTTATATTTGTTACATAGCTATGTTATATGTTTACTCATGTTCCACAATAATTGTATTTAAAATGAGTCACATAAGCTGTATTACGAAATCGTCCAAAAGGATACATTGTCTGATACTTATTATAATTTTATTATTATATGTATTTAATATTTATCTCGGAGCAAGCACATTTTTAATAAAATAATATAATACTGTTTATATAATAAAAATGTTATTCTATAAATTATATTACCTATCAAATATTAATCTGTATAAATTTATCTGTATTTTAAAAAATAATCTCACTTACGTTATTTCTTATTTCTCGATAGTATCTTTAAATGTTTTAAAAATTCCACTCACAATTTGTCCCCATAAAAGTTTTACCGATCGAAATTATCGCCTGTAAGACGCGTTTCGTCGACAATGAATTTTTGTCATCTTCAAAATAAGTTGGCATAAAGATTATTAAAAAAAATATTACAATGTTTACACGTACTTTTACAAATTCAGTAAAATTTGGTACTTAGGTATTTTTATAATATAAATATGTATTTATAACTAAATATAAGAAATTTATAAAATACTAAGTATTAAAATATTACAATAAATTAAAGAATGGTTTTAAAAATGTCGATATCTTCAGGGCCGTAAATACAAGGTGGGTTAGGGGGTCAAACTCCCCCTTACACTTTTAACAACATGGAAATATACACATTTCTACCATATTTCAAAATATTTATTATTATCAGCCAAACATAGATTAAAAATAGATGTGTATACTACTCGTATTATATTATAAACTGTCTGTTATTATACGATTATAGTAACACAAATATTGTATGTTATTAACACTTTTATAATTAACTTATAGTTCTATTATGAACACTCCATATACAACTTTTGTCTACAGATTGAACATATTAAAATCGAAAAATATATGTACCTACTTCATAGTATTATAGTTGTACTATAAAAATGCTTAATATTTTAATTCTACTGAATATGTAAAAATATATGTCAACCTAGTTAACCATTGCCAACCTATTTTGATGATGTCAAAAACTCCTTAAGCGAAACGGATCTCGCCAGTCCAGACATGCAATTAAAGTTGTCTAAGAATGTTTTTATAATGTTTCAGATTCCAAGACAAACATCAGAGTGTCAGATATAAGACATATTCGATTATTACCTTAATATGCTTAGTCGTTTTGATTATACTATATGTTAAATAAATAAGCTGAAAGTTTTGAATATACTTTGGCGATAAAATGATGTAATTTTGCAATCATTTCATAAAAAAAAATAATGTATTATAAAACAACTTTTGTCGACACATATCTTTAAAATAACTGGTAGTACACTAATTAGTAATTATAGATGATATATTATATTATATATGATTTTAAAACTATACTTCTAGATAATTTCAGCGTATTTCGAAACAAAATACTCATAAATCGAATATATTCTAAAAAATTATTATTTAAGATATTAAATATTAACATTTTATTTGTATAGATATTACTTATTATACAATGTAGGATGCTGCTAAAAGCATGAAAATATTTAGATTCATAGGAAAAACATAAATACCGACAGATTAAAAAAAAAAACTTTTTTTTAAATTGTTATAAATTTCTTTATTGTATAATCTATATGAGTAGATTGTAATATTACCATTTGCGGAGTTGGTTGTTCGAAAGCGATTTACAATATGAATATAGCAGTGGTTATACAATTTGACTGTATGCGAAAAAAATCGATTCCGATCATATAGCAAAGCCAGCTATAATATAATCAAATAAAATAGGTCAACAAAATACATCTTAATTTTTTCATTTAGCACCGGCCGTGAAAACGTCAATTTAATATGACGTTAAATTCGTGTCTTAATTTTTTCTGTCAAAAAGCGTCGGTGGATACCTACGAGTTTTTAAACACATAGTGAATTATTATGATTATGAATAATAAACATAATTATATTTCTGTAATATATTTGACATTTTATATAATCTGCATAATATTGTATATACCTATATTAATAATATGTACCAGGAAACGAGGATTTCTATTAGTGTCGGTTATTGTGTTTTTAATAAGTTAGTAATTACTTATTAGTTCCGCTATTAGTTTACAAGCAGTTTTATTGTATCATTTTATATTCTAAAATACATAATTGGATTTATTAGCATTCAGTATTGTAAGTAGTAATATAGTATTCGACGTCGTTCACTAATTCGGTAATAAAATATTATAATGTGGGCAATAACTGTAATGTCATCGTCAAAACGTCAAGACGCGTATTATTCTGTGTTTAATACTATATTATACATATCTCATGCTGAACCTGCCAGTTTTCCGATTAAATTGTTGATTATTGTTAACATTTGTACTTTAAACGTTAGATTATTGTCTTTATAGAGTGTATACTATGTATTTTGGATATTTCATATTTGCTATCAACTATTCTTCCTTGAATAATATAATAATAATATAATAATTTTTCTTCTAATATATTGTTATTGTATAACAATATAATTAATAACGATACATTCATACTTCAAGTCTTTTATACTTATATATTGAATTATAGTTGTAATAGTATAAAATGTAATATAATATAGGTAGGTACCTGTTTAATTTATTTAAAATTATTAATTCATATAGTTTTAAAGTTATTAGTTAAATTTTTCCATTTTGTTGTAGTGTATATTCTTTATTTTTTTGTACAAATATTATTATATCACATTCAATATTAATTTTATTATTTCAATGATAAACTAAAACGATTCATATTTTGATTATTATAATACTATATAACGTTTTTGTTATCAAAAACATTTTACTTAATAATCTTTATTGCATATTGACACTCGTCTGCTTGTAGTTTATAAATATAATAACTGTATAAATTATATTATTGTTTTAAAACTTAGTGGATAAAATAATTGATCGTTTTGTGGTTTATACAAACATTTTGTACTAATAAAATATTGTGTGTAACGAATAAACTTTCATTGCAAACTTTGTGTACTGTTATTTCGCCAACAAAATTATTATCGTTTCACATTGTTGTATTCGAAACTCTAAAAGTTTATATAATACAGTTTAGAAATCAGTCTGAATTATATATATTTCTGTATGAACCCGTTCATAACAATTTAGATTATGATTTTATTAAGTTCGAGTTATGATCGTAAATTCATTTCGTATGTCGTTAAAGTTATATGCCCGAGACGCACTTGGATTCATATAATATTTATGTGTTTTTCTTGTTTTTTATTTTTTGTAGAAATGTGTAATTATATATATATATATATACGAAATATAGTTTGATGTTTAATAATTTGTTTTATTATTATTATTGAAACTGATCATGGCTCTCTGGTTTATTTTTTTAATACATAAAAATCACGTTAATCGTTACATAAAATGGCCGAAAACGGTCGTTTTCAATTATTTATTATTATCATTTTTTGACTATTTTTCGTTCGAATATAACGTGTTATAATATAACACGCATGATTTACATTATATTGTTAAAAATCGAAATATTTATTATCTAAAACTCGCGTCGAAATAATTATTTTTAAAATGTAAACATTTAGACTTTAGGTATAGGTCGAAAACATCTCTTCTCAACCATATACTATGTTATATTGTATATTACAAGGCATAATACAGCGGTAAAATTCAATTATGACGTGTAGGTAACTACGACATTATATTTTATTTTCTCCTCTGCGGAGTGCCAGGCCATATAGTAATTATTGTTATTATTTTTATTCTATTCGCATCGTTGTCGTTATTATTACTATTATTATTATTATTATTTTTATATTATTATCTGCTGATCCTCATGATTATGTGCCATCGTGTGTGTGTATGTATTGAAGCCGCTCGCTGGCCGACTCGCGGCCTGGACTCGCTTTAAACCGCCGCTGCCGCGTGCATTTCGTACTTTACGACGACATTTATCACGTTTATGGTCGGTTTTCGCTCGTAAAAACGAGAGAGAGAGAGAAAAAAAAGAAACAATGGTGCTGTCCGACCGAAAATATTACGCGCGTATAATTATTCCGACACGTAATACAATAATAATAACGATAATAATATTATAATATTCGTATAACTCGCCCATATTACAATATTATTATAATGCATTTGTTTTTTTTTTCGTCTCGTTATAAATTTTCTAGAGAAAAAACGGGCTTTCGTTTATAACGTATATATATAGGCACACGCGCCGCCATCGGCACTGTTTGTGGTCGGTTATTTCGACTTTGACGTAAACACAAACCGCTTTTTCGTTAATATATTATTATAACATGTTTGTACCTATCGTATTTTGTTTATCTCGTATTTTTAATTTATTACGTACTTTGGGTACGCTCACATACCTAAACATTTGTTTCTAGGTTCGCGTATCATCTATACCCGCTAGACACGGTACCTCGTAGTATAAATCCGGAAAAAAATATAACTAAACGTATTATTTAATTATATGCTTTTTAATACCATCATACACATTATATATTTATATATTTACATAGTTTAGGTCTAGTTTATTTACTTGATATAATGCATACTAAATATTAAATATCAAATTTATCATTTCAATTTTTATTATTTGTACGCATTGATATGAGTATAATATGTAGTTTAAGTTAACAATAATAATACGTTGATTTTAATATACAAGTAAACTATGTATTATCCATTGATAAATCATGAAAATAAAAATATAAAAATTTTGCAATAAATCCAAAATATAATACATTATAATAAGAACATCAACAATGAACTGCATACAGAAAAGGGATGTCAACAATATATATATATATATCTGTATTAAATTAACAAAATGTAACCTACAGAATAGGTAAAAGTATAATAAAATACTATGGTGAACATTTTAGATTTATCGTTTATATAAGTATTACTTAAAACTTAACTTCCTAGTTTCGTCTAGTCCACCAAGGTATCGTAATTAATTTTTTTTTTTCTAAAATATATATAATACTATTATCATTAATTATGTATTATATATTATTATTTCACGACTCACGACTGTTAATTTAACATCTTGAAGAATGTGATAATAATTATGACATATATACCTTATAACAGGTATAGCTTAAATAGTTTTGTTAGAAAAGTACCAAAAACAATTTTAGAATAAAGATATTTTCTCTAGGTATAAGTTAACAAGGCATAGTTTAAAAGTTATACTTACTTATCTCGTGTACACATGTTATTATTTATTGCAGTAGTAAAATTAATTTTACTTTTAAAAACTTAATTTTTAAGTTATTAAACACGCAATTTACATTTATATCATATAGACATACCTATATAAAACAAGTGACAAGTAAAATTCCTTATTTGTTAATATCTTACTTTATACTCACAATTAAAACTTTAATAGTTAAATCTTAAATTACAAAATTTAGCGGAATTATAATTTTAAAGGATTTTTCCCAATACCCAAGTATTATACTAAATTATATTTTATAAAAATAATGATAATATTAAAAAATTAAAATGGTATTATTTTTATAATGTTGTTGAGAAGTCGAGTATAGATCAAATAATAAATCAATGGACTCACATTGTTTAAATATTAAATCTTAATTTTATATTATTTTATGATTATTAAATTATTTTTAGTATAAGTTCTATAATACAATATAATGTAACGTGTATAATTTACATTTTGTCACCCTTTGCATTAAGACACATGTTTAATAAAATAAAATATTGATGGTTTTTCAAACCCTATTTTCCGAGAAAAATATCAAAAATTAGCATAATATTTACGTTTATTATTACTAACTATATGTTTCCATAGTTAGGTGCATATTATTTTGTCATGTTAACAAAGTGTTGTGTATTTTATTATGCATTTTTAAACGCCCCACAGTGATCGTTTTTCCGAATTTGAAATAGACCTTTATGTATTACTATCAGTCTATTTATTATAAGCACAGTATATGTTTTCTCTCGTTTTTTCCTTGTTTCTTAAACACACACTATAAACACCTTTCCCTGTGCTGTCGTATAATATTTTATAGCCCAAGTATTGTTCAGAACGCGACAAAAAGTCTTTACGAATGTACCTACCGTATACATGTTTTCATTGAGATCTCCCCAATTTTTCAAATTTTATGGATGTTTTACAAACGTTTAAATAATATTATGATCTCGCGTGGATTATAAATCGTGATATTTATTACAAATATAAAATTCATATAAAAAAAAAAATTATATACAAATAATAAACTTAACGATTTTAATACTCAATTGAAATTGAAAGACGAATAAAACTACTATAAAATAAAATAAATTATTACACTTTTGTTAACAGTTAACACTGTTCTAAACAAAGATGTGTAATTTATTATTTAATATTTATTGGTAATTTATTACTTTGACATAGAAACCAAAACATTGATGTCTAAATAATAAATAGATTCGATGCTTTTAGGATGAATGTAATATAAACTGAAATTATTTTAACAATCAAATTGTTTAGTTAATAAAATATATTT
Organism: Eriosoma lanigerum; assembly: GCA_013282895.1. NCBI lineage: Eukaryota > Metazoa > Arthropoda > Insecta > Hemiptera > Aphididae > Eriosoma > Eriosoma lanigerum. Next base: position 44,324,698 of record CM023358.1, read on the forward strand.
TTATTGGTTTTTATCATAAATATATATTTGTGGTTTTAGTTTTAAATTATAATAATTATAAATAGGTACTATCTACATAAATAATATAAATAAATAAATCTATAATGTAGACTAGTCGTAATTTACTAATGTATATACTTGTTATATATTTAATGATTTTTAAAGTTTCAGTATTCAGGGTATTATGAATATTTTAAATAAAATCATTGTTATAAAAAATTTAAATATATATTAGGATTAAAATATTAAATTAAGTTTACTAAATATGTATTTTAAACAAATTATATTATTGTTGTACATTGTAATTACAATGTTTTCACACATTTTGTTTTATAACATGTTTATTTACATTTAAATAATATAAAATAGGGATGATATTAAATTGACATCTTAATTTTTTCTGATTTTTTCATTTCGCCAATATAACATTTAACTGCAGATTTTGGAATAATATTATAAATTATAATTATTGTATAATTGATAAAATAGCAAATGTAATTTTTATTTAACTATTGTTATTATAAAATAAATAGATAAAAATAGGTTCCTACCGTAAACAACAGAAAAAAATATATATACAAAATTAACATTATTCTTGACTTTATTTTAATATTATATAATTATTAACTTTCATAATATAATACTATTTATAGAATAAAAGATTAAAATTTTTAACTGACATATGATATGATTTTTGTTTACTATACGTTCGACGTAATATTCACACTATCATTATGTTGCATCTGAAACAGAGAAATCATCATTCTATAAGATTTCTAATGTTTGTCACGACATAATATTATTATTGTATGTATCGCAACAGTTTCTTTATAACCTACAGTGGTTATTATTTTATTATTATTGCATATTTTAGTTTAGCGTCATCTAAGATGTGTTTAGGTTGGATACAAATGCGTTTTTACGATGTCACGAGTCACTCACTATAAGTATATTTATAGTCATTTTGACTTTGTGTAATTTTTATGCGATTTTAGTGTTACATATATACTTATAGTTACTGTAATCAAATCTGAAATACTGAAAGGTTTTATACCTCTATACTGAACATTGAATATATTATAAATATATATATATATACATATATATATGCTTAAGAAATAAAATATAATAATAAAACACAAAGTTAATTGATTTTTTCTAAGTTTGTTTACCAATAAAAAAAATAATAATGAAGTAATTTACCGTGTTATTGGTATTATATTTCGTTTGTGTGTGTGTTTTTTTTCAAAGTATTTCACTTAACTGTAAAATATTTACTTATTTTAATTTGTTGGCTACTTCTATAATATTATATATTTTACAAAAACCAACCGTTTGGCCTAAAAAACGTATTTTTATACTACGTATACAGTGGAGAAGGCAAAGTAGTAAGTACATTAACAGATATAATACTATCAAAATACGAAGTCATAATTACGTATGAGATAATATTATAATATAGTAAACGTTAAAATTTGTTCGGAAAATAAATGTTATGAATGTTATAATAATGGTGAATTTTTATGTTACAGAGATATATCTATATTTCGAGCAATTTAAACTGCTGCAGTATAAGTTAAACAAGTATATTCGATATTTTTTTTCGAATTCAAAAGGTATATATTGTTATTATTCATTAAATACAATAACATGAAATCATTGTGTGTGTTTATTCGACCGAATCGGCAATGCTGTGATAATAGTGCGCGAAAAAGATTGCGAAGCGGTTGGATATAATTTTCTGAATACTGCGACGGTGTTGTCGGTATCGGGTAGGTATAATATTTTATAGAAGACAAGACACGCGTTTTTACGACCTTCGCCTCACTTCATCGTTGCTAAGGGTTACTTCGCAGAGTTTTTCTTTTCTAATCCACAAGACCCTCATAGAAAAATAATATATAAATACACATGGGCGTATATAATAATATATATTGTTATTATATTGTAATATAGGCGTTTCTTCGGCAATGAGAGAAAACCCGTAAACTGGTTTTATACGGATTTACATAATATTATACACGCTAACGTATTGTATAAATGTCATGTTCAATAATAGCAAAAATCTTATCAAAAAATACGTATTATTCAGTTTCTATAAGAAAGCGAGACAATGACGGACCGTGGAAAATATAATATAATATATATAGTTGCGTTTACGGTTATTTCACATCATTTTCTCGAGCCTTAACGAATCGTCAACGAATACTCTGGTATTGGTCAGGTATATTAGTGATCGTTTGTATTTTACAATAAGTAATCGACTGCGTTGTAGGTGTTGGGGTATATCGTTTCAAACGAAAGACTGCGTTGTTGGAGCAGTTCTCTTCTCGCTTATACAGCTCAAGGTTGAACTTCAAATGTAGCATGTCTCGATAAACGTATACAGTATATAAAAAATAAAAAAAATCCCCCAAATAAACGAAATCCCTACGGTATATTTTTGTGCTTCAGTGGAAAACTGGAAAAGTTGTTTGAGATTGTCTTCCTGTGTATATATAATTATATTCACTATATTATACTTTGTATTCAGCAAAAAAATCTAATTTACGAGACCGACAACAAAATCTAAAAAATTATAGTGTAATAATACCTGTAAGTAGAAAAAAAATTGATTGGCAATACACTTATATTGTAAATTAAATAATATATTTGACATTTATTAAATATTTTTTACTATAATGTAAAAGAAAGGTTATTTTTTATAAAAAATATTGCTCTGAAATATTATGATAGGTAGGTTTGTACTAAACATTTAGGTATTGAAAAGTTAATTAATAATATTACAAAAGATTTAACTATAACGACTAAAAGGTTATGAATACTGACTGCTTTAATATATATGGGGTTAATTTTTAATTTAATAAAAACATTCTCAAATCGCTCTTTTGACCAAAATTGGAAGTTGATACATGAATAATATTCATACAAATATAAATACCTATACTCTTTAATTCAGCAATCTTCAAATTTCTCATAATTTAAAAAAAATAATGTACTTTTTATTTTATTTATATGTGATATATTTTATATAATTAATTAAATAATAGTAATTAAAGGTATTATTATTGTATGATGTTCCTACTTAATAATTAAAAAAAATTCTAAAATTTTAATTTTCACAAGGAAATTGTAATTCGTAAATGTCTTTACCTATTACAATAATACAACATTTATTTATTTAACTGTGTTCATACTAAAAATGCTACTAATGCTTAAAGATGCGAATTTTGATTTTAAATATATTTTTCACAAAATTGCTTATTTTAAAGTTTTCCACAAATTATAATATTACAACTATTTATTGTATAGATTCACCATAATAAGTGCTATTTATATATAAATAAATGTGTACGTGTATAATATAATTATTATAATATCCTTGGAAATTTTGGTAGGTTATTAAGTTTCTTCACAAAACCTTAAAATGATCGGATAATCGCTATACTATATAGATTACCAACATAAAAATATAAAAGTGTATTGAATATATTATACATTTATTTTTCATTTATATATTCAAATTACGAAAGTCTGCATAATTTTTGCAAATACTTAGGTACTTATTGATCATTATCAATCCATATCAAATATTTAAATACAGGTATAAAACGTAGAATAATTGTTTTCAGATTCGTGTTAAAAATGATTATAATATAGTTTATAATTGTTAATTAAACATGTTTTTGGGGGACTAATCGCGTGTTAACCCATTGATAGAGTTGACCTAAAAATAATGGATTGAATAATTAATTCTATAAGCACGTATACCTTAATGTCATTATTATGGCTAGGATTTGTATATTATGAATTTGCATATGTTTTTCCTTGTTAATTTTATTATTTGTTAGGTTACAAGTTATAAGGTTATAATTGTAAGTATACAAAATATACTTCATATTGTTGTAAATAAAATCATTAGATTTTTTAGTCTTTCAAACGTAGTTTGGTTTATTGTAATTAAACATATAGGTAATCTATTTGATAAGTTTTTCTTTGGTATTTCTTAAAATTAAACAAACCAATATAAGTAGGTAGTAGGTACATATAAAAATATAAATATATAATTGTAACAAAATAAATTTGAGAATATTGAAAATATATACGTTCACATTTTTTTTGTACTATAATAATTGTTCAATAAAAAAAACTGTTTTATATAAAATAATAATTAATAAAAATTAAATAAATAAAAAATAGTAAACATATTACGACTAGAAACAAATTACTTTATATGTTATAAGCATAGTTATATATAGTATAGCATATAGTTTTTGAACATGAATTATTTTGAATAAATTTCATGGCCACTCCAATATAAAAATATGCCCAATGACTCTCGTTGTAGGTATTACGAAATAAAAACAAACAAAAGTAGGTAATAATAAAATTGTTATTATTATTATTATTATATGGCTGGTATAAACTAGTACAATTTATCGTTATTTATAGTATTTATCGATGATAAAATTATAAAATCTATAATAAGTTTAAAGAGTAGAAATTTAATCTTAACGATATACTAAAAATAATCGATCACTGCAGCGAATCATATTATATTAAGTAGTTATACGTATAAGTATATATATATACTTATATCGATATATACATGTAATTGTAATTAAATTTAGTCGCATCATTTATATTTTAACGTGATCGGCGGCGCATCATCATTGAATAAACGCGCTTATAATAACAAGCAGAATTATTTCGATTTTATTACAATACTCTCCCGGGCTGGAGACATATGAACATCGAAATATTCAAATATAGGATATTTAATTATTTACGCGAGACATTAAATTTCGTTAAATCGACGTGTTGTGTGTCGAAGAATCGGTATATCGTGTACGATATATATATATATATATATAGAGAATAATAATTTATATGTATATATATATATATATATATAATACGCTTATTATATCCCATAAAAACTGAGATTTTTTAACGACTCTCGGTGGCACGCACCCATCTCATCTGAAGCTGAACCTAAAGAATTGTACCTCGTGTGAGTTCGTGAGTAGGGATTTTTTATCTTCGTTTTCATTTTTTTACGACTGATTAGGTTTTTTTCCGTTTTTGTTTTTAATGACCGTACATAATATTATATATATATACGAGTATTTTCTGTGTATATGTCCGAGGCGTTCATTTGTGGATGATGGTGGAATAACAGTAGGGCTCCGAGGGAAACCGTTAATCACGTGCGTTTGTCATTTACGATCCGGTTTGGAAATAAAATCCAAAAATAACGACTACTCAACAGTTTTAGGTGTTTCTAATTAATCACGTGCTCGAGTCAAAATGCAGAATGCCCGATGTATGTAATGTATAAGCACGTTAGATACCTATAGACGATAAAATATATCGAATACCATTTATAAAAATAACTATAAACTTATATAAAATACATAACAATATACGAAGCCGGATTTAAATTTAGTGTGTGGTACAAATTGTTTTATGAAACAAATAACACTATAATATGTAATAGAATATTAAAAATAAAAAAATACCTTCAAATTTTTAATTTTTAATTACTTATACTTATTTTAATTTTCTTTACATAATTCAATCCACCTTACAAATTATAATAACTAGAACAAGTACGTACCTAAACCTGCTATTTATTTATTCAACTCGTCTGTATAAGAATAATTGTAATTATACTCGGGAGGACCAAAAGTTGCCTATCTCTCTATAATATATATTTCAACAATAATATTATATTAGGTATTAACACGTCTGATGCAAATTTTTAGATCTCGTTATAAAATCAAGATAGTATATACGGGCACGTCGTAAAAAGTAATCCGTTTTTTGTGTTAATTAAAATACCTTTGGCCATGAAAATTATAAAAAAAAATATTTCGTTATCTTTGAAAACATTTTGCAGAAAACATGCCCGCATAGCCACGCCTATAGATAAATAACAATAAGTTTAGGTATATACTATATAGGAGACATAGGCGTGCGCAGAATTGAATTTCAGGTGGTGCTTCAAATATTTTTTTGGGCCCCTTTATTTTATACTATTGTCAAAGTTATTATTCGTGATAATACGAGTAGTTGAAATAGCAATATTTTGTAAATATTTTATATCTTTGTTGTTTTTAGTCATTATATATTAAACGCGTAATTATATAGATTTATACGTATTATCATATTATGTTAGGATATGTTATAGATATTATAAGATTATATATTTTTGAAATTATGTTTGAATTGAGGGGAAATATAGCGTAAAATATTTTTATGGTTCTCGAATTATTAAATTTCGGAGATTTTAAAATTTTGGTCCTCCAAAATAGCAGGTGGTGTCTAGGCACACCCGACACATACTGTGCGCACGCCTTATTTGATAGGAGAATCATATACCAGTTGTGTTGTCGAAAATGTTTCAATCACATATTTGATATATATTTTTAAATACAATTTTTTTTTACGAAGTCGTCGTGTTCTTCGTGCGTGGAAAAAATGTTGCGAAATGAAATAATATGATATTTCAAACTGGTGTTAAGAACGCGCTCACGGCCGGGTCATCGTTTATCGATCGATCGCAACTTTCGGGGCGACGGCGTACGTAAGATGGCCGTTCGCGATCATGGCGCGCGCGCTTCGACAATCATTTTTCGCGTCGGTACGGAGCACGCGCGCGGTTTTATCTCCGTTAACCTAGTCCTCGACCTCACCCATCCGTCCGACATTTCGTCGCTATCTGATTTTGATAAAAATCTTGTCTTCTTCATTGCAACAGAAAAACTCATCCGATAGGCAATCACATTAGTAGTTAATCGATATAGAGTATTCGATATATTATATATAACGATCTGTAAAATAGGGTAAGTACCATAAATAATGTTATTTTATTGAACCGACGTTTTTATTATTGATTTATTAACACTTATCACAGTATTAGGTACCTCTATTCTCTCATATGTATCATTTACATTACGATCTCTGTATTATGATCGGTGCCCGCGAATTTCAATTATAATTATTTCACCTAACGAATTAGTAAGCAATTCAAATGTTTTAAAACTAAAAATATGTATGCATAACCAAATTGCTTTACCCAAATTGTTGAATGGCATATAAATTATTACGGTCGTACGAATATAGATTTAAACTATATTATGTGGTCATGAAATTGGTATAATGCAATAGATAACATTGTTTTATATTTTGAAAAATCTTGTTATTTTTGTCGATTAAGTCTGAAACGGTCTTCGAAAAGTTATTTTTCAGCAAATAAATAAAATGTTCGAAAATAATAATAATAATAATATTTTGTCGTTTCTATGAAATCGTCTCACATAATATACTCGTTTAATTCGTTATCAACTATTAGATTGGTTTCATTGAAATTCGATCGTTCGTGTACAATAATTATCCCATTTCGGTTTCTGCCATGTCCGAGAGATCTCGTTGTCGAGCGCGCGTACGCCATCTGTTCGCTTGTTGCTCTATCGACGGCGATTTTCACGTGATTACCTAAATCATACATAGCTGGCGCTGCTATTATGATGTACGTCTAACCTATTACCACGTTTTGAGATAAATTATTATTATTATTTATCAATATCAATAATCATTAAGATATTAATTATTTTTTTATTATAATTTATACATTTATAATAATACATTTATATTTATAATTAGAGAACTGCTTAGAAATTTATATACTATTAGGTATATTTATTGTATTGTTTCTATTGGAAAATATATATTTTCTCTCACATTTTTGTGATATTTTATCTCTTTTCTTGTCCATCAATATTGAGAGTCGAATAATAAAAGCTTCTAAATAATATACTTACGTTTATAATTAGGTATAATTAGGTAGGTACTACATGCTTTATCAATTATTAATCTCATTATACATTTTATTTTGTTTCCTATAATGTTGTCGTATTAGGTAGGTGTACCTATATGACGTGTTACAACTAAGTAAAAAAATAAGTTATAATAATATAATGATTGTTTTTAATTTAAATAATGTATAATAAAATATGTATCGGTTTACTCTTAAACGATTTTTGGTACAGGAAAAATCCTTAAAATCAAATAAACTATGACAAATAAATGCGAATCTTGATGCTATAGTAAAATATTTTATAGTGATGAAATTTAATTTAATAATTTTGAACTACTATATTATAATATACTAGCATTGATATAACGCTGTAATGAATTAAATATTTTAGAGATTTCATAACGGGTTAAACATATTTTTATTCTATTAATTTTTTAGTGCGATAAATTTATCGAAAGTTTATGAAATTGGTGTTGTTTTACTACCTCTTAATATTTATTTATTTATTCTTTTATTCAATTTAAGCTGCGGCATCTAATGGCCATTGGCTAATAAAGTTATATTTACAATATTATGATATATACAAATTATAGTTTAACAATTAATTTAGTGTTTTTTTAGAAATTATATCATTTTTCTAAAGAAGTAGGATTCGGACCGAGTGCCTCTGCTAGGTTAGATGAAATATTGTGTAGTAGTCTATCTTCTTCATATGATCTACAGTCGGGGAAAATAAATTGAACAGTGAGAGGTATGCCTTAATGTTTTTTATAATGTATTACATTGTTATTAGACAATACTAAAATTATTTTTTCTTTAATACTAGCAATAGTTTGTAGTTATTTTTTTTTTATAACAATGAGTTAGGACAGTTAAGTTATTTATTAAATTATGAATTCGTAGACGGAATAATTTTGCCTGAAATTGCTTTTATAAAAATGTGTTCATCGTATACCAATAATTATTAATTAGGTAATGGTACAAATTAAAAATGATACATTATTATATATTATTACACAACATACCTATATGGATATATATATACCTAAGATATATACAAAATATTAATGCTATACTTATATCCGTACCATACATAATTTTTATTGTTATCGGCCATATTATTATTATTATTATTATATTATTTTACCATATTCATTTCCATAAATGCATCTAAACATTTTAAACACTAAATTAAATCATAAATACATCATTCATTAACTCTATATAATATTATGTTACCAAACTGTTTACAAACGAATGCCGAATGGAATTAAAGATAACCTCGTAATGTAATTCGAACATTGTTTTGTAGTTTATATTAATGTTATTGAGATTTTTTTAAAGTCGTTAAAAAAAAAATACTAAAATTAAATATAATTCTTCTATAAATCATTTTAATATAATTTTGACTATTAACACATTTAAAATATGCACTTCATGAATATTGTAATGATATTTTTCCATTATCCATATTATATATTTATTAAGTGTTAAAAAAGTGTATAAAATATCTAAATCGCAATTTTTTATAATTATAATCATACAAATTAAACTTCAATACATTGTTATTATTATATAATATATTATACATTATTTTTATTTTTATAAATCAAATTTAATACTTCAATTTCTCCCTCGGTTATTAAAATACGTAATCATTGATTATAAATAGTTAGTATTTATAATAAACGATATAATGTTGAACACTAAATTACAACAATTATATTATTATACAATATAAACTAACTGCTATTACCACATAATGTAATTCTACAAAAATAATTTGTTTTTTAATACACAAACTATAACTTTATGTTTATATCCAGTTTAAGTTCTATATAATATTTACAATAAACTTACTAATCTGAATGTTTTAGTTTTTGCGATTTGTAAGTTTTTAGTATTTTATAGGTAATAAAAGTATATAAAATAAAATTATTAAACGCGGTAATATTGATGTATACTAAACTAATAATAGTTTGGTACTTCGGGATCAACGACCCCATAAAATATAATTTCTAGTATTACTTAAAACTAATCACTTTAAACGACCATAATAGGTATAGGCATTGATTATAGAATAGTCTATTCTATAATCAATTATAGAATAGTCTATTCTATAATCAATGGTATAGGTAAATTCAATCACTACGCATATATTGAATATGTATACGAGAAAACTGCATTTTATACTATATTTTGTTTAAATAAACTATACTAAGTTGGTAGGTTTATATTTATATAAAATTCGGTATTACTGAAATTAAATAATACCATAAAAAATTATTGTTTTAATGTTGATTAATGATATATTGATATTGTTGGCGGTTTTCTTAGATTTTAAACTTTAGATCAGATAAACCACATTGTTTTTAAAAGCTTCCTTTAAATAATTATTTTCGTTTTCAAAGTATAATTTACCTTTTGATTTAACATTGTAATCTATAACAATGGTGGTGAACCGATTGCACTCTAGTCAGATTTTAGTGGCACGGAAAATATTGTAATAGGTACTTATATATTTGTTATAATAATAATTATAATTTTAATTTTAAAATGAAATTAATTATAAATTTTTTGTTAAATTTTAGTTAAAAACATAAAAATTATAATAATTTTTTCAATTTATTACGTCAAATTTGTTTGAAAATTAAAATAAGTAACATATTGTTAACGCACCATTTAAATCAGTTTTCCGCCGTCTATATATAATGGTCAATGTATACATTGATACAGTTGTAAAAATTAATTTATAAAAATTACACAAATATCTATAAGTCTAGATAGAAGACGTACCTTTACGTATGTGTAGCAAGAAAATATAAAATGTATAATTTAAATATAATATACATAATAATTAAAATTAATAACACTTTGTAACAAATTATATAATATTAATATATAATTAACACAATTATTAGTTAATGATTTTCATGTTTTTATTTTATTGTTTCCTAATAGGTATATCTGAAATAATTTACTATTATTATATAATTTTTAAATTAAATATATTATACTTATATTTTATAGATAATATTATAATATACTAGGTACCTATTAGAATATGATTATATTATTATAGGTGCTATAATACCTATACAAATGGGTCATCGTAATAAACCCGAACAAATATCCCACGTGTTTATGAGCGATGAATATTGTTTATTATTATTTCGTTTTAACAGACAATAGTTCACATTAGATAAGACATTTTAATTTATAGAACAATGTTTAATATTTATATAATTATATGCAATAACATAATTTGTTTTAGATTTTTAATGAGCACTGATTGAACGAAATGCAATAACTATAATAATATAGATAGCAGTATTATTATCACGGTCAAAACACTTAAGAAAACTTTCTTATATAAAATTATCCAGTTAATACTAGTTTTTAATATTACCGTTAATGCCTATACAAAAAATAATAATTATCACATTGCGTAGAATGCTTTCAAGAGGCATGTATTATTAGGTATATCCTATTCACACGTTCAACATCATAAATGTTTTACCGTTTGTATATTAAATTATTATTTTCAATAAAAATATCTAATTCCTCCATATGGGTTTGACGGGTCGCGTTTCATATATTTAGATACATTTTGTAAGCATAGCTGCAAATACAACGCTGTAATCAGCGATGTACAATGAATAGATCAATAAAAAAAAAATAGGTAAACTAAATTACACCCAAATGAATGATATTCAAATGTTAGAAATACTTTTATTATTTAAGAATACATATTATTAATTTTAAATTTCCAAAAAAGTAACAAAATTAAATTATAAAAATGTATATTATATTATAAAGAAATATTAAAATTGTATATCACAAAATCTATTTTACATAGAACTATATAGATGTTACAAAACAGAAAAAAAAAAAATATATTAACTGGGTCAAAATATTTTGATTTCAGCGACGAAAAAGTATAAAACCAAAACGAAAATTACTGTTTACATTTAATTTCAATAATTAATAAACAAATGAATAAATGAAAACAAAATTAAATCAGTATCTTATAATATATATATATATATATATAAAATATAGTATTTTCAGCCTAGTTTTATATTGACTGATATTTTATGCATAGGTGTCTGACTATATATGTATATTATCTTTTTTTAACTAACATTTTAAATTTAATCTTAACTGAATTATTGATTATTTATATATATATAATTTAAAATGTTAGTTAAAATATATATATATTTCAAATCTCAATTTATTAAATAATGGTTTACATTATATTATTCCTTTCTTTTAATTTTTGTGATAACTTAATTTTTAGATAGCCATGAAAGGAGAAACAATATTATAACCATGACTTATTTATCCTCACAATCATAGTTTCATAATCAACAATAAAACATAAATTTTTTAAATTTTATATAATGAATATAATGTTATTTTTACACACAAATATAGTAAATAATAAATATTACAATTAAATTAAGGAAGAAAAATTGCAGTGCTGATTATAATTATTCATTTTTTCAATATATTTTTATTTTCTTATTGATGTGAAACAATAATGATTTTTAATATTCATGATGAAATATAATGTAATTTTTGTAACAACAAGTATTATTAAAAATATATATTATATGAGTTATAGTTTTATTAATATTATTACCTATGGTTTATGGTATATTAAGCCAATTGAACACACACACACACACACACACACACACACACACACACACACACACATATATATATAACGTCAAGTTTACTATTAGTTTATTATTTTCGGTTATATTGCGAACATTCATTTTTTTTTTTTCATTCATTTTTTCATTAATTTTTTTTTGTTGTTGTGTCGCTTGCTCGAGTATTTTATCACCATACGAACACATTATGGTCGCGTATAATGGCCGAGTAAATTGCAACGAACGAGGTGCGAGTATACGACGATTTTAAAGTCTCTCTAGTTCCCCCTTTTCCTGTAATCAGTATTTATCGCCGACGCATATTGCCGCCTCACCGTCGTCCACCGCGTATACATGCAGGTAAGCGCACATAATATACAAGGTGTCCTTGTTATTTTTTCAGAGAAATATTAGCTTTACCAACATCTCACTAAATATGTATAGGAATAGAACCTAATATTTATTTAACATTTCAATTGAAAATTATTTTTGTTGTACTAGGTTTAAACAATTTAAAATTGTATTCAATGTTTGAACAAATAACAAACTCATCATAATATACGTATGGCTGCAGTATTGTAGTTATTAATTATAACTAGTTATAAATAAGTTATTAGTTTTTATTTTTCTAAATTTTCATTAATAGTATTATTTATATTCATTATGTAGAAATTCGATATACGTTATATGGTTATTTATGTTGTTTATACTAAATCACTATTATTGTTATATATAGGTACTAATAAAAACACACATAATTAAAAGTATAAATTTATTATTATTCTTTAATAGTTAACGTTTAGATGTTTTTTAACTCAAGAACCAATTATTTAGACTTAAAATTAACAATTTATTAATCACAGTTAAATTTAAAAGAGCATAAAAGTACAATATCATAAAAACAGAAGAGACTCGACGTGCCAAAGTATTGCCCGCTTTAGTCATTTTGACTGACTCATATTTTTTTTAATCAACCAATCTTTATATTATATTTACATAAATTTTCAATACATGAATAAATTAGTTTTTTTAAAACTAGGTAAAATAAACATATGTGCAATAATACCTAATTAATAGACCATATAACATATAAAAAATCTTTTATTCTACAATTAAAATATAAGTGGTTTTTATACAATTATATTTACAATACAAACATAGTATTACAACATTGATAATCAGAGGTATAATATACTCTCATCTATACTGTATAAATGTTTAACATCCATCATTACAATTTTAACAATATACTAACACGAATAGAGGTTATTAAAATTTATTTTATACAATTTAAGAATAACCTGTTTACAATAAAGTGGTTAAGTTTTTTAAAAACAATGAAAATACCAAAACTAAACCTAAGTATATAGGTAAAATATTAACATAGCTAATAAACTCAGAGAGGCTAAACTTTATATAAGGTTATCAAAGATTAATATATTGTATAAATAATTGCCATAATACATTGATATTCTATGTATCTAAATTTCACTATATTTATAAAATGAAATTTTCATCACTCTGTATATCATTGAAAAAAAATCAAAGGAATATAAAATATATGATGTAATATGTATCTATATAAAAAACAGAGATAACCTTATAGGTTGTAGTAAAAAAAAAAATATATTATACATTCATACTATATTATAAATTCAACAAATTATTATAGATTTATAGATACCGCAATGGCCACAAAATGTCCTCGTACCATTTATATATTTTAATATTAATTATTACTAATTGTATATTTATATAAGATGATATTATAATTATAACTTAAAATGGATGTCGACAAAAGTGGGCTAATCAATAAAACAGTTTCACTCGAGACGCAATTGGCCAAGCGAAATGACGATAATATGGCTTATAACAGTGTTTAATATCAATAATTTCTGTTATCAAAACAATTGATTTAATCCGTTTAAATGATTAGGATAATGAAAATTGTCCATTTGAATAATTAGTTAATTTTTATTTTCTCCCGTCAATTTTTATACAAACAGTTTATTTAAAATATTATTATGAAACTATTATGAATTTATGACAGTATTAATAAAGGCGAAAACTAATTTATTAAAAATCTGTTATCCTACAATATCTATGATAGTATAACTCAACAAAATAAGTGTTGTCTCATAAATCACACTACACATTTCAATATTAGATATAATACATCTATAGGTATACTGTATAGACAGACATAAAGAAATGTAAGAGGTTCTAGATCGATACTCGATAGTTCGGTACCTATATATACACAATAGCAAGTACTACAATTTAAATTCTGTATATTATATTAAATTTAACCCTATAATAATATATTGTTATATTTTCTACAGTAAAAATGCCTCTCTATATGATGTACGACATATTTAAAAAGAAAAAAATATATTATTTATGTATACGCGATGGTGTAGGAACACTTATGTACCGTGAATTGAACTAAACCCATCATGATAATAATATAATATACCTATACGTATTATAATCGCATGCTGTGTGATGTATACTGATATTCACAAAATCAAAAAAAAAACTCCGAACGTTTCGAGTATGTATATATTATCTAAATTTTGTAAATATATTATTCCGTTTGTATATAAATATAATGTCGTCCATAAAATATTAGACCTCATAGTGTTAAGTGGTCGAGACTATAATATATATATTCGAGTTACATCGCTCGTACAAACCACTTGTAAATAGTATTTCGTCGTATATACAATAAGTGGTTAAAAAGTTGACGATGACGGGCGCAATGCAGCAGCAGATCCAGGACCACGGTTATTATTATAACACACGGTTACAAATAATAATAAAAAATATGTTGTAAAACATATTTATATTTTACAAGTTATCTGTATGCACATTGCATACTCGTGTTTTTCGTGATAACATCTATTTTCCCGCGAGATGTTCCCGAACCCATGTGTAACGTGTCTATATAGCCAGCTAAAAAAAAAAAAAAAATACGAAATCCCTGATAAAAATGTTTAATCATACATTATAATATATTATCTTATTAAAATTACGTAAAACAGACGAGAATTATATTGGTCGTCCTATTATAATAATTTGAGATCGCGATCGTTTTGTTAAGTAAAAATACACGCGATATAATATTGAGAAATTTTACGTGCACGATTGCATGAAGTCGATAAAAAAATACGCGTTTACCATTTATGTATAGTAATATATAGTATAATGCATATTTTATATTATTATAGGTATACCTACGTGTGTTTCTAAAAATATATGAATGTAGTTTAGGTATATATATATATCTACAAAACCGTTTAGTATCTGCACGAACGAGGTTTTATTAACAACAAATGATTACCATTTACCTATTTAGAGAAAAAAATAATTTCATCTTGTACTCGTATATAATATAGGTACGTTGTCGGCGACCGTGCTTTGTCATTATATTATATGAGTATCTATAATATATACCGCGGTCGCAGTATATATTATATGAGTATCTATAATATATACCGCGGTCGCAGTATATAACTTTTGTTTATAATAATAATAATATATCTTATGAAATTCACCCAAAAAATACGTGTTTGAATATTATAATAATAGATAACATCAGCGATCAAACGTTAAGAAAAAAACACTTTTTAAATTTTATTCATTCATCTGAACAAAGAAAATGCTAAGTTTGATAAGGCACGATATCGCGAAAAACATATTACATTATATTTATTATTACATATAAATCGTATGAAAGTTTGAAAAATAACTCAAAAGTATATTGTACTTTTTCCACGATTCATTTTTAAGCATCAATCGTATTTTGCAGTATATAATTTATATAAACAAATTTCGTGCAATATATCTGCAAACAATATAGGTATCAGGTATGTATTGTTATAAATTGAAATAAATAATAATATTATACCTACACTTTTATTTTTATCTCAAAAATAAAAATTTGTGCTAAATAATATATGTTTGATAATGTTATTTAATAATCGTCATTGGTATTTCGAAATTTCGAATAAAACGTTCTATATAACTTATAATTATATAATATTTGCACAGAAAAAATAATTTTAAAATTGCATCGGCAATAATTATACCTTATAAATAATATATTAACTTGTAAACTTTTTTTTAATTACAGTATTTTAATTACTAAAAAATGTTAAATGATAAAAAAATTTGCTTAAAATGTGCGTTCTAAAAAATAATAAGATTAATAATAAAAATCGATTAAAAAATATAAAAACTAACATATTTAGGAAAATTTAATTTAGCTTTTTTATTCTAAATTACGCGTCATATATATTATTATAATAATTGACACAGTTGTTTATAGTTCTAAATCTATAATAGATTATTTAGATTAAACATTTCTACTATTATTTGTTCTTATTATAGGTATATTGTTTATAAAACAATAGAAATAGCAATTTCTAAACATTCGGTACACAGTTTTATCCAAAAAAATATAGAATAATTTATTATATATTAATTTTACGATATATAGGTATATATATATATTATATTTATTTTATTATTATAAAACACTTAAATTATATTATTTAAATATATTTTGTAATTATTTGTGTAAAATATCGTGTCTGGTTGATTTCAACTATGTTAATTAGGTGTATAGGTAACCGCATTGCAGGTAAGTAGTTATATAATTCCTAAAGGTATTATTTTAGATTCTGGGCGAAGCGAAGAATGTATTGTTTATATATAGATATTCGGAATATATCAAATAAATTTGTTTAACCGATCTCGGAATGGATTTTTTTCTGCTGTATAGATTGTATTACACGAAAATGAATGTAAATATACTGGAATTGGTTTTTATTTTTTATGGTGTCGTTTATTTATTGATAAGATTATTATTTTAATTAAATTATAATAATAAAAAGTACGTTGTTAAGCGACCATTATAATGGCAATTAAAATAAATGATCACAATAATAATAATAATAATAATAACGTCTACAGGTAGATATATAAGAAAAATACCTATACGGTGTCTGCTCGTGCTGTGTAAGTTCGGAGAACGAATATAAGGGAGCGTTTTCGTTAATAAACGATTTTCGGACAACGACGACGCCCCTATCGTTATATTATATCGAATTCTTGGGCTTACTTGAGAACAGCACCTTATATACCTGTCCTATTATAAATTAAATTAAGTTCTTAAATTCGTATAGGAGGTATATATATACAATAATATAAATTCATATGTTAAACGAGACCGACGACTGCTATTAAAATAAATTGCATTATTATATTGTTATAAGGACCAATAAGCGGTTCGTGACGAATGGTAAATCGCTTAATTTTTCCGTTTCTTTTATTATTATTATATTTTTTTTTTCGAATGCTATTATATTATATCGAAAGCGTATATAATAATAAAGAAAACTAACTCTGATCGGCCATTAAAAACGATTTACGCGCACGAAAATGGCCTCCGGGAATTAAAAAAAAAAAAAGATTATATAAATAAATATGATATATCCGTCGTGTAGTCGGGGACCTCCGCATGAGGTTGTGATTTATTCGGCCAAAGACAACGGAAAAATAATATAGTATTCCGTACCTATAATAATAATATGATAATGTGCAAACGGTAGGTATAGTATACGTCATTTTTTATGTCTTTCTCATGGGTATGGTCGTACCCGTGTGTTTGGCACCCCGCGCTGAAACCAGTAAATTACAATCCTTATAATATATAGGTGTACGATATTATTATGATGTAGGCAGGTACATAATATAGTGGTGCACATAAATATATATATATATATATATATATTTTTTTTTATTCGTGCAGGACAACCAGTTTTCAATTTTTTTAATTCCATAAAGTAACGAGCCCGTTTTGCATTTTTGTACAAGATATATTATATTACTCTACCTACACGAGAGATAGAAATTTACGGTGACACGTTATACGGACACGGATGAGATTCCGCAGGAGAAGAATTACGAGTTTGATATTTAGAATGGAAAATAAAAATTAAACGTAGATAGAATAAAATTTAAAATATCGTCGTATTTTTCATTCGAATATATATACACACACACGAATATTTATCGCGTGTAATCCAATATTATATTACATTAATAGACGAATACACCTATACATATATATATATATATATGTATAAATGATTATGTAATATACAGAGTGATCAAAGTTTTCTCATTGCAAAATAGGGAAAAACATATATATATATAAACTATGACATAATCGAAAGTAATATAAAGTTATATGAAGTTTAGTACATGTTTAAACGTATTTCTAGAATAAATTCCACGAAGGCTTAAAGTTTATTGAAAATTAAATGGTGATATCTACATTTATTTTGCTGTAAAAATTGAATTTCTATAGCCTAATAACATTAAATTTTGATCACTCTGTATATCGAATAGAACGACGACGTAAGATTTATCGAACGACCGATGAAACGCCAAACGCGCACGTCTCGCGCTTCTCATATATATATTATATGATATAAGCGTATAAAATATTATTTTATTCTCCTTCACAGGATTAACGATTTCTTTATGGTACTAATTTATTTTGAGCCTTTTGGCAGGACTAGGTTTGTTATAACGCAATTTCATATTTTTATTTCAATATAATAAATATCTTACTATAATATATTCTGTATTCATATAGGTATTAATAGTATTGCAGATACGAATAGAAATATTACACTTCAAGATATATTTATATTTATTAATGTCCATTGCTTGAACTGGGATGCATATTTCTGTATACTCGTAAACTTATTATATAATATTAACTTTTCTTAAAATAACTATGACTTGACTTTGATATATAAATGTATATTAATTATGAAATTGTGAACTTTGTTATTTTTTTTATTTGAAATAATACTATAAAAGTCAATAAGATAATACTCTGAAATGTCTTAAATATCCAATGTACTGTATATGTATGAATGTTATCCTAATTTTTCAAAATTTTATCGATTAAGGTAAATATAATATAAATTAACTTGTTGTTTCATAATTATTAAGTTAAACTTATATTTCAGGAACAATTTATTAAAGATATATAATAACTGTAAATTATCTAAATCTTAATCTTTATTTATAAAGGATTATTATTATGTTTAATCTTATAAATAATATAAGTGTAAATGAATGTATTAATTTTTAATATAGCGAATATATTTTTAAAAAAATATCACCATTTTTTATTATACTTATATTATAAAATCTTAAACTGGTTAAAGACTAAATAAAGAATATATTATATATATATATATATTTAATTTTTCCTTATTTCCAAATTACCACGTATATATATATATATTGTAGTAATACGTTTATTTGTGAATTTTCCAAACCTCATAACGACGTACAATTAATACACACCAACAAAACATAATATATAAATGAAAACATTAATTAATTATTTATTAGTTATTTAAAGGTACACAAAATTATTATATTATTGTTAAAATGTATACAATTATTTGACTCATTATACCATAAAAATTAACTTGCAGTATATATATTTTAACGATTATTTTTAAATGATCTATTATAATTTATTAAACTGTTATAATATATATTATAATTTATAGTTACTTTTAAACATTATAATAATATATAACGACTCACATGGAATATAATATGTAAAATCAAACCATCTGTATTTCGACCCAGGATGCATTATTATGTCGTCATAATATCATAATATGGTGATTTATGTATTAGATGGACAAATATATATATTTTTTTTCTTCAGTTTTACGTGAACACGAACCATCTAAAACGCGTAATTGTTTCCCCCTCCAGTAAAATATAATGTATATATCGAGTATAGGGATCGTAATAATTCTAGAACGTTTATTTTAATTTAACCATATTATTATAATATATATTATATCATGGTAAAATATTTTAGTCGTTTAAAATAACGAGTATTGAGTAGTTCAAATGGACGCGTCGTTGTTAAGATCGAGATAATAGGCCATAGAGTAGTTACGAATAAGACGTTTAGGATGACGCATACAATGTAGTATTTACCGTACGGCCCATAAAACAGTAGGCATAATATGCATTCGACGAGGTAAATACTAAATATAGTGTTTTCGTTTTGACATATATTATGTAGGTAGGTAACTACGATATTCGGTTAATTGGTCGTTCATTTGGATTTTCATAATTTGTGCGTTGTTTACGAACATTCGAACTTATCTTCGGTGCACGGATTTTTTTTATCAGTGCCAAGAGTCTAAAACCAAAAACCTTTATAAAATTAATAATTAAATTAACGAAGTTTAATTTCTGAAATATATTTTCGTTTTTTAGCTTTTTTATCACTAGTACTTTAGGTATAAAATACCTATACCTACTTTGGATGTATAATTTTTATATTTTTAACGAAACTGTATGTGTGACACTATGTACGTGCGCTTAAAATTCAGTTGAAATTAATACATACTTATATTTATAGGTGCTTCGTAATAGGTGAAGTACATTTAATATCTTTTTAACAAAATAATGTATCGAAAAACTATAAAATTATAGCCATTATGATCATGATACCGCTTAATATTCTTGTCATATACTTTTCTTGACTTTATCCAATTTATATAAATATATATACGTGCATTTATTATATATTTTTGTTAATTTTAATCAATTATTACTACCTTTAAAAATTATTTAAATAATAGTATCGGTTAGAGGTAGATATATAACAACAAAACTATTTCTAAGCGACAAATGTACGCCTATCTATATTTGTCCAGAAATAGACTCGATGTCAATAATCTGTATTCAAATATTTAATAATAATTTAAGGTATATATTATATTATCATATCCTCCATTTAAAATTTTATAATAGATTTTAGGGATGGGGGTTTAAATCCTAACCAGACTTGGCTACGGTCTTGTATGTAAATA
Organism: Eriosoma lanigerum; assembly: GCA_013282895.1. NCBI lineage: Eukaryota > Metazoa > Arthropoda > Insecta > Hemiptera > Aphididae > Eriosoma > Eriosoma lanigerum. Next base: position 44,346,117 of record CM023358.1, read on the forward strand.
AAATTTTAAAAAAAACTTTATTCTTAGATTAAACGAGATTGTTACGTTATTATTTCCATACAGACTGTTAAGAATATTATGTTTGAACAAAAATTATCAAGATAATATAAAAACTGTATATAAAATAAACTTCACTGTTTATGAAACACAGTATATATTATACATGTATAAACAGGTATAACCATAAATTATAATATGACGTAGAACGTAAAAGTCGTAGAATATTCGTAATTTAAATAAATATAAATTAAGTTATTAAAAGCACAAATATTGATATATAAAAAAAGTTATTAATTATTCATTATTTATATAAGTTATCCATTATATATTAAAAAAAAATTATGTAAAAAAGGTTTATATATAAACACTATTATATGTTATGAGTACTTATAACTTTGTACAACTTTTTAGAATATTCTTTGATTATTATTACTGATTAGATGGTGATTAGATATACTAGATATAATACCTATATTGATTCCAAAAATTTATTAATTATATAAAGAAGATAGATTCAGATATCAGATCACTCAACTCTAAATTTGACACCTCTCGCTGAGGAGATGCGCAATGAGCGAGATCAATATTATCAAGGCTGTAGCCATATTCAATTTACAGGAGAGGAGGTGTTTCGTTTAACTATTATAATAAGAAATTAATAAATTAAAAACAAAGTACAAATTTTCTCAAAATAATTAAATTTCGGTGCAAAGAGGTGTAAACCCCTAAATCTCCTCATTTAAATACTTCCTTTGTAATATATATATTCAATTTATTTCATAAACGAGTTTATAACATGTATATAGATACGTTTGTGTCCTTTATAACCTTATAGCCTTATAGGTATTATAAGTATTTGACGTGATGTGTTTTCCCTCACGCTCTCATTAATTCATACTTGGTGCCATACTGCAGAACAAACGAAGAATAAAATAATATTATCATAAACAATATATAAGTACGAGTGGAATGATTATACGTAATATATACAGCAGGGTGAACAGAATATTTTGTTACGAACAATTAAAACGTTTGTGGTCCCTATCATTTTTGTAACTCAAAATTCTGATCACTCCGTATAATACGTGATAATATATGTGTAGTCACGACCATTGAAATGCAAAGTAATCTATTATATATCTATACAAGTATAGTCGCTATGAGTACTCGTCGAATACGGTTATTGTCACATCTGGAAGGGAAAATAACGAATTCTATATATTTTTTTTTTGCCGTTCGTAACACTCAATTTTCGGTCGTTTTCTTTCTATATAGAAAATAAAATTACAAACGGTCGTCATCGACGTTACGCTCTTATGCCTATTATTATATATACGCATATTATCACGATTGCATTATTTAATCATATATAATATATACAATGGTCGGCGGGAAAACTTCTCGCTACTCGCGGTCTAGTCAAACGTAATAATAATATACGTATGGATACTTACACATTATTCAAAATCTCATTTCTAGGTCATTTAATTTTCACACTCGACGCGTCCTCAGAGATGTATTATTATTGTTCGCGTGGTCCGTGTACATACCTACCTAAGTACAATTCGCATCGACCGCGACGCCCTGAAAACCGCAAGAATAGAATAACCTAACGTATAATATAATATGGTATAGGCATAGGTAATAGCCGGTATATTCATCGCTCGTCAATTTGTCACGGTTTCCCGCCGCCGTCTTTGTATATATAATATAATATTGTCGTAGGTATTATTATTATAGTCGACGAAAATTATTTATCGCCACCGCACAATGGCACAGATAAATAAATATTTGTAGTCTCCAAAGACTTTTACTCTCCCTTCGACAACGACCGAGCGTCTCTATACACCCTATAGCAAGGGACACCCTCTTAGAGACGCGTTAATGACGCGAACACGAGCGTCTATAATATACAATAACAATACGAATAACACGCGATATGTGTGAACGAATCGTTGACAACAACGCCTTTTTTCCTATTTTTTTCTTCTTCTCTATATTATATACAGTATAATAATATGTATTATCTTTGTCCGAACGAAATATAATATATTCCCCTTTTCCGGGTGCGCGAACCCGAAAAGAGATTGTATATTATACCGCAGTGTATCGACGACAGGACCCTGATCTGACCCCTATCCGTTATTCACCCGCGCGACAAAAGCTTCGCCATAACCGAACATAACCTAACATATACATACATACAATTTTAAATTTGGATAAATAAAACAAAATGTTATATGCTATCTTATTATATTTTATTGCTACTTTCTGAATTTAGAATCAAATTGAAATAGCTATTATAATTAATTCATTTAAGATTTTGAATTGCCTATCAAAATTTTTAAAACGATCCAACGTCCAATAGAAATTCATTATAAATTTTAAAACATTATCGTTTTTATATATATTTTTTTATTCATATCAATTTTCAATCAAATTAATCAAAATTGGTTGAGTATTTTCATAGGTGTGAGTTAGGTTAATCTCAATATTATTATTGTCTTTGTATATAGTTGAATGAAAGGTATCCGGCTATTAGACATCGGCAACCTTTTTGCAGAAAAGAGTCATTTTTTTAAGTTCTCATGATATTCAATTAGCTTCTATATTCATCAATCAGTAAGTAATTTAAATAAAAAAACATAGTACAAAAGTTATGGATATACATTTTACTAAATGCATATACCCCTAAGAGCTGTAGCTTGCAGTTACACTAAGCGCCGCAGGTTGCTAACTCCTGGGCTATGATTTTCATTGAGAAACTATTTTCTATTTAACTTATTGTCTAAAGTTTTGTTTTGTGGAATTCATTTTCCCCAAATAAATTATTATTATAAATTCAAAAGTTATTACTGTAATAAACCAACAATTTAATTTAGGTAAAAATCAGAAGTTGATTATAAAGATAAAATACTTGATTTCATGCCAAAATGATTTAATTCGCGAGTATCTGTGAAATTCAATATTGTTTATAAATTAAATCATTGACATTTATTTTTATAGCTTTATATATTTGTTTAAATTTAATACTTAATTAAATATTAAACAAATATCATACTATCCATTTTTACGAAATAAAAAATAATCGTCGGTTATTGACTATTTACAAATCAATTAGATAATGTTGAAACTTATTCTAGCTAATTATTGTCTATTGATATAGTTCCATAACATAAAATAATATAAAAGTGTCAAATTAGTGTCGTATTTTTTTATATTATAGTATCGGGGATTCATTCAAATATGAAAGTATATTTAATTGCATAAACGTATAATTTAATACAGTTAAATAATACATAAAACTATACGATAATATATATTATATAACATAATAACTCTTATTAAAATTGTTCGATTTACCTTATCGCTATATCTTCTAGATGTAAATTTTATACCTATATTTCATTCCTAGTATTTATTTTATTTTGATTTACATTTTTAAATGAATATTAGATTGTTCAATGTGGCCATTTAAAAAATATCCTAATAATAATTCACATTCATTCAAATTTGTTTATTGTTTATATATTTAATATTTAAATATTAAATGTCAAAGGAACTTAACAAACCAATGTAATGTAACAAATTAAATAACAAAAATAATCTAATTTTAATTTGTAACTACTTATTTTATATAGAATAACATTATAATACTTAAACAACAATAATTACAAATTTACAATATTTCTGTGTGATTTTGTAAATATAACTATGAATGATCTACCATTTATAGGTATAACGTATAAGTATTAATAATAACAATTATTGTTTAGTGGTAAAAATAAAACTGATACAAAATTACGCCTAGCGGGCTTAAAATATTTTATTTTAAATGTACCTAAATAACACTGATTGTAATCTCAATGATCTTTTTCTCGATCTCCAGGAAACAAATTTTATATAAAACTATAAAAGTTTTACAAAATATTCAATCATAAACATTATTATTGTATTATTTAATATATAGGTTAAGTTAACTAAACTTATACGGGCTAAGAACTTCAAGAATAAAAATATTACACTTAATTACTTAACTATTAAAGTAAACCAAAATGTTCATTATTCTACCTATTAATTATAATACCTATATGATACTATTTCATTGATGAAATAAAATTAATCTAACGATTATCTTTAAAATCTTGAATTAATGTTCTTAAACCTGTATATTGCAGTTTGATTATAAATTAATATACATTCATTTATACCGATTTTCGTTAACAAATAGTATAGTAATATTATAAATTACGTTATATAAATTGTTATGTTTTGTGCGGTTATCATCTTCTCAGACTTGATAAATTAGAGATCAGAAGTATAATAATGATTCATTAGTTTAGATTTAATTAAATGTATACAAATTCCAGGGTATTATTATTACCCTAATATGTCATTATATAATATATTATTATAACGTGTAATGTTATGATCACTCTGTATAATAGTATATATCCTAAATATTTTTATATATTTTATTGATTCGTCAGTAATAATGTTTAACCATTATTAAATTTCGCGATCTTTAACCATTTATCAATATCGCTTTACTATTTATATTTTTGCGTATAGAAAATATATAGGAAGAGAAAAAAACCCTTCTCTTGAATATAGTAGTGTTTTATAGTTTCCTTTAATACGACACACGTTAAAGATAAATTATTTATACATTATAATATAATTATCACGATTTTGATATTTTATTTGTGTAAAAATTACATGAACATTATTATCACATTTAATCTAAGAGAAACTACAATTTAAATCTTAAATAAAATTATCATTTTTTATGTAATATAATAATATTTTGATGATTCTTGTTAATTATTTTCTTGTGTACTTTTTTTTGAGACTAGAAAATAAATTCTATATTATATTCACGAGCTCAATTCGAAACAAAAAAAACGATTACTCAACTACCTATATCATATTGCGATATTTCGTCGTTTCTATTTCGAAATAATATCAAAAAATATATCTAATACTAACTTACATAAACAAATACATATTTAAATTTTCTACGATAGTAATAATAATAATAGGTATATTTTTCTTTGCGTCCGTCTTTAATTCCTTAATGTGTTGTTGGGAATCAATCCGAAATGTTGAATTTACCACGCTTTCATAAATAGACAATATTTTGATATTGAATCGAAACGAAATTACCGATTTAATACTTATGTTAAAAAACTCGATAATTAGGTGGGTATATATTGTACATAAAATATGTTGTTTGTGTTTTTAATTAGCTGGTTACTGAGCTACATTATGCGGTAAATATTTTTTCTCTATAAAACAGTTATTTATATATATATAAAAAACGCCAAGATTAAACAACAGTCTTGATTTACATATTGTATAGATAATTTAAGGATACCTAGATTTCTGTAATCAAAATATTTAAATAGTGTTCTAGAATATAACATAATATGTTATTGAATTTAATAGTTAATTTATATAATACGAATAATAAGTACTGAGATCGAGTCTCTCGTTATATCTAAATATAATATAATTTAGTAGGGTACACCTAATGTATAAGCTAATTATTATGTTTTCGATTAAACTATATATAATATTATATTGTCTGCATGGTCGAACGAGTTGGTTGGTTGGAAAATATTACCACGATAAAGAACACGTCCAGTATACCTAAATAAGATACATTGCGTTCAAAAAGTAGACTACCTATATAAGGTATACATTGAACATGACCTATATAATTATATTAATGTTCACCATATAATGTTATTGCACCCTCAAATATGAGCATGTTGCTTATATATACAGGGTAATCGTATACCTAACGTTTCGTTCAAAGTCCGAAAAAACGCAACGTCACATATATTTCGACCGCTCTGTATATTACATATATATATTACAGAAAAGCGACCGGAACCTATATATTATAGCGCACTGTTTATACAATATATAATATATTTATTATGATGGTACCTATATCTTATTATACCTATCTCCTGCACGCGTTTAATACGAGAAAATTGAACGCATAAATAGAACGCCGCGTAATATAAAAGCACGCACACCGCACATCCCTTTATATATATATACATCCTTATCTGGGCGCCAGAGGCTCGGGGAAATTCGGTTTTCATAACCCTGTAATTGGCCGATTAAAGTCGATCGTTAAATTTCACTGTGGATGGCGTCGGGAAAATTGTGCGCGTAAGCACACGTACGCGTTCGGCTTAGGTATTATATTCTATATATATATATATATATATATATAAATAAAATACCGCGTTCGTCCGCTGCCGTATCATTATAATAAACAATACTGTCGCATTGCGCGCCTTATGCGACTAACGCAGAGCACGCGCGTTTTTACGACGGCAAAAAAATTATTAAAATATAATACAATAAGGTTATCGGAATTTCGTGTTGTACAAAAATATAACCGCGAGAATTACGTGTCAATGTAATCGCACTGTGTGCAGAGTTATTATTAGATCCGTTATCCGGGCACTAGCAGGTAGAACTTGAAAAAACAAAAATTTCATCATATTTTATTTTACTACAATTTGTAGGTATCAATTTGTATCACGCGAATTCAACAGGATGATTCGATTTTCTTAAGCTGATCGAAGGTTACGTTACCCCAGCATTCGAACTTTTACCCAGAACACTTTTTGACAAATTTTACTGTCAAGTATACATCGGGTTTCAGAATGTGTACCGCATAATTTCCCCAAAGAAAATTGAAAACATAAGATTAATATTTATAATTCTTTGTTTAATACTAAATTATATTAAAAAAGAAAAAAAATTCATATCATATTTCTCAAAATTATAATATTACCTTTTTTTGAGTTTGTGGCTCATAATTTGATGCCTCGTTAGCCATTATTAATTTTTATAATGAAACGCGATAGACGATAATCTAACCATAATTGATTTTAAATCATTTAAACCATCGTTTCTCAACTTGTGGGTCGCGAATAAGTAAGAGATTACATTGATTTAAGATTATTATTACAAAATATTAGTTATTTGCTTCGTGAATGGTTAAAGATATATGAAATAATATATTTTATAACTGGTAAAACAGATAATTAGGTTCAAATTAGTGAAAAAAATTGAAATAGGGTCGTGAGTTAATTGACTTTATTTTTTTTAAATATTTTGGGTTTTACAACATTAAAAATATTGAGTAACGATAATTTAGACAATTTTTAATTTTTACATTTTTATTGAAAATCATCAAGTCGATATATAATTAAACTCTAGTTCATAGTAGGTTGTAGGTTATGTTATATAAAATTGGTTTTTTTATCACTATTATAGCGAATATCCCCAAAAATTATCCAAGTAATTTTAACGAAAAACTTTTTTGTTATTTTTAAACACATTCTATAATATTTTATATAATAATATTAATATTTTCGAAAAACTTAAATATTTCCATCCCTCTTATAAATATTTTGTAAATTAGTATTAACTTTTGATTTTCAATTAGTATCATTTATTTAATAATAATATTCTTGAAAAAAATATATATTAATATAGTACCTTTTATACACGTGGTGGTTAATAATTAATTATTTTATATTCAATTTTTCCGGGTTACGCATATTTATAAGTACATTATTTATTATAATTATGATCATCTTAAGAAAAAACAGTTTTTATAAGCAATTAGGTTTATTAAATATGAATATAAATAAACGAAAATTGCTCTACTATACTATATATTTTTCGCCACGACTTAGCTAAAAAAAATATGATTCGATTAAGTATAGCCAGGTGTTCCATTCACGAGGCAATATTTCCTTATTATTACAAAAAAAAAAAAAAGTTTGGTGTATTTGTATATATTTTACATTTATACCAACCTTAACCGGCGGCTTGGTAATATTGCTGTTTCGTAAAAATGAAAATATTATGCAATAATTTTAAATTTAAAACGCCACGTAAAGGTGCTGCGTGTTTTTTCCACCTCGTGAATATAAAGTTCGCTTAGATAAATAAATAAAAAAAAAAAAAAATGTTTGTTAGTTATATTCAACGCTATAATATAAAGTATACGGAAACGAGAAATGTCGCATTCTTTGCGCATTAAATCTGTTTTAAGCACAGCATAACTTTGGTCCTCTTTCTCTTATAATATAAACAAATTCTCTCGAAACGCGCCATTGCGTCTTATTTATTCATGTTTTCGCGATTAATGTAGACATCACGGTCGGTTTCAGCTCTTTTCGAAATTAAACCTTTCCCCGGCTCACTCTCTCAGATTAGTTTTTTTTAACGTCATGACTGCGTAATGAATTGAGATTATTATAATATTATATAAGTATTGTAAAATATGAAAAAATATACTTCAATATAAAATTCAAATTTACGGCTTTGCACGAATTTTCATGCGCAGCTTATTACTATTATTAGCACAGTGTTTATACTAAACTATTTTTTTTTTAAATTCTAATTTTTTATTTCGTGATGAGAAAAATATTTAAATTATTTTTACATTTATAATACGTATAATGAATTATATTTTTAATTTGCATACAATGATCAAGTATTTGATCGTAATTCAATACGTCCATGTATAGTACTCATATATAAATAGTATCTTCATAGGCATGAATAAGAAGGAGACTGTATCCTATGAAATTTTTTATTTTTCTAGTAACTTAAATTTTAGTTATACTGAAAGAGTTACCACATATTTTAATTTCTTAAATTATAAATCTTTATTTTATAGCGGTATATTTTTTTAATTGTAAATTGTACATAATAAATTCATAATAAATATTCTTATATACATTAATACCTACCTATACTAATTGTAAATAAACAAACTATATCTTGGTATTATATGCATATTATAGTCCGATATTTATTATAATTATATTATAATCTCTGATTTATAAAATAATAAATATTCATTAATTTTGTAATATCTAGATTAGTTTCGATAGAATGGTAGCTATAACAATAATAATAGGTACTCAATACTCATATTATTTAAATTAAATAAAAATATAGCTGAATTATAACGAGCTATATTCTTGGAAATATTACTCGTATATACACTAAACGTTAATAATATTTAAACGGTCCAAACTGTTTAAATTAAAATAAATTTAATCTGCATATTTCACGATCATGTATATGTGTTTACATATGTGAGTGTGTGTGTGTGTGTGTGTGTGTGTGTGTGTATGTGTGCACATATCATTTATTATATATATTGGCAAATTTATAAGAATCGCACTTAAATGTTAATTAAATATAATATAATATAATATATTCAACATGTCACTTTGCTGTATTATTATTGAGTTTTTATTAAAATAATTTTTCTTTTGGCTGCTGGTTTTTCGTTTATAGTTTAAAACAAAACACATATCAATACTAATGCCAAATTGTCAGTATAAATTACACATTTATGGCACATTATCGTTGCAATCGTTATGTCATTATTTTAATAAAATAATTTAGCATAATCTCGTTTTCAGTTTTTTTATGCATAATATATGTGTATAGGTACATATTTATTATTTACATATATTTATAACACGAGTTATATTCCAACATAAATATTACATTGGGAAAAACAACAAAATATAATATTTATTGCTTTGATATCGTTATATCGATTTTAATTAATTAACAAAAATGATAAAAACATGTTTAAGAATGAACATAAATTATTATTTTAACTTGTCTACTATAGAAAGATTGTTTCTGGGTAACGAATGATAATACAAATAATCATATCTCTACACTTAATCAATAGGAAGTATAAAGATTTATCGAATATTTTACATTCTCTTTTATAAATGTCCCTCTTGGTTTATAGTCTTATCATAATTTCCTTTATAAATGTTTACTCTTGTCGGAATTACCTATTATGCGCATATATATATAAATATAAATATATAATTATCTTATTTTTGTATAAACATTATTTATGTATATTTTACCTTTATACTCCCTGAGTATAATAAATAAACAAAAATATTATAATAAATAAACAAAAAATTATATACTATTAAGTTACAGCACTCATTATAAGTGGAGATAGAATAACAAGCAGCTACAAATATTTAGAATGTCAAATTCAATCAACAATGTAAATAACTAAATCCGAAATTCCAATCACAGACAATGTTAACAAGACCAACCTCAGTCAACACTCAATCAATTGCAACCACATTCGACATAGAAAATAAAATCAGATTCGAGGCTCATTAGTCAAACATATTATATAACAAAAAATATTTTTAAATTGTTCTATTAAAAAAATTTTTTCTCGAATAGGGGGGGGGTTAATGTAACGGTCTCGTTATATTAATACACATTATATACATATAGTAGTATAGTACATATACACAGGAGATATAATTGTAGGTACGAGTGTGTGTATGGGTATATTTGCTGACATAAACACTCAAGGGTGCCGTGCAATAGTTTCCCACGGTATTGATGACATTTTAATTATTATATGACCTACGGTAATTGTGTATTTTGTACGAGACTTTGGTTCACCGCGAATAATATCAAGTGTAACACCCGAGACTCCGTACAGCTACGATACGCTATTTATCACTATAAAACTAATCAAAGACTCTTTTTCTAAGTTATATTGTATTTTTATTTGATAAACAATTATATTTATTAATAATTATTTGAATTAAACTTGTGTTATTACGATCAATTCTTAATACCCTGCTCCCAGCTACGGTTACAATTTATCCAAAAGGCCAAACACCTTACCTGGATAACTTATATTTAACAGGTCATCCTCGACCACGCTACAGTATACAAGTCTATAATAGTGTAAATTGTTTATATTACTACAAAATATATTTCCCATATAGGTAAAAGTATATTATTATATTATATACCTAGTGTATGTATATGATTATTTATTTTTTACAAAATTGTTAAAAAATTTATTCAAAAAGGCTTCAAACTATAAAATAAGTAAATAATTTTTGATCAAATGAATTTAATTTACTACAATATAATTAACAGTTTAACTTAACTTAAAGTTATACTTAATTTTAAGAGAAGGGAAAAATGATTACCGTCATCATCGTTCTACTATAAAAAAAACACGTTATTTGAAATATATTTCTTGTTTCTTCATTGAATAATAAAGAATGAGAATAATTTATATGTATTCCTATTTAAAAAAAAAAAACAAATAAAAAAAAATATAATTCATATGTTCTAATATAAATTATGATAATAATAATACTATTTAAAAACAGAGCCCAATGGGGGCTCTATAACCGCTACTGCGTTAATTGAATCACGAAAAGTAAATATGCCCACAATATTATGATTAAGTATAACGTGTTGAATTTGGATTGAGTACGAGTACATATAATATATTATACGACTTTTGCTGTCAAAGATATTACCTATAATTATGTATGGTATATATTATAACGGTATCTATGTATAAAATATAAAATAAATGCGCGTCAAACCTACATAAAATCATGTCGAAATTAACCATTATTGTATCTATACCCTTAATTAAGACATATAGAACTATTGTATTAACTACTCATGTATATTTAATATTTATATACATACAAGTTTTATAATAATTTGTTATATAAAACGGGTTCACTTTTATACATATAATATACATAGCGATCAGAATTGTGTGTTACAAGAACGATGGAATTCATGTTTTCAATGTTACCTCTATAATTTTTTGTAAAATTAGATACTAAATACTCTATATAGATAATATAATATATAGATACATACACATATTATTTTTATTGTGTATAGGCCATCAGTGTCGTGTCTTTCTATGAGATACACAACAAAAATAACATGCACCTATATGTTGTTTACGTAAATATATTATATACCAAATACATTTTATAGGTTATATAAAGCTTCGTCTGGAAGCGGAAATATCGATGTAAGTAACAATTTGTTTGTTAGAAAATTTTTACGGAATTCACAAATCCTATGTCTGAAAAGTTTTCATGTAAAGTGCATGTAAGTACACACTTGTCTTTGACTTTAACATCTTATATTTTAGTTTCCTTAAATTTAAAATAATATTGTCATTATTTTACAAAATCTAACCTATTAAGCTGTTATACTGTTTGCAAATTTACAGATTTTTTTAAATTTGTATAAGTTATGGAAATAATTATAGGTAGAAGTGTATAGTGTGTAGGGGGTAATGGGGCCTGATACCCGGTCGCAAATTTTATGAGGGCGTAAAAAAAAGAATAGGTGATTAACTAATTCAGTTCACCAATATTATCAATTCAAAACAAAATAACTAAAAACATCGATTTTGAAGACGTTGTTGAAAATATTTCTTCAACAATAGCTAGAAAAGTATTATTGTAAATCAAGTGTTCTTATCTTTTATTATTTAAATATATATTTATTTAATTTATTTTTTATATAAATATAGATATATTAAAACTATAAATTTATAACTTTTAATATAAATAAAATATTAATATAATATCCGTGTAAAATTTTTTTATCAAATGTGGTGGCAAGGGAGGATACAAGGGTGGATATGAGGGCTCACACAAAATTGGTGTAAAATAGCAGTAAAAAGTTACCTTTTTTTTCTGGTCTAATACTAATACAATTTTCTTGACGGGGGGCGATTATTTTGAATTTTCCGCTTTTTTGAATGGCACGAATGGTTTTGTAATGGACTAGAGGATGTTGAAGACGATGATCGTCCTGAGTATCTTACCACGTCTCCAATAGACGTAAACATTAAAAATATGACAAAGTTATTCATTGAGATCGTCGATTAAGTGATAGAGCTGTATATTAGAGGTAGTAAATATTGATAGAGAAAGTGTTCGTAGAATTTTAATTGAAAATTTAAACATGAAAAAATTGTGTGCCAAAATGGACCCTGAAAATTCGATGTTAGATCAAAAATTCAATGATAAAGAAATTTGTTCAGACATTTTAAAAATCGTCAAAGATAATTATTTATTTTTATAATATCGATGAATTGGAAGACACCAACTAGTCGAATAATTTTTTCGATTTTTTCAACGTTTTGTCTATTGAAGACGTAGTAAACATCATTGTTTTCAACGTCCTCTTGTCCACTGCAAATCCGTTTGTACCATCTAAAAACGCAAGCTCTTGATAAGAACTCTTCAGTAGTCTTAACCATAAACTTCACTTAACATTTATAAAAATTCCGCGGCAATTTTACTTTAACTTAACAAGAAATTTAATGTTAAAACGTTGTTCGATTTTTAAATCTAACAAGTTTTCGGCAATATAGTCAAACACACACTAATCAAAATAAATAATAAACATAAGAAAATGAACTAGTATTTTCTAATCATATTTCAATAATCGCTTTAAAGATAACGTTAATAGCTTAGGTTATATTTAGAAAGACTCGTTACTTTTTTTTCACACCTCGTATTTGCCCTCAAAAACCAACATTAAAAGCAATTAAGAAAGTTAAAGAGTACTAACCTTTTATACTAAGCTTATACAGGCTTATTGCTAAATTGTTATGGAAAATATATTTACTACCGCAGTAGTTATCTATACGTGTTTTTTAAGTTATTAAGGAAATAGATATGTTAATTTTATTTAGAAACATAGTTATGAAGAGGTTTTTAAAAAAATATGTATTATTACATGTTATTACAATATTAATTGTTAGATATTTTTGCTAAAAAAAACCTACATACTATGTGAAAGAGTTTTGTTGATTATTTTGTATTACTCGAGAAGATTATATCAGATAACGGTTTTCCTTTTAATTCGTATTTATTTAATTGTTATGGTAAGGAAAGGATAAAAAAAAATTCTTTCATTTCATAGTCAATCTTATGGATAAACTGCAATAAAATTAATTAAATTATATTTAATAAAAAACTTAATACTTAATTCTTAATTATTTTGATGTTCAATAAATTATCAATCGCAGAAAAAATAATTAAATTTATACGTAACAACAGATAATACTACACCTGTAAGGCTCTAACATTTACATTATTTAATTGTGGTCAAAGGACAAAAAAATGTGACGACATTAAAGATAACCTTTAGCACTAAGGTCGACATTAAAACGATCTTGACAGCAATACTAAGATAAAAAAAAAAAAGTTAGGTTAGATTAGGTTTGGTTCTTATAAATGTGATTATATTTTGTAGTTTCATACGTGTTTTCTTAATTTCTTATCAGTATGTTGTCGTAAATTTTATGCATATTATTATTTCATATATTATTTTATATACTCGTACATAATATATAGACGCAAACGAGTATACGCGAATTTAAATATATATTATTTTCTTTCTCTCTAAAAAAAATTATAAATATACATTTATTATACAGAACGTTCAGAATATATTGTACCTTTATGTAATTCAAAGATATTATTGAAAAAAAAAACATTAAAAATATATGTTGTCCCCACCAGTTTTATATAAAAAAAAAAAAAAACTATTCTTGGGAACGACTCACAGTTATACAAGGAGTAATCTTTTTATATACCTTCCAATATTATAAATAGGGGTGCCCGTCGTGCGATATTTACACACGCGAAAACATTAACCTGTAGGTATCTATCTCTGCATAGGTATAAAAACCGTATAGTAATGTTTGTGTCACACGATCCCCGCCAAAGGCGTAGGTATATATAAACGCTGCACCAACAGCGAGTCAGCGACCGACCGGCGCACCTCGTCTGCTCGGTACAATATATTCACATAAAATATAATAACAATATAATGTATATATATATATATATATATAGGTGTGCGTTATAACGATTTTTAATTCGACCATATATATTATATTGTATATGAGGATATTATATAGGTACACGCATGTACTGCAGACTATTCGAGCAATAAATATGTCCACACACGCCGTTTAGAATTCGATTAAAAAAAAATATCCCAAGAAGAAAAGAAAAAAAAATGATATAATGTGGCGATGTTAAAAAGAACAGCAGATTTATAATATATAAAGAGATCAAAAGAATTGAGAGGCGCGTATTATATTATTATCTAATACCGAGAGACGGGTGCAATTGTAATTTAAAGCAACAACAAACCGTTGCGAGAAGCTGCGAGAGTCTTTATTAAAAATCCCTTTTAAATTATTATCCCGGGAAAAGATCACGGAGGCGGCGGCAAAATCTCGTATATAGATATACAACACAATATAACAACGTACGATAGTATAATAAATAAAAATAAACGCGTTCTGCGTATATAATAATAATAATAATAATAATAATAATAATGATGATGATGATGAAAATGATAATAAAGCGTACCGGGCGGACGCGATAAATGGCCGCAGCGGACACGACCAGGAATGTGCGACTGTATATATTATAATAATATCACGACCACGACGACCCGCGCGGCACTGCCCCTCGACGCGACTGAGTTATGTCTCAATTTCTCACAGGTAGACAACGCAAGAATATATATATATATAATAGTATATATTGGTAACGAAGCCATTGTCGTTTTATACCGCGGTAGCATTAATCACGCCGGCCATGTTGGACGTACATTGTAATATATTATTATATTTTCCAGCGTTCCTTTTCTTCGTCTGTTACAATAATATCATATTCGCTCGCAGGCCGTATACCATAATAAATATAATTACAATATTATATTATTATAATGTACATTATAATACGGTACGGAGGGAAGAATAGAAAATATTACAAGTTTCGGACGCGAGTGAGTTGTAAAAGTCGCGGCGCGCAACAATGCATAATGAGCGCCATTAAATCAGAAAAACGAAACGAGAATACGAATTTTAATGCGTCGTTAGAAAATATGATGTAATATTTTTACCACGCGGGTTGTTACAGAACAGTGTGCCATCCGCCGCGTTTACATTATAAAACAAGAAAGAAGAATATTATATTATTATTATTATAAGATATAAAAAAATAAAATAATAATAATAACAATATACTATTATAACGTGTGTCGGTACACGTATATATAGGTGCACGTACCTATACGCATATAATATATGGTGTCGTAAAGAACGTCTTCTTAACGACCCGTTAATATGCTAATTAATCCGTCGAGGTATTTGTTTTACGAGACGGTAACCGCGGTTATAACCATGCCGTGATTATATCGTCACATCAAGGCTCGTCCGCAGCGTGCGCGTTTTTCCCCTCCGCATACGTTCCATGAGACGTTATAGCTGTTTTACCAGGTCGTAAAAACGATTTCAATACCGATTCATCGAGTATAATAACAATAACAATAACAATAATAACAATATAATGATTACGATATGTATAATATGTGTCGGTCATTTCGTGAAGTCGTCGTATTTTTTTTTTACCTTGAAATTATTGTCGTCGCGCGGGTCCTCGACTACGTCTCAATATTGTTGGACAAAAAAAACTCGTCGCATCGTTTATATTTATATATTATTATGTTTATTATAATATATTTTAAAAAAATCAAAAATTAATTAATTAAAACAGGTAATTCCTGCGGTTATTATATAGTAATACTAATCCAAAAACGATTGGTTATAAATGTTAAATTTGAAGATAAGATTTAATATATGAAAAATACTAAAACAGTATAAAGTTAACTACTATTAAAATAAAGTTATTATCGTATAAAATAATTTCTTAACTTTAATACAATAATATAATATTGATAGTCGATTATATGAATAGTAATTTTATATACCTAATATCAGCAGTATAGTCCATAAAAGGAATATAAATATAAACATCACTATATATCACTGAAATATTGAATTATATCTTATATATATAATTGAAAAATAATTTTAAAAATATTAAACATGTTGGTACTATTAGTACCTATATATATATATATAATTGTATTGAATTGATAGAAATTGAAATATATAAAATGTAAATGGTTAATTATTATGGATATTGGTTATTAATTACTAAATAATGATAATGATTATTAATAATTATGTAAATCATAATATGAACTGCAGATGAAGTTTTTTTCAGTTAAGGTAAAATTAAAAAAAAAAAACAATATTACTTAGTTAAATATCAACTAAAGTAACTACTACTACTATAACTATTACTTCGTAATATCTCGTATATTATTATAATTCTTAATTTGTGTTATGTTATTTACATTTTTACATAATTTATTCCTTTTTATCGCAAGTTCATGATTTTTAAATATTTTTCAGAAATCAAATAAAAATGCAATAAAATGATTATCTTTTTTATTATATATACTTATGCGATTATTCGAATAGAAGGCTTGACTTATTAATAAATATATTTTTTATTCAATAAGATTTATGTTGACGCGATATACAACTGCAGCTTAAAGTAGTTATTACTTATAAATTATAATGTTCTATTGTGATATATTTGTTAAACTGACTATGTAAAATATTATACTATTATGATTATTCAGAAATGTTGTATAAATATGTTTTTTGTATTTTTTTTTTAAAAATATACCTATTGCGTACGCCTAAGATAGTTTTTACATAAATTATATTATTTTAGTACGCTTATAAAATCAAAATAAGCCGATTTTTAAAATTATTAAATTGTCTAATATGTATAATGTTTATAATATATATGATATATGGTTACTTACATTGAATTGTAATAGACAAACAAAACATTGAAAGACAAAGGTTATAATAATTTTAAAAATTAATACATAGTATTTAAATATAATATATATATTCATATACAATACAGAATACTATTTGGATTTTCATAAATTTCGATATAATGCGTTAAATTGAATTTTTACCATTCATAAATCGTATGTTTTTCCATTGAATTTCTTGGTCATATATTGTATTGACTATAGTTGACTACATTTAATCGTATGATTTTCATCCTATATTATTTTATTATTTCTAGATCCACATATTATTACTATAAATTTAAACTCCCAAAGGGTGTCGAATCTAAATTCTATTATTCTATATTTAAAGCCTGTTCTCCTTTCAAAATTTTTTTAATTAACACATTCTCACGAAACTAAAATGATGGGAATATGTGAGATATATATGGTTTTAATGTTATTTACATTATTTTTGCAACAAATTATGTTAAACAAATAGGCGCACTGACTATATTGTAATAATAATGATAATATATATCATTTGAATTTAAATTGTAAATCGAATTCTTAGTTACAGTTTTAATTTAATTAACCTACGTGACAAAAGTATATAATTAATATCTATACAAATTTATATTATTTAATTTTCACTTTTTAAATTAAAGTGTTTTTGACAACTCTTTTTTTAATATTTCTCACTAAATATTTTAAAGTGGAATTAAATAAAATGATAACTAGACAGATATTTGGTCACTTTTTTGGGGTTAGACATTTTTCCCTGCCCATTAACAAAATTTTTCAAGTTGCAAAATAATGATAAAAAAATATTCATAGAAAAAAATTAGTTTTGAATAATTAAATTATCAAGTGTTGTAAAAGAACTAAAACTTGTGCTTAGGTAAGTTCCCAAAACTCTCCCATATGTACATAAGGTTATAAAGTTTAAATAACAATAAACTATACGTAATAAAATGATTTAATTTAATCTATGATATTTTGATTGTAAATGTGTTTTTATAATATTATTCAAATATATAATATTTTAGTGTACAAGTAATGGTTTATTATAATTGCAGTTATTTTAATTATGTATTTTTACATATAAAATATAGTTTAAAATAATTTCTTGTTCAAAGTAGGAACAGCAGAACTCTTTATATGTATAATTAGGTAGTTATATGTGTTTTAACGACGTGTTTAAATATTAGTTCTAATGTAATTCTAAACTCGATTAAATCAGAAAAGAAGATTTTAATCAAAATTATCCATCGTTTTCCAATCAG
Organism: Eriosoma lanigerum; assembly: GCA_013282895.1. Lineage (NCBI taxonomy): Eukaryota > Metazoa > Arthropoda > Insecta > Hemiptera > Aphididae > Eriosoma > Eriosoma lanigerum. The sequence goes on from CM023358.1 coordinate 44,364,986, forward strand.
AAGGACGTGGGATAATAATAATAATAATCAATAATTATGTTTCCGTAATACACACATATAGACATGAATTTCACTGGCATATTACCAAATACATTTTCATTTGTATTTTCGGGAGTATTACAGGAAGTATAAATTATATTTTAATATAGATAATAATAAGCTGAACGAATCGATAGAAACAATGAGATTCACGAATGCGATAACAGCATGAATACGAATGTTGAATAACAATAATTTTTAGTTATTATTTACATAAATAACAAAATGTTACAATAGTAAATATAATATGGTAATATATTAAGTATATAGTATATGATAGTAAGAAATAAGAACTTAAAGAGTTCAAATATATTTAATACTATATTATCGTAAAAACTAATTTTGTAGAAAGGACCATTTGATATTACAAGTTTTTGCACTAAAGAATGCAAAACAATAAAAATTAAATTAATATATAATGGCGAAGTCATATAGAAAAAAGTATATAAAACAAAATATGATTAAGTAGCAATTATATAATTGTATTTATAATATGTTTTGTTGAAATTAATTTACATACTATGTCTATTTAATATTTATATTAAATTATATCATGCAATTAGAGTTATATTGAAAATTTACAAAATGGAAAAAAAACAATAGATATTTCAGTATATTTACCACGTATTATATTGGTTAAAACTTATAGTATTCTTTGTTTAAAATGAAAATAATAATTATATTTACTCGCAGTGAACATTATTAACATTAGCGTTTGAGTCGTCTATAATGTAAATAGTGTTTTGTATTTATTAGAATATATTGTTAATGACATTTAATTGCAGTGTCTTTTTTGTCAGATTTTTGAGTATGAATCTTAATTTAGAAAACCTATTTATGGATTGTAATTGTTTCTATTTTGTTTTAATAATTATTAAGTAATAATGTAAAAAATAGATAATTTCGAAAGTTCGTATATTTAACATTTTTATCGATTATAAATTTATAAATAATAATTAGTAAATTAATATTTAAATTTATTTTTATGTATGAATAACATAATTATGACTACTACTATAGTTTTACTATTTTTTCTATCCGGCTAAATTCTTATTATTTTCTATCTACAACACATACATCAATACATCAATTTACTTTTTTCAAACTATATATAAATAGATTAGATTATAATATGTAAATAATACCTTTATTTTTTAAACACTATTAGTATCGAAATATTGCTTAGCGTTAACGAACTTCTATAATTTATAAAAAAAAATCGTAATGCGTTTGCGTACATGATCGGTTTCTCGTGTGTATGCACGTAAGGGCCGTAAAAATGTATAAAATGTGTATAATGCATATCATATATATATAGAGCTATGAAAAAAAAAAAAAAAAACACGTACTTACCTAAAATAATAATAGATTAATAGGGATTGCTTTATAGTCGTGTATGTAATATCCGATCTATCACGATACCACGGTTTTTGGAACATAAATTTCCAATCACTCTGTATATATAACAGGAGGATCCACCTACTCGCGCGTCGTTCTTGCAAGTATAAATCGTTTTCATTGTTTCCTTTATCGGTTTTTATAATGGCCGCGACGTCTTGTTTTTCATATATTATATTATATTATATTGTTTTTTTTTTTTTTTTACCCTTCGTATATTATAATATAATATGTCGCATCTCTCGCAGCATGGCATCGGTTGCCGAATATAATAGTATTATTATTATTATTATTATATTCCGTGCAGGAGCGGCGAAAAGAAACGCAGCAAAAGGACGAAGGACTCGAAACTCGAACGATGGGGAAAAAAAAATATAATAATAAGGCGTCTTCTTCAATAAAAGACATCCGCGCGGCCCGAATAAATTACGCGCGAGATACGAAATTAAAAAAAATAATAATTCCATTTCTGCAGCCAGTATAATAATATGTATATACTACACAGTATACTTAATGTAATATGTATACATATAATAATAATAATAATAATGGTAGTTTCGAAAAAATATACGATTTTCGACAATCGTGTGCGAGACAATATTATGACGGAGACGATTTCCTCGGTGTTTTCGTCGGCGACGACGATACGCAATATAATATAATATATGATGATAATAATAATAATAACAATAATTAGGTACTATATATATAGCTTCTGTCCCTTTTTCGTGTACACACCGCTGCTGTGGAACAATGTGAAATCAGTGTTTTTATCGGTAGTAAAAAATTACGATTATTTTCGTAATTTTAACCGTTTGCCAGAGATCCATACATAATGATATAATATAATTATTATAACGATAATTGTGTGTGTGTTGTGCTATTGTATAACATTGTATTATTTATACAAATATATATTTCGTCGCCGGGATAGGTTTTTAAGTGGTTTATGACAGAACGTAGTCGGCAACATGTAATCAGATATAATATTATTAGGTGTTTAATGAACAAATATTATTATCTTGATAATATTTAGGTATAATACAATTTCCTACATTCGACCAGTAAAACTATTATAATCTGCGTAAATATATAATTGTGATAATAAAAAGTGCGATATAAGTGTTAAATAAAACGTCCATAAGGGTGTATTTTTGTAACACTACACGATACTCGTATAATATAAAACATATATTTTTTTTTACAATTTATTATATTGTTTTCATAAAATTTATTAATAATTATTTCTTCTAACTACAATTGTTATACTTTATCGTGGTATCGTATTCAACAGTTCAAGTTCAAGTTCAAGTTTACTAAATTACATTTTCAATCAATTTTTTTGTGTTTTGAACCATAATTTATTATAAATATATTTGAAATTAATATCAGAAACAATTGTTTAACGTTATATTATTAGGTATACTTGATTCTCGTAAATATTGTTTAAATTTTTTTTCTTTTGGTTAAAATTTCAAATGTCTCGTCATCTTAAATATAAATACAATTATTTATAAATGTTAGGTTGGAAAGGCATACATATCTTACATAACATGCAGAAGGAATATTGTGTTATAAAAGTAATGGAAATGTATACGTACCTACCACTAGTTTTGTAACAAGAGATCCTGATCATCCTGTTTGTTATAGATATTTTGTAACGTTTTTAAACAAGTTTATTTATATGTTCAAATAAAATATGTGTAAGGTTATGCATATGCATAATATGTCTGGGTCACTATGATACGTTACTTACTTATTACACCAGGACCGTATTTAGACTTTTTCCGCCCCCGGGCCTCACGATTTTACCGTCCCTCCTCAATAAAACGACCCATATTTTTTTAAGTAAAATAAAAATTGCTAAACAAAATAAAAATGTACCCTTATTTCTATTCAAATATAGGTGGAAATATCTACATATTAAATTCATAAATTGCACAACAAATTTAAGAAATATAAAAAAATATTATATTTAAAACCACTAATAATTTTTTTGTATTTAAATATTGACTAATGACCCGATAACCGCTTTAGTTCTATATATAAAAAAAAAATAAATATTAGATGAAATTTACTGGTCTAGTACAAATTTGCTACCCTTTCAAAAATTGTAACTAGAGGAAATACAGGACTGTTGCCCCCTAATACGGTCCTGTTTTACACCTATATGGCATTGAACTTTGGAAACAAAATTACTAATAAAAAAATTTAATAAAGTACCTACATTATTAGATTTCATTAAACTTATTATACTTATTACATAAATAAAAACAATTGTTATTTTTATAATAATTTAGTAACATCTACAAATATATTATACTATTTTCATTGAAATGTTACTTCGACTAATCTCCATTACCAATTATATTAATATTTCCGAATTACAAACGAAATGTATAAATATTATTATAAATTGATATAACGCGGTTTTAATCGAAATATAAAAAAAAAAAAATAGGACGCGTAGATTATATTATATTATATATATATTTATTTTTGTCGCTCAGCTTCTATTGCAGCCCTCGGTCGTATCTGATGTATTATATTACATTATTATAGTTAACTCGAGCGAAACGTCTCCGTCGGCCATTTGCAAGGCGATCGGACCATTTGATCGAAATAGGTTTTCGAAAAGAAAAAAAATGTATATAACGCCGAGAAATAATAATTGCAAACCGAGTTTTTTTTTTCTCTACTTATATTCGCTCTGCCGCGCGCCACAACAGCGAGGCAAAAACAAGCCCGCTAAGAAATACGTGAATTATTTTTATCGGTTTTTCTCTCCTCGTAGAGGTCCGTTTCTTCGCATTTTTCTACGCCAACCAACCAACCCCTTACCCGCATCCCCCGCAGCTATTCTACCTATGTGCTCACTTCTCTTCTATCCTTTTTATATTTATTTTTTTATTTTCTCTCCGGTTCGGGAATTGGATTCCGCCAGGACGATTTAAAAGCGTTACGTGGCAGGAATAAAACGCGCGCGCCCGCGATGCTGTGAACCACGATCGGGAGCGGGCGGACGAACGATTGCACGCGCGGGACGAGAATAGAGAAAAGAAACCCGGCGCGCAACAACAAGCTGCCGCCGCGAGCATTATATAACGCGAGGCTCGGCAGACCCGGCGGGAAATTCGGAAAGAAATGTATATGCGTACGCATACAGGGTGATCAGAATTTGCCGTTAGAAATATAACAAAAATACCGATTAAAATGTATACGATTCACCATACAATTATTGTAACACAATATTCCTATGACCCTGTATATATACGTGAGTCGAGTTAAAAAAAAAAAAGAAAGAAAGAACGAAAGAAAAACTGAGAAGAAAATAACCGGGATAGGGTAAAATAGAGGGACGGAGAGCGAGAGAGAGAGAGAGAGATAAGGAGCCAAGAGAGAGAATAAGAAAGAATATAAGAATAATATATATAAGAACGAAGGAAACGAGCCTGGGATATCCTCGGCCATTTGTATTCAGACGGGGATAAGCCCGGGGAAAACTGCGGAGGCCGTTAAAACAAACTGCCGTTTGGTATTGCCGGAATAACTTATTTTTCCTACGGGGCACGCTTGCAGTAAGTTATAATAGTGACGGTTCGTACATATATATATATTTATATGGACTTATATTATAAACTTGTACGGCGTGTATATACATAATATATACAGAGTGTTCAAAAAGTTATAAACTACATTCCGCGATCTTCGGGTATTCTTGTATGTGAGAATAATTAAATTCAGTATTTCGCCATTCACACTGAAACAATTATAAAAGATCATGCCGATCATTTCGGTATATAATAAACCGATTTCAGCTCTGAAAAATCATGACTGTCTCTCGTTCGTTCCAATTTCGAATATTTCCCTTTTATTTGTCGTGCTCAAGGGTGGGTGGTTCGTGGGGTTTGATCCCCCCATGGAAATAACAATGACGTCATATACGTACATTTTATAGTTAATTTTCCAAAAAAAAATTCTCAAACTCGTTTTACTATAGAAAAATTCTGATCACGTCACTGATTATTATTACGAGTATAATATAATAAAAAAAATTAATAAAACCATCAAATCTGTTCAAAATAATTGTTTTATCTCATTTAAATTTAACATCAATTGTATATACCAAAATATTCTTAATTTTTCTTCGCTTAATGATATAGGTGTATATATTTTCACCATCGAAATTTTACATAGTTTATTATTATGTATTGCCCTGAAATCATTTCTCTTATCTAATTAAAAAAAATTACTCAATACTAAAATTCTAAAACCATTTTATCAAATTTCTTACATAATAATTCTAATTTTAAATAAATTATTTGTCCTATAGAGAGTCTTATTATTACAGTAATGACATACCTATTGGCCAGATTTTAGTGGCACGTACAAAATATTAAAGTACTTAAATAAATAAAAAACTTAATAAAATATAGTTTACTTTGTAATATTATTTTTAAATTAAAAATTTTAATGGCATTAATTATAAATATTGTTTGTTAATTTTCAGTAAAGAATTTAAAATATAAAAAATATAAACATTAATAAAACAATTTTCATTTCATTTAATTTTTTGCACGTGGCTAAAAACACAAGTTTGACTGGATTTTCGTGTATTGAAAAAATACACATAACATGCGAAATTTCAAATACTCTAATATCATAGACCTACTAACTCCTATTAATTAGTATTAATTAATTCTTAATAGTAAATTTTCTTATTTTCTACAATCTATTAAATTAGTGATTGCTTTATTAAATATGTTATTACTCAATAAATCAATAAATATAATTACTGTACTAGTGAGTTGTAACTTAAAAAATAAAATAGTAAAAATATTTTTATGTATTTGTGTATTGATCTGTATATTGTTTGATAGTTTTCAATGATTGTTTATTAGTATCCATCTAGTTCTGTTAAAATTGTCCCTGTTGTTTAGGTAGCAATCTATTGTGATAAAGACTCTCTCTCTTTTGGCGTTCCTGAAACTTTTATTTTTTTGGAGATATTTGAATTAAACTTTGTTTTGATCTAATTCATAGAATTCACACTCTAAACATTTATTTACAAATAAGAATTACATGTAAATGATCATTAGTATAAAATTTATAATATTGTACATTCTAAAACATCATAAAAATCAGATGTTTGTTATTGTCAGCATTATTATTAAGAACTTTCGATATCAACTATTATAAAAATCTAAATTTAAAATATCTGGAAATAAAATCTGTTATCAATACCGACTAGTCGGATCTGTTATCGATAGCCATTTGGTCGTTTCTTTTATCAATACACGACAAATAAGTCAAACTGGTCGTGTCTTTAGCCACAGTCTTAATTGAAGAGCGAAAAGTGGACAACTTCTATAGTTGTTATAACAATTTTAGAGCAACGGTTTATTTTCTCCGCTGTAGTGCTGAAATGACTACAATATTGCATAATATTTTATCACAATATGTAATTTGTATATAGTTTGTATAAAAACCATAGACCATAAACCATCATTATAACCTATTATATCGCTGACGCGTTTCAATTTATTGAAGTGCATATGCTAAATAATAATTAGCTATACTATTTTGTTGTCTATACTTGACCTTTTTATGAAATTTTTATGATAACCTCTTGATTTTTACTTGTTGAATATAATTTTTTTTTTAAAATACAATTAGTAAGTTAATAATATACAATACAAAGTATTTTGAGTGATTTTTTAACATTCTGTATAAGATAAATATACAAAGGATAAGAATTCGTTCCGGAAGAACGCGTCGGCGTTGCAGGGATAGGGTACAAAATTACTATAACGCGTATAAAGATAAAATATATATAAAACGTGTATAATGTATAATATATTGTTATATTACGACAATAAAAGTTCATCTCTTTATTTTTGAGTATCATTTTGAATATATAATTTCCTACTTACCTATATATAATATATATATACAAAATGATCAAAATATTGTGGTATAAAAATGGTGGGAATATAATATATGGTTTTAAATTTTAATTCTATTATATTTTTGTAACATAATGTTCTGATACAGCTATACCTAGGTATACAGGAGTATAAATATATTATAGTCGTATAACATGTAAATAAATAATTATAAATATTGAATTAATTTTTACATATTTGTCTTATGATATCTATGAATATTGCTTTTAAGATTTAAAATGTTTAATTTTTTTTTAAATTTCATTCAATACATTATTATCTATGTATATAGATTTTTGAAGTCAATGGTTATAATAAATACATTTTCAGCTAAAAAATAATATTAAACATTTTCTTCTACAACAATTTAATTTTTCCAAACGCATTAAATTAAACGAGGTCAAGTAACAATTCCGTATATAACTAAATTGTGTACAAAACGTATAACAAAAAACAAATTTATTTTTAGAATTATTATAGGTACCTAATTATCACAACACTTAGAAATAGAATATCTGTAGTTAAAAAAGCATTCGAACGAAGTTGATTATTAATTGTTTAATTATATAAAAATAATTAGTACCTATGTTACTTTTATTTAAAACAATAATATATATTTTTTACCAAATAAAATACATATTGAAAATTTAAAACGTTTATATAATATATATGAATACGAATGTTATTGCATAAATAGGTACGAGTTTATTTTACAAGTGGTTTAATTTTACGCTTTATAAAAACAGTACATTAGAAAATGTCATTTGGGAAATTTAATTTATATGGAGATTGTTTGGGACGTGATATTAGTTACAATCTTGTAGACAATATAATTGATATTAACAGCATATTGTATAAAATAATAATAATATAAACTTTGTAATGTAATGTATTATATCTATAGTTTTGTGGCTGTCTGGTATTTCATATATAAGAGTATGAGTTTGTTTTTCTTACCTTTGCTTTTTTAGACAATTAAGCGATATTTCTAAATAAATTGGATAGGATACACTCTAAGATTACAAAATATACAAATACCCAAATAAAGTTTCTACTTGGATGCTAACCGATCATTTGCCACAGTGAAATCATTTATTGTAACCATTCACCTATATATACGATAAAACTAAATAAAAATATTTTAAAACACTTTAACTACCCACAGTAAAGAAATTTGTTTTTTCCTTCTATGGCCATAAAGTTATGATAAAGTTTGTTTAAATTTGAATAATTTTATACTTTTATTTTACTTACGCTATTTGATTTTACGTATAACCTGCGAGCTGTAGTTTTAGTAGTCTATACCAAATTAGTGTCATGCAGAGTTGATGGTAAACAGGGATCTTATTTGGACCACGGAAGGTATTTATAGGCGTGTTGAAATCTAATTACGCTTAAAAAAGTATTAATTAATTTAAAAACCATAATATTATTTAAAATATTTTGTATAGCCTACCTAAAAATATGCATATTGAAAAATAAATTGAAATGACGTTGCTCCTGATAGCAAACTACATATTTTATTGTGATACCTTTTGGAATTTCGCTTCAACGCGACAAACTTGCACTATTAATAAATATCATTAAATTTTGGTATAGAGCTTATATAATATCATATAAATATCACTGGCTAAACTTGGCAAATATTAAATTACTATCAAATCATAGATACATATTACGATCAAATCCATATTTATAGAAATATAATAACATAATTTTAATCGAAATAATATGGCAAATTTTGGCTTCGAATACACAGTCGAGTATATTGTATATTGTTTATTGTTATTATTACTATTAACATTCTAACAATTCTATGGTTCTCTGTGTATTTCTGCTGAGAGGAGAGACCGCGGAGCGAGCTTGTAATTACGTTTGGCTTCGGGTCGGCAAGTGCGAGCGGGAACAACGGCGGGACTGGTGAAAAGCTTTTCGGAAACGCATTAAGATAGCAGCAGGCTCCGCAGTGTGCACCTAAATCCCTCGGGTGCGCAATGATGTGTGATACGGCGTGCCCGGGACTTCCTTGCCTCCTCCGTCGCCGCAGGAAGTATAAGCAAGATGAAGTTTTCTCCGTCGTTTTCCGCTCCTCGCGATTCCGCTCAGTCCCCTCAAGTCTCTCCCCGCCATGTCTTAGACGATCCTAGTGGATGATATATATAAGAAGAAGAAGAACACCGAACCACCCCCATCGATGCCAATAGCACACCGAGCGCCTTTACCGTTACCGCGGTATCCGCTCGCACTGTGTTCGTATTTATATATATTATAACGCCCGCGAAAATCGATACCAGCAACCTTTCGCCCCGCGGACCGTATCGCGCATATAACCCCGACTGTCGCGGAGAATTAGGGGTACGTATAATATAATATATATATATATATATATATATATATAAGTTTATGCTGTGTAAAAGAGAGCTGTTATATACCGCACCCCGACGGTATACATAAACGCGGTATATAACATTACACAAACATACATACGCACATATAATATATATATTTACGGTCGATTTTACGTGCTGAACGAGAGAAATAAAAACAATCGTCGTGTGTTTAGTTCAGTATATAGTAACGACGACAATGACCAATGTTTTTATAACCATTTATATTGTGTTAAATCGTCTACTCGACTATTATTATGTGCTCGCCGTCCATATATATATATCGTATAATTGCACGTCCTTTGCAAACGAATTTAGATACTATTTTAGCGCAACGATTCGAATAATATAATAAACACAATAATATTATTTAAAATCGAAAGTACAATTTTTATTTTTGTAAAATCAATACAGCGAAAAAAAAATATTTTCGTTTATTTGAATATACTCTATTTTTTTTATAAAAATTATCGATTTGGTGAATTAAGTTATATGTATTTCATTAAATATTATACACGACATATATCGATTATAGTTTACGAGGACCATGACAAAAGATAATATACATCTCAACAGATATATTACGAAATAAATTATATGTTAAATTTGTAACCCATGTGCAATTACTATAAAATAATTATATATACATACAATTCATAAACCTTATTTTTTTTTAAAAACAGAAAATATACAATACCTTGTTTTTTGGTTTTAAGTTAAAAACAATTAAAATTCCATAGGTAATTTATGTTAGGCTAATATTATAAGAAATTTTTATGTCAAAATATTTGTGAACAAAACAAATATTAGTTCTTCATACAATGATATAAACATAAAAAAATACTTAATAAAAAAGTATATCGTATTTAAACAGAATAATAAAAATAATAATGACACTTGGTTAATGATTTTATCGAAACATCAAACCTGTTTGATAAATCATTGTCATAAAATAACATTATAAAAGTCAATTAATATTAACTATGCAAAGTTGAAATACATAATATTCATTTGTTTAAAAAAAAAAAAATTCTAAAAAAAACGAATACAATAAAGATGTATTTGTTATAAAAAGTGAAAAAAAAAACATTTATCTATACACAGCAATCGTATCTTTATATTATCTTAGCTTATTTCTTATTTTTTAATTGTATATAAATTCAGTATCTTGTATTTATTTTATATAATACCTATGTCATAAAATCTATACTATAGGTTTTTGGATTTGATATTAAAAATACTAAAATTTATTATATAAATATTATGATGTAGAATTTGGTGATTATAGATACTAATAATATTATAGATAGTGAAAAATGAATACTAAAAATTTCCGAACTAATAATTTTATCATATTGAGTTTTTGTTATTTATTATAAGATACAACATATCTTAAAAAAATATATAATAAAATGTAAAAGAAATTCCAAATTTTAATATGTTGATAAACGATTTATAGTGAAATTTAAGTGTTATTATGAAATAAAAGTAAATCAAAACTCGTATAATGCCACCCATTTTATTATTTGTCCACACACAATTATTAGCGGAAATAATGATAAATAAATTACTACTAATTTTAATGTCCTCTACCTGATGGCTTTTAAACCCATATTAATTTCAAGGTCACTAATCTAAATATTACAGTGAGTGAGCACAATATTATTATTATTATTATTATAACGAGTAGAACACAAAACGTTTACGAAAATTGGCCAACGACGTTGTTATATTATTATTATTGTTATTATTATACGGAGCCGCTACAGTTGTGTTCTTATCCCTTTTATTTTTATTTTTTTTACATTCCTTAATGAAAACTTCCAGGCAGACATTCCGACGACGTGTCGACATGGTCATATTACATCTCTTCGGTAACATAACCCTTATACAACATAATATTATATATACTTTCCCCCTCGACCGCCCCCGAAAATCGTCTGTTTTTATCGCCGTTTCGTTTATATAATATATATATATATATTATACAAATGACACTTACTGTAGGTATATATATATATATTAGTTCGTATAACAACACACACACATATATATATATTTATTATAAATAGGTGTAATCGACGAAAGGGATAGGAGTGTGCAAACGTATATTACGTATATATAAGACACGTACAGGGTGATTGTAATAATATTATGTACGATTATTGTGCGCGATCA
>CM023358.1:44376942-44447974 GCA_013282895.1 Eriosoma lanigerum
CCTGTATGCGAACGGGTTATCGTCCGCGGGGATATGTGTGTTATTACTTCCATGACGGCCGCGGACCCGTTACGTATAATATAAAGTCGCTCACAGCTCTAATCCAGCTCGACGTTTTTCATCCGTCCTCGCACGACCAAGGAATAACAAAGTAATATTATTATCATACAGACGCGCGCGCACGTATATATAGAGTATTATATACCTAATATCGCTTTCGGAACTTTTCCTAAGTATAATATATAGTAATGGTATTAATATTATAATGCGTGTAATATATATTTTATATGCACACGCGCAGAGTTTACTGTTACCGCAGCTAACGTCTGAGAAAAGTTTTGATAAAAATGCGAGTCGCGCGTGTTTTCGTGTGTGATGGGCTCCGCCAGTTGTGTGATATTGCATCACGAATATTCGTAAAATATTAAAACGATAATAATAATTGTTATTATTATTATTATTATTATAACATATTCTAGTGGGTAGATACACGTGAAACTCAAAATATTACTCATTATATTATATATATTTTACGTGTTTGGCGTAAACGAAAATTATCCATTTCTCGAAACAACCGTTGTTTCAGTATGTCGCAGTATTATAATAATATTATACACTTTCGATTCGACAACAACTTAAATACACACATTTCCGAAGTTTTACTTAAAACGTGTTACGCGTGTTACTACTATATTATATATACTAATATTGTGAATTTATGACACTCGTGTCTGGTTTAAATAACTGTGTGGCCAACTGACACTGAGAGTACAATAACAGAAACATCCAGGCTATACTTGTCACACCAATTGATTGTCACAAGGTTTATAACTCTACACGACTAATAATGGCTTTAGCAGATGTTCCATCATTTAATGCAAGAAATACATTTACGAGTATATTTTCCGTCGACTCTAATCATTTTAAGTCCTAAAAATTGAATTTTTAAATACTATTAGTATACATATTCGCACTCAACAATTATTATAATTCTATTATATGTATCATTGTATCATACTGTTTATTATACGTGTCGTAACGAAATATCGACGTGAATACCCTTTTATTTTCAAAGTAAGAAAATGATCGTCATGTCTATATACAATATAATAATATGTACATTATGATAGTTTTGCCAATTACTGTTTTATATTTTATGAATTATGATTAAATTTTTAATTCGATTATATTTGCGGTAATCAGTATAATCATAATTATTTCAATTGGTTTGCTAGGTGTTTTTTCAGTTTTTTTAAATTTGATTTCGTCATTTTATCGTAGTATCGACTTTTTTAAAATAATAATGTAATTTTTATACTAATATTTTTATAATATACTAATGTTTGCATTAATTTCTTGACATGATCTAGAAACGCAAATAAATAAAAAAAAACGGGGATATTAAAAAAAAATACAATATCGTAAAAACAGTAACAATATAAACTATGCTCGGTCTCCCCTAATATAATGTTTCCAGGCCGGCTGGTATGGCAGGCACCTATATATGCGACCAACTGACTCTAGAGTGTGACAATAACTGTCACTGTTGACAATGTAATTATAGACTTTATGGTAAGTAATACGAGTAAAACTTAAATTACATCATTACTTCGGAAAAGATAATGATTGGAGGGCCGGGTCGGTCAGAAACAAGACTAAATTACTATAATTACTAGATTGATCGATCAATATTCTAAATACTAAATCAACTCAGACTGCAGTAGTGTGTAAATAGGTTTCTCCCACGCGACGATATATATAATAAATATCTCAACATAATTACGTATATAAAGAGGATGGAAATCTTTAGACGCAATAAATAAGATAAGATACTATAAAAAAAAAGCACGGGTCGTTTAATACATTATTTTACAATTTATTATATTATACTTGGTTTTTGAAATTTTATCGAAAAAACATATAATCTATTCCTAAACTGTTATAACTTATTAACGTTATATGTATAACTTGTAGGACTTGATGACTTGTATACATACTATAAAATGTTCATCTATATGTATAAATACTATCATGTCAATCGGAAAAATTATAGACATTATAGTAAAATTTAATTGTTTGCGATGTTTAATAAAAACTAAATAATAAAAACAATACTCTAGGTAGACATTTTATATAACCTACACTTATAAAATTTTTATTTTACGTTTATTATGAATAGAAACTAAACAAACTCGAAATAGATATTGTAAATTCTCACAGATCAAGATTTGATTATACATATTATAATGATTATTCCGGTATATTCGAAATATAAATAAATATTTTTTTTATATAAATGAAATTACTTCGCTTTTTCTTTGTACGCGTTCGCATATTATTGTCTAGAATAAACTAATAATACGTACTTACATATAATTACTAAATGGTTAATAATATTTTAACTAATCGAATGAATCATGTTTTGTTTCAGGTGAAGAAAGCAAATATATAGGTAAAATTACAGATTGAAAAACAGAAACCATTAATATACTTATACACTCTGAGTCACGGTAAGTACTAATTCATAATCGATGTGCGTACAGTAACTAATAATGTACATTATTATATTATATTATTGCAATAATTACGATTTATTGATACCTGGGCTTTCACCAACCAGATCGATCGTGTATAGAATTTGCAATAATAATTTTGTTTAGTCTCTGAAGTGTTGTTTTTGTGTATATAGGTTCGTAAATATAATGTATACAAGGCGATCCGGCAAAATGGATAATATTAAATATTGGTCTATGTAAATGATTGTTTAATCTTAATATTACATCACATAATTTTTCCAAAATACATTGTAACAATAATATTATTATGCTGTTAATACTAAAAATAATACATAGTATACCTACTATTTAAATGTCATTTTTGAATAGAAATGTCTAGAAAGGACGTTTCGGAGTTTAAATAAATATTGACTAATTTTAACCATATATATACTATATACAGAAATATATTTATGTGAAAGATTGATAAAATGATATAATCAAATTTATTTAAGAATAGAAGTTACATTAGTCGTTCTCAGGCTCGTGTAAAATAATAGGGGAAATGTTATTATGAAAAAAAAATAAGGGAAATGGGCATAACAGCTGAAAACTAAATCATCGTAACAAAGGATATTGTTCGAATATCTTTCTAGTTTTTTTTTCTATATATAGTTGAATGTAGTTTAAGCCTATAGGTAACTATTAAAAGTTATATAACAAAGGTTTTTTTTCTACAACATTTTATAACTATAATTTGATAATTCAATCCTGAAAAAAAAATATAAATCATACATAGCGCTTTTGTAGAAATAAATGTTTAAAAAATAATTAGATTATCCAATTAAGTACTTGACTATAAATTTATTAAAATATTAACAAAAATAATACATTTACTTTTCCTTTCAATAACGCGAAACAAAAATGTAAATACAAGTTTAAAATGAGTAGCCAAGTACCTTTATAATATTTATACAGTAGTTACTGCAAAGTTGGTTACATTATATTAATATAATATAATATATAATATTATAAACATAAACGGACTTATCTCATTTAAAATATGAAAACTTCTGAAAAATATTTAAAATGCGTATTCAAATACTTTTATTCTAATGTTTTCTAATGTTTTCTAATGTTATTATGTATTGAGAGGTTTTCTCACCAGAAATTATTTTCTAAATATTTATTCGCACCATTTGTACTGACTCACTCTATATACACATCGTGTACATACATAATGATTAATATTTCTTGTTTCAAAAAAATAAAAGGCAATTAAAGATACATAATATACGTTTTCAATCAATATTTATCATAATTATTTTCGTATACTTTCTGATCACCCTATACATGTAACAGGTATGTAACAAAGTAGAAATCGTGCCAATGTTTTTTTTTTTTTTCTATACATTTCAAAATATAAAATATAAAATTAAACGATTACTATATATTTATATAGGTCTGCCTACCTACAAACGAAACATTCCGACTACTCGTACAAACGTTCGGAATACAAAAAACAAGTACGATACGAATCGCGTTTGGAATAATCGACCAGCGTGTCTTTACTCTTATAATTTAAACATAATATTTCATATAATAATATTAAATTGTTTTATTTTACGATTGAGAATAATTTTAATATTTTTCTCTTTTGATCGTCGATAGAGCATATAGTAACACGATACGCAACGACGGCGGAATACGATCGCGCGTTTAATATTATTATAATTTATAATACATTTAAAATTTTATCTAACCTCTACATGATATAATATGTACGTTGTACACGTGCCGACGACATCAAGGAAAAAATGTTAAAACTTATAATAATATAAATCCGCCGTCTCGGAACTGCCGAGTTTTCGCGGTATAGTTCAAACACACGCTACTAGATTGCACGCGTGGTGTAATTTAACATTTAATTTTGAAAACACTTTTGCGAAACCCGTTATCCTAATTCAGCAAAACATTTCGTAAAAAATATAAAAAAAATAAAACCTAAACGTTATCTCATATTATCTTTATATCAATTACAATATTCAGTCAGTCAATCGAATTTTTTTAAATTAAAAACTTTATCCGGTAATCCCATAAAATAGGTATTATATACTTATTTAAGGTCGTCCAAATTAATTAACAATCTTGTCTGCTGTCACTATCATAAAATAACAAAGTAACCTTTTGCCATTATACGAAATTTGGGGAGTAAGGTTAGGTTAGGTTTGACTAATACAAAACCACCCCAAAAAAATTAGTCTAGATATACATACGTACCTGATGTATAGAAATCTTATTTTAAAACGTCATTTCAACTTCTTCCCAAATATCTTTTGTGATCTTTATAACTTTTTAATTCTAAAAACGTAATCATTTATATATAAAAAGATTGTTTAAATTATAATTGTTTTTTTCCTTTTCAAAGAATATATTTAGGTACATACTCTATATATTGTATTTATTGATTGGGCTCACAGATCTAAAATCCCGGATTCACGCGATTGTGTTACGTTTATAAAATAATAGCTTTCATAAACAGTCAGACAGATCACATCGTTACACTTTTATAAAAAATTCAAAATTTATAAGGAAACACTAAAATAATTCTCAATACATTAACGTAGAACAATGTTTGAATAATAATAATATTCATGTAATAATAAGCAAACAGATTTTTCCATAAAAGCTAAATGATAGTATTTCATAAACACTAATGTACTATTTTATACAACTACATAATGTACTATAATTATACTAATAAAAATCATAAAATAAAAAAATGTATTTATTGATGTTGTACGTTTTATTTAATATCTTTATGTTATTTTAAAAACTATATTGGTATAAAAACATGACTTTCGTATACAAGTTATAAACATTTTTACATATTTAAAACTTATCATTAACAATAAATTAATGTTATACAAAAGTGTTAAAATTTTTCAGAATGCGTAAAATAAAGATTTTTTTAAATTATCTTATTTCGTATAAAGTTTAATAATTTGGAAAGGAATCTGTGGGGGATTTATATTTTCTAATTGTTTGTATTCATATCCTGATTCTAAGGTCTTATATATATATATATATATATATATATATATTTATTATTACGTCATGAGGATAAAAAAAGTTTTAATATTATTATTTTTCTTTGGAGGAAATAGATATTGTAATAAACTACTGTAATAGTGTGTAGTTTTTTGACCGTTATGAATTTAAATTACATAAATAATCTAATTCCTTAAATGTATTGTGTGACCAAGATAAGATATAATCAAAACATTATATTATGTTCACCTATTATAATTACTTGTTCATCGTGCACAACACTATACACAATATTATAAATTATAAATATCAAGTGATAACGCGTGCACCGTAGTATTTTATAATGTAAATTAAATATTATGTTATACAAGCGCTATAAATATATTGTAATATTATAAAATAATTGGGTTAATTTTCTCGACGTTTCGTTCTTCCGACATAAACACTGCGTGTAAAACAAGTACCAATGTATATATTATAAAATATATATATATATATATAATTGGCCTTTTCTTTTTAATTTATTTTAATTGGACATTGTTACGGTTTAATATGAACGATAAAACGTTGTTATTGTTGTATACATATATACCTATATTATATCAATTATTCGAATTCGAATTGTTAAAACAGTCGACCATCGACGCTGTATATTATAATGACCGCGAACCGAAAAAGGGTTATTTGGGAACCATTAACCACCAAGGGAAGATGCCATCCCTCTACGTTTTTTAGTTAACACTATCTCTCCCTCCACTTATTATGCTCATAATAATGCATCCCTTACGAACTTTATATTAAATTCATCCTTTTATTGGAAGTTGTACTTCATATTGTATAAACTACGAAGCAACGATTAAAATTGTTATATATTTTACATCTTTGTATTTTCTAAAATAATTTATAACACAAACTTAAACAAAATAAAGAGAAATAAGATGGAACATAATATGCTAATGGAGAAGGTAAAGCCATCATTATGGGTCTATAATGTTAAAATATTAAACTAAATATAGCTTTTAAATTCATCTTTTTAATTATTTAGATTTCTTTCAATTAATTCGTATATATTCGTAGATATTTTATACTGAATGATCAGTAAATCAAATTTCTGATCGTCATAATATTATATATTATAGTTATATATTATATTTATAACACTATAATCCAAAATTTGGGTACGCCATAAAGTGTTGTCCCACAAAATTTATTGTTATTACGATAAACATAACATACAGAATGAATATTTTATGATTATTTTATACTAATATACATATATTGATAGGTCATTTGTTATAATTATTTTAATAATATTAATATAATAGAGCAACTGTAAATTCAAGATAAAATAAAAATAATAAAATTGCGATTATGTTTAATAGACTTACAATAAAATTAAGTATATGCGTACCTATAATGTGGTAATCGTCGTGTTACAGCGATCGTTTAATTTCATGTTATACAAATGGTGGGAATCATATATTACATACGAATCAATAATATCTATATTTAGGTATATTTTCATTAGTCTATAATATCATATTTCGATCACTCTGTACGTTATTCATTATTATATGCATAATATTATATAGTAGCCTGATATATTATATATATATATAGAGAGAGAGAAAGAGTTATTTACGCGCGAACAGAAAGATAATAATATACATTTTTTTTATATTTTATAATATGGCTCGAGGGAAAAAAAAACATCACACCATTCTGCTCCCTCTTTCGATCGATCCCATACCTATACGTATATAAATATAATATATTATAATACGTGTAATATATATATAGGGTGTTATCGTCGTTACCGCGGACGTATATATACATATATTATTGTGTTTTTGTCCTACCTTTCCCGATCGGCTATTCGGAGGGACTTCGCACAGATAAACCGGCCCGGGAATGACCCCGCGGGGTAAAGTTTATCGGTATTTTTACCCGTTTTTATGGGGTTCAACCTGCACAATAAACCGGATACCGGATATATAGGTACTCTCGATATAAGATATTGATATTGTTATCGTCAGACATAAAATCCGCCTTTTGAATAGATAAGCTTTTTTCCCATCGAGAGCGGAAAAATAAGGAAATCCAAAAACTCTACATACCCACGTATACATAGTATTATAGCGCATAAAGGTATAGGTATATTATTATTATATTATGCCCGAGAGAAATGAAAATTTAAATTTTTAACGTTCGTTTCCGTCCGTATAAATATATATACCTATATATAATAACAATATTATACTTTATTACCTACTTTAATACTTATATAAATAAAGTTTCACGGTCGTCGCAAAGTCAAATATGAATGTACTTATATATACCGTAAGTATACCTCATACGAAATTCGTATTTTCTAAAAATTGTATACACTTTTAAAACAGAATAGTTGTTCACAAATTAGCAAATATACGATTTATAAATATTCGTACAATTGCGTCGTGACGTTAAATAAATGTCGACTCATGAACTAAATTGACATCAAATAATCGTTTACAAATTACAAGATAAATATTATATTATGTTGTTTATAATATTATAGTTCGCTGAAATTTTATATATATACATATATATATATATAGTTGATTAATATATTATATTAGCTGGTTTTCAAACTTACCGTATTAATGCAATGCAGATTTTAAGTGTTTTATAAACGTGACTATAGAAAATAGCTTAATATATTAAAAAAAAAAAATTTAACAATTTAAAGAATACGCGATGTTTGTATGAAGTGATACTATTTGATAATAATAGATTTTTTATTATTTCGCATATTTATTTTATTTGAAAAAATTATAATAGGCTACTGGTTTTCCTCAATAGATAATATTGATATTATAAAATATTTTGTAAATTAAAAAATATTATTAAAAAGTAGAAAAATATTTTATTGGTTTTATTAGTTTCTTTCAACTCTCTATTCATAAATTAATTTACAATATTATTATTAATTATGCCTTTAATTTACGTTTTTACCTACCAGTATATAACTATTTAGAATTTCAAATATTCGTATATAGCCATATATGATAGGTAGGTATTACTTTTAATACTTTTTCTGTTTTTTAGTCAACAAAAAAAAAAAGAATTTTATTGTATATATATAACAACACATACGAATATTAATTTTTTTTTAAATATATTGAGCACACCTATCTAAATTTAATTATTTTAATCGTTGAAATAGTTCATGATAAATAATAAAATATAGTAGCCATAGGTATATTTTTTATATGAAGTTAATTATTATTAGCTAATTGTTTTTATTATAGTTATCGTTGTAATAAAATAAATGTATAATGTACAGGTTTACTGATAATGTGTATTTAAATTACAATAATTTTGTTCGTGACACACCTGACGTGTTTGGAATGGTCAAGGGAATTTCACACTAGAATTTGATAATTTAACGTTGTATTTCACTCTTTATGCAAATTAATTTTTTGTTACCGTCTATTACAGGGTTATTTAATGTATTATTTTTTTTATTATACTGCGGTTTCTTTTATTGTATCTATAATGGTAAATAAAAAATTATATCTAACATCATAGTAAACGTTATTCATTGCGATTAGATACATATATAGGTAAGTTATATTATTATGACATTTGATACCTACATGTTTTTATAGGATTGTGTAGCATATGAAATAATTATTTTTAAATCAAACTCTTATCTATAATACTTCGACATTTATACGTAGCATGTAAACGATAACATCCCATTACAACTTTGATTTCTCAATTCGATTAAATTCTTTTCATTCATATAACCTAACCTTATATTTTATAGGTTCTTGCTTGTTACTGCTTATTATCTAGTGTTGTAGCTTATTGTAAGACTTATAATATTCTCGTTTTATTAATTTTTATAAATTCAAAATACAATAAGTTGTTATATTTACGTTATATTATAAAAAAATACGTTATATAAAATACGTAAATATTTTTCATTATGCACATACATTGTACATTAACCAATTATAGCCTTATACGTGACGTAAATATCCTGCTTTCTACAAACTTTCGAATTTTCTTCATTTAATTATACGCTGTCACGTCTTATTTAATTATTTATATTATTTAAATAATAATTGCACTTATCTTTATAAATATTTTTGGATTGTCTCGTATTAAATTGAAGTAATAATAATTTATTATTTTAATTTATAATACAAATAAATAACTATTTTATTGGAAACATTAATACTCGTATAATAATTTTTCGTTTATTCGTTTATTGTATTATATATACTTCATATAATAACGTGTGCGATAAATAACGTATATATATCATAATATATATAATCAAACGTCGCAATTCGAAAAGCTTTTTATTCTTAAAAATAAAATTATATTTTCTCTCGAGTCACAGAGGAGAAAAAAAAAACAAAAAATATATAGAAAGGGGAAAAAATAGTAATAATATAACAAACAAAAGCAATAACAGTAACAACAACTGCAGTGTGTATATATATATATATTATACAGTCTCGTAACAGATTTAATCTCGAGTAAACAAAAACGAACAACTTCCATAAAAATGTTCCGCTCCTCACTCGTCGCCGCGGGGGCACCGTCACCGTACCCCGACGGGTGGGCCCGCGCGCGATGTTTGCGTTGGCTCGCCGCACTGACTCTTTCCCACTCCAGAGCACACCGAATCTCTCTCTTCCTACCCCCCCCCCCCTCCCGCCACAACAACCAACAACCGACACAGCATCACCGCGCATATGGGAGCGGTCGTATTTTAATGGTCTCTTCCCCTCTATGTCTATATCGTCTATATGCAACACACAACAGGGTGATCGGATTGTCGAGTAACAAAAACTGTGGAAGTTACATACTATTAACATTTTCAAATTTTAGATACAATATTGAAACAATGAGATAGTCAAAAATAAATTTTTGGTCCCATATATGTACAATAATCTTACCTTAAAAAAAAAAAAAAAAAATGGGTAAAAAAAAAAGATCCATATTGTGTATTATAATAACCAAATGACTGGACTGGTTATTCAAGCACGTTTGGAGGTGGTCCAAAAATTATGGAATCAAAAGTAACTAAAATAATTACTATGCGAATATATAAAATAAGATCGTTCTATAGAGCAGTGGTTCCCAAATTTATCATTGGTGAGACCAACATTTTTTTTTTAAAAATCAGATTTTGGTAACACACCACAAATTATAGGAATTTTTTTAGATTAGTTAGGTTGAGATTGTTATATATTAAGTAATAATTATAACTTTAATAAAAAAAAAACTATACTATATATTATATTATATACTAGTATAATTATAAAATATTATAAGTGAATGATAACATTAAATTTTCTTTTCATTCCTTAAAAAATACATTTTAAATTTTTTTCTACTCACCTAAAACTAAAATTTCTAACACGGACCACTTTTGAGTCATAACCCACAGTTTCAGAATCTCTATCATTGAGTTTTACTAGAATGTAAGCACGGTTAAGGTGGAAAGATGCAGTAAATAACGAAATTAGTTTGGGAGATAGAAATGGTTCAACTAAAGCATATTGGACATATATGTCAGAGAGGATTGTTTGTCGCGAAACTTAAGATCTATAAAAGGACCGTAAGTTGATGAGAAGAAAACAATATTTATATAGTATATTTAAAAATTCTTGAATTTTAAAGAACACACGATTATTTGTAGTTTGTTCATTTATTTTTTTAACGATTTATACATTTTATCAAAACTATCCCTCTTTTCTTTTACATGGGCCTGAAAACCGCAGTTGGAATTACTTTTGTCTTCTATGGAAATATTAGCAAAGCGATTGAGTGGTATTTTCTATGGTATTATAAATACAATTTGTTTTTAAAACCAATTAGTTCATATTTAGTTATTTCACATATTTTTCAAATTTTAAACTTAATAACTTATTCAATTCATATGTACCTATTTTAAATTACTTTTTAAGATCATCTTACTGGTCTAAGTATACTTATAGTATAGTTTATTAATAAATAATAATAAAAAATATATTTATATATCTAATGGTGTTAAAGTTTAACTACTTTATTATATAAACAACTCAATAGAATACAATATAACTTATTGAGAGGTTTCAAAAAATGAAAATGAAATTACAATAAAAAATATAATATTATAAATGTTTTAAACATATTTAGTGTCTTTTGCAGGGTCATCATAACATTCTCCTCCGTGATAATAATAATATAAAATGTTGAATACTATTCGTTTACTATAATTCGAGAATAAATACGTCTTTTAAGGTTTCTTTATAAAACTGAAATTCATCGATAAGTATATGAACTCTTTTATTCAAGCACTGAGTGAAAGACCACTTAAAGCGGGTTAATGAATGTTATACAGCGAATAATAAAAAATAATAATAATAATAATAATAATAATAATGGTGATAAAATTGATAACGTATATGATTTCCACTATTTTTGTATAAAAGAAAATTTCGTTCACTCTGTATGTATATCATAACCACTATCGGCTTCGCGCGCACTAGCGTTTATTAACTTTCCGCAGAGGGCGGAACGGCATCTTAAAACTTTAATTAAGCCGGTGCGTGTAATGTTCAAAGTTATATTTGCCGTTTCTAAGATACACAGACACATACCGTACTTATAACAATAGTAATAATAATAATAATAATATGTACCTCTATACCAAATATACGAAATGGGGTAACTAATGAATATTTTCGTCCGTTTAAATTGCTACACTACTGCACACATACATATAAACACATCGTCAAGATATTATTATTATATTTTAAACGGCTGCTGCCGGTTTTTTTATTGAGATTTTTATGTGAAAATAAACGCGTGTGAACAACGCGCATAGTTTTTATATTATTTAGTGTGTACGCGCGCGCCGCTACCGCCGATATAATAAAAATAATAATAATAATAATGACGACTATGATGGTGATGATGACGATAATAATAATAATATTACAAACAACTCGTGTTTATCTGTTTTTTTATTCGAACAGCTGCGTGAACAGGAAAAAAAAACCAATAGCCGTAAAAGGCGGGAAAAATAAAATATATAAAAGATCCATAAACACGTCATAGATCGCGTGAAACATATACCTATATATACCTGCTACCTATCTATTATTTTATTATGACGAAATGACTATACGTATTATATTATGTTATAATAATATTATTATACTCATAATAATAAAACAACATCTAGGGGGGATTATTAAAGAATTAACACACTATATAATCTTATACCATGATTAATATATAGGGTTTTATTATAGGTACTATAAATAATAATACGAAGGATTACATTTTATAAATTTTACTACTTGTGTCTATGTACGATTTTTTTTTTTATGTTTTTATGTCCTTATTTCTCTTAAGTATAAAACTATAAAATATATTTGTTTAATGTTCGTAAATTAAAACGTTATTTATATTGCAATTTTTATAAGCAATTCTAGATTGGGCGCACGAATAAATATAATATATAAGTACGTAGTTAATAATTATTTCGTTATTATAAATTAAAAACTAATCTACAATGTAATTTACGGGGATTTTAATGTTCGAATAATGCGAACTGCATGCTTAGGGGTAAGTTAGTAAGTATATATATTTTATGTAATGTTGCGAACGAGTAACTAATTGAAATTTGTCGCTGCTGCGTGTCCGTTAAACATTTTAACAATTCCTACCTATTATTTATACACAAACGGAAAATATATATGGAAACAACAGACATAATAATATATTGTCTACGCTTGTTTTTTTTCGAATTTAATTTTTAGTAGATATCTAGGTGTACAAATTCCGTAGTTTTAGACTTTTAGTATAATATTCAAAAGAGGCTTTCTCAATAAAAGTTATTAGTATTATTCTATAAAGTTTTTGATACGAAGAATATTTGTTTAAATTTTAAACGAAATTTTTACTTCAAAATTCGAAACATTATTTTTTACATTATATTTATATAAAAAATTTACTTAATACCTATTCGACACTAGATTTCACATTATAAAACAATAATATAATAGTCATACGAGTATTTTTAAATAACAAATTTTGTATTAGGTACTTTGTCATAATGCAAGAGAGTTAAGTAGTTTATGTAATAAATTAGAGAAGCTCTGAAATAATAGTCAATTCTATTATCGTTGCTTTTTTGTGTAGGTACTTACATTAGGATAGATACAGGCTCGGATTGGCCAGGCGAGTTAGTGAGAAAATATCGAGGATAAACAAATTCATAGGAAAAGTGTTATAATAAAATAAAAATATATTAATGTTATGACTTATGAGCCAATCGTATTTCAAAAGAAAATTTTCTAAAAAAAATCAAACATCATTTAAGTACATTTAAGAGATAAAATTTACAAGATGGGCCAGTAAAATATTAAAATCAAATAAAATCAATTGCTGGACCGAATTTTCCCAATCCGTTATCCGTCACAGGATAAATAAAAGTTAAACAATGACAATATTATTTATCTATGTTGTTGATTAATATTCATTATAATAATTATAATATAGACAAAGACAATATACAGTTTTGTCCGTGTATTTATTATTTGAAAATTACTCTAACACATTTCTTATTATACTCTGATATAGTTTATCAAATATTGTAATGAAACAAAATAAAATATAATATAGAACTTCTGTCTAATTTAATTTGTTTCAATTTTTCAAACAGAATCTTATTCCCTATTGTATAATTGTTATGACAATAATATGGAAATAATTAATCGGCATATAATACATTATTGCATACTGCGTTATTTTTTATAATAAATAGGCTTTTATTTTACTACGGATTGTATTAGTATTAGTATACAGCTTAAACTAAGCGTCAAAAGATAATACTGTTTGTTATACGACAACTTACTTATATCATATTATAATAAACAGGATAAACAGAATTAAATGTCAAAAAATTAAATAGAATCGCATAAGTCTTTATACCTATGCAGTTTACATTATTTTCTTATCAGAGTATTCTCATCGCCGTGTAATTTAGATTTGCGTCTAGAAAAATAAAATATAAATATCTACACATGATGACTGCTCGAACAATATTTCTCTATAATATATTATGTTCGTATACCATATTATAAAAATAAATGATTTCGTGAATTTCCCCCTAAAAACGATTTTGCGGTCTCCATTATTTTGCAGAGAACTACCTATTATACAGTATCTATAGTGATAATACCTATACCTATACGAACCATTTAACACAGACTGCTGCAATGCACTCGCACATATTTATAAACATTGGTCTCATATATACATATATATATATATTAAAATATATGGTATTCTCTATTCACACCATTATTATTCTTTCGGACAAGAGCGTTTTATACGCCTTTTCGCCGCGAATATTATATACAAAAATAATATATACAATATAATAATAATATATAATATATGTGTGTGTGTGTGTGTGTGTGTGTGTGTGTGTGTGTGTATGCTAGTTCGATTTTGTGTTCAATGGACGGTACATAAAACGTGTAGATACAAATAATATGTATATTATACAGAGTGATCCACATGCGGTTAGGATTCTGTCCGCATTCTGCAGAAATTTAAAAAAATTATGGTTAAATAACATTTGAATATTTAATGTTGACTCTTGGAAAATATCGATTCAACAGAGAATTTAGATATAATTCATTTTGTACGTAATTTTTGATTATTTTTAAATCTTCACAATATACACTATTTTGTATTTTAATCTAATATACTTAAGACTACTAAATAACGAGAAAATTCTAAACTATTCTTACTTCTAGTAGTACAATATAATTAATATTATGTGATAATATAAAAATGATAAAATATAGATAAATACTATATACTTACACATTTTTCTTTCTAAGAAGAAAGTATGTTTGAAACAAAATTTGAAGTCCCCCACATATAATATTATATTGTATTAGTTTTTTAATTCTAGGTAAACCTTCATATTTTTTGTAAAATATGAAATATTTTGTAAATAATTATCAATAACTATTAACTAGTTCCTCAAATGCTTTTCCTATAAATTTCTTATTTCTTAATTTTTAATTTTTTAATAATAATTTAATTTGTATATAATAAATGGAACATTTTATAATGATTTTATTTTATAAACAATTAATATTATTATACCTAATTCTACATTATAGATTTAGATTTATAGACTTTTAGATCTTACGTTTTAGATCTTACAATAGTACCATCTAATAAATATGAATAACTAATAGTTTAGTATTTCTGACCGCTTGGTACGTTACTCTGGCATCCCAAAGGAGAAATGTTGACCGAAAATCTCTTTCAATTTATATAATAATTTGTAATCAAAAAAATTAATTTTCTATGAGCTATATTGGTATACAAACTACATAGCTTATGGGATCGGAATATTAAAATATAATAACTAACAGAATAGTGAAAAACTCAAAATTTATTAAATAGTACAATAATAATATCAAACAATGAATATATTTATATACGCATTATATTTATATACCTATTATTGATCTATAGGTACTATACTTAACTTAGATCTTAAGTAGAACACAGTATTCGTACATTTCATGAAATAAAATCAATGTTGGAATTTATATTATCAATTAATGGCGTTGTATGTGATGTTTGATATTATATCTAATTTTTGTTCTCTCGACAGTAAAAAATTGATGTAAAAAGATCATCAGAAATATTATTATTGTTTATTTTTTCATTCTCTCTATTTTTTTTTGTCATAGACTTTTTGACCACGTCCGTCGGAGTGGGGATGAGCGTATCCAACGGAATTGAAGCATAAATCACGTCTGTCCCTATAAATATAAATATATATAATACGCCCACAGTATTCGTTTTGATTCACCCTCTCACACGGGTGCAATAAGCGAGATTATAACTTAATTACGGCGTATTTATTTTATTTATTTTTTTAATGGTAAGTACAAAAAACAAAATAACAAATATCTACATGGCAAAATGGAAAATATCGTGCTCATCGGTCGTTCTTTTACCGAAAATGACAATAAAAAACCGAGATGAACGACTGTCGCGTGTCATGTCATCCCGTGCGATATATACGAGACCACTCCCATCACATAATATTTTATACTCTACAATAATAATGACAATAATTTCTCGACGATAGTCGACATATATAAGTTCGGATATAGTGTTAAAAATACTGTTGTCACAAATCGTTTGTGGATAAAACATCGATAATTGTCTATACGTAATCCAATTATTTCGTGTAAATACGAATGATGGTTATTATGCTATACGTGAACAATGTATATATTTTAATTAAGGTCCTGTAATAAAAATTAATTTCCAACCGTATATTTTCTCGGAACCGCTGACAAACAATACATTATTATATACCTATATATATCACGGTCGAGGTATAATATTGTAATATATATGTACATAGACTGCGTTTGGTATAAAAAAAATATCATGAATAAAAGGTATTGACTCCCCGACTCTTCGTCATAGTACCTTTATTTGATTTCCACAGCGAATTACATGGCTTTTTACTGTAGATACTAAAATATAATTATATCATAAATTTGATTTGTTATTTATACCTACCATAGATTTTCAAAGTGAAATAAGAAACAATTAAACCTTACGAATACATATAAAGTTATAAACATATTATAATATACTTTTTAATAACTAATTAACTACTATAGGTATAAATATAATATTCCTAATGATAATGAACAATCACTTTGAATTTACTTCCCATCAAATTTCAACAATATTTTTACACATTTAAATACTTCCAAGTAAATATTTTTTTTTTATATCCTTTATGTGTATTTTTTATAATGTCATTTTTTTTAAATATGGTATGTTCTACTGGTGTTGGGAAAATGAACCTAATTGTAAAATCATATTTACTTTTATTCGATATATAATATATACATACGAGAAGAAAAATGTTTTTTTATTATACGTTTTAATAAACTGTATAGTAATTATGTTGTTTGAAAAATAAGTAAATAAATATTTTTATCGTGACTTATAACGACGTATTCCAAATTACTTAAATTCGTGTATATTGAAATTTGAAATAATGTTTGCTATTACATAAATAAAATCAAGTTCAAGTGCTTTATCCCCTTTGGCCTTTTGTTTTCGTTTCATATTTAAATATGAAAAGTTATATTTATAATCCACAATATAGTCATGAAGAAAAAATAATAAATAATAATGTTTGGCGTCAGTTGTTATTATTTAAATAAACCATTTCTATAATATATCTGTATACATAACGCCGAGGGGGACTGCTCAAACTTTTGGATTCTTATGTTGTGATCTTTCGAAAAATAGGGTGCAACTGTGCAAAATAATATTCATATTAAATAAAGCGCAATCACAATGTTATAATATTTAATTTATTTTAGTATGTTGCTATTCATTATGTATATAATACAATATTTTAAAACTAAAACGTTTATATTGCTATAAAATGAACAAACATATTATATATATAATAGGTATGACTAATAGGTAATATGATTTATGACGATGTTTTTCAATAAAATAAAATGTAAAGAATAATCTTATTCGTTTATTATTTTTTTAAATTTATATAATATGTTATATTATTATATTAGGCGAAAGTATATGTTTTGGTATATAATATAATCTATATTGGTTTTTATATTTTAATATAAATAATATATATATATATATATATAGAGAGAGAGAGAGAGTTTACATTATATCTAGTTTTATTAATTAAATAAAAATCATTAACAACTATTATAAATTACATGCTCTAATCATAATAATTATATATTTACGTTTTCACGTTAAGGTATATATTAATGTTTATATAATATATCAACAAGTTATTATAAGGTATAATTATTTGTTTGATAACTAATTTTCCACCACTAAACTGATTACTATTAAAAACAAATTTTAAATTAATAAAATATTAGCAATATCTCTTTATGTTAACAGTAATTACTACATCTTATTTCTATTTTCATTTAATTATACTTTAAAAACTTTGTCGAACATTTTAAATATCATATAATACGACTAAATGTAAATCTATGATGTATTTTAAAATTTAATCATACGTTTTTTTTATTATAAAGTATAGGTGAAGTTACGTTAAAAGATATAAATTTTTATTATTATTTTTCCATATTTTTTTGTTGAAAATTATTACGCTTGTTGTAACTTGTTTTTGTCGTAACCGGTTCACAAAAAACTATAACAAACATATTTTTTTTATAATTCAAAAAATGTTTATTTCCTATTGCCATGAAAAAATATACAATATAATGAAGATTTGATATTGTAAATAGAGATACGATATACATTCGAAATCTGTAGGATCAATTTATATTTTTAAATTTTTAATGGATCCTATAATTTGATATTAATTTATAACGCAACTATTACCTACCAATAATGAGTCAAATATTAGAATCGTATATGTTTAGTATTATACTATCGTAAATTCATAAAAGATATAGTGTTGTTTGTTGAAAATAATAATTATTGTAACAATGTGAAGTGAATTTTAAATTATTGAAATACAAAATATTTACCTATATCATTGTATTTTTAAAATATTTTTTACAGTATTATATTTTAATTTTGATAGCATATAATTATTAGATAATATTTTATTTTATGTGGAAACCATAAATAAATTAAATACCTACCAAAATATGTTTATGTTATTTTGAAGTAGATGTTTGTAAATTATTCCAAATCTTATTAGGTTCTTAGCAATTCCTTATAATTGAAGCTAACGCATGTGCGCTTCAAATTTTAATATAAATTATAAAGTAAATGTAAAAAAATAAATATTGTGATATAAAATAACCGAGTAATGTGAATAAATATTACATATACATCTTAGTAACTGCAGTTGCCAAGTAACTACCACTTTCCAGCGGGTAAAACTGCAGATGACGGGAAATAATATTAATTATTGTAAAACGTATTTATAAACGTGTTTAAAGAGGGTATAACATTTTGGAAATTTTATTATGCACTACACTCTAATTTTTAAAAGATAAAAATGTACATGTTGTAAAACAGAAATTCTCAAACAGTGGGAACAGAAAAATGTGTCTCGAACAAATGTCGGTCGTAAAATTTTTACAAAATGCCGACAAAAATCGATTAATTGATTTTTAACTAAAAAAATTGTTGGTGTGAATATTTTAGGTTTTTCCATTAATTTCTATAAGACGTGTTAGGTCACAGAAAAATTGATTAATTTAATATATAAGTACTTATAAACTATAATAGTGATAAAATTGAAAAATATTTCTAGGTGCAAAGTATATATAATATATATAGTATATATAATACAATATTTATCTTCCAATAGTTGTTTCTGACAACAAATTTGGATTTTAATTAAAAAAATAAACCATCTGAAAATATTACTATACCAACAAAACAAAATAATTATGAAGTTGACTTGTGAATTTGTAAAAAAAATTCTTACAATGAAGCATACAAAACATCTTTGTAAGATACTATTATATCTCACAAAAAAAAGAAAAATTATTATGACAAATAATATTGACTATATTTATGTAAAATTTTGATCTATATAATTATAAATTGACTTAAAATGTATTTATTTGTTTATTCTCTAATATAATTTGTTTCGTTTCTGGCATATTTTTTGATATACTTAGAACACTGTGCAGAAATTTCACCACGCAGATTGTTTAATGTCAAAGGACGCAAAACGTTTGTGCACGCGCGAGATACGCAATATTCGCGTTTATAATATTTATATACGGTTGAAACGAACCGTTTGTTAATTAGTTTCGGCGAGTATAAATGCGCAGTAAAATGAGTTTTATTTTTCGTTTTTATCGTCTAACAGAAGACGTTTCAAGCGATCGTTACCGTAATTCGGCGGAAAACGGTCCATTAAACCTGCGGCCGACTCCGGCGGCAAAAAGACTGTACCGATCTGCGCATGAGCTGCAAATAATCATCTTACTAAAGTAAATAATATAATTTTTAAAATTGTCTAGTTTATATTTTTGTCCTCGTGATATATTAAATATATCATAATAGAATATAATGTATAAAAGTTCATACAATTGTTATAATTAGGTCCCGGATTTTAATGCAAAGTGCATTTGTTTTCGAATCCTATAGGGCATTGCATACTAACTACATAATTTGATACATGTAACAAACTGTTTAAAAGTGAAACATTTATTTTGCATTGCTTTAGCATTTTTAGGTTATTTTATTAATTTTTAGTGGATATTTTATGTATATTGTTATACATTATATACGATTTTAGCGTCAAATTATGTATTAGAAAATATTACTTTTATTAATAAGAAATATTTTCTAATGATTGGATTTAAGTATTTTTTGTTTGTTTCAATTATTAATAGTTCTATTTATAGTTTCGAAACGTTTTTATTTTTATACAACTAGATTAACGGCTGTAATGATGGACCTCAATCAAATAACAATAAATATCTGGTTATTCGCTAATATACTCATATTACTATCACAATTATTTCATAAAGTCGTACACATTTCGTATATTCATTTTATAAAATATTTTTAAATTTGTAGTTTAGTTAAATAATAAAAATTTGTATATTTATAGAATGGTCAAGAAACATTAATATAACACCAAATGTTTGTACTAAACACAGTAAAGATATTAAAAAAAAATTGTATCATTTTTAAAGGATATTGAGGTTAAATGTATTTTTTTAAGATATTTTGAGCAATTTTTAGAGCATTTTTCGATTGTTTTTAGTGCATTCAAATTCGGGTTCTAGTTAAAATATATTAAATTATAGCAAGAGTAGAGGAAGGGGAAGGAAATTAAACAAAAAATAATTGAGTTTTTCTATATAAACTATCCAAATGCTTTAATTTCAATTAGGATTTATTTTCAATATAATGATATTAAAATCAGAATATAGGTATCTAAATCATCTGTTGGTGGGAATCCGCCGACAGGTATCTCTAAGAAATTCGAAATCGAAGTTTCTGAACTTTTTGAAGGAATTAATTTAATAATGCATGTTTTACGTATAATATATGGATATAGTAGAATGGTAATGAATATAATTAATGTTTTGAACACTCTTGTCTACTGCTGTTATACCTATATAACACCTAATAATAACGCGATGGATCTTGTACTGGCGCGACGGCTTCAGCGTAAAAACGACCATTCTCCGGCCGAATAAAAACGATTGGCAAAAAGCGGAACGTGTCCAGCAGGAAATCATGTCGAGACATTTATTATTATTGGTCCTGAATGTATGTAACATATATATATATATATATATATATATATATACAATAAATATACGATTACAAGTAGTTTAGCGCCAGGATATCACGATTTCGAAATGTAGTCATTTATAGTTTTCGTAAATTACCTATATATCTATTTATCTATGTGTATATTCTCTCGGAAAATAATAATATTCTATGGCGCCACGACGATAACAACAACAACAAATAATTTATATTAATATAATATTCACAGTAATATATTATTGTATTTAATATCGTTATCACCGCGAGTCGCGAATAACAGTGATAATAATATAACGTTACATTATCATATCGTACTCGTGCGATTTATACCTACTACTATTATTATAATAATATAATAATATACGCAGGCGGATAAACGCGCGGACGCGGCAGGGGAAAGATTACAAACGATTTATGGTCCAGCATCGCATCGTGTACATATAATAATGATAATAATAATAATAATAATATACGCGGATCTCGCGCAAAATCCCCGGGAAATAGTCCCTGCAGTAAATCACGGGCTGGGGGTGTTAACACATTCGCGAGCGGCGAATACGGGATGAATCCCAAAACGACTGCGGCAGCGGCGGGTGTAGCGCTCCAGGCTTTTCCGACCATTAACGCCGTCGCTGCCGCCGGAGAAATATCAGCTTTCCGGATTAAAGTTAAAACCTTTTTCCATCCCGTACCCAGCGTTCCGACGACGCCATCTTTATCTCTTGCGACCCGCGCGTAAACCCTATCCGGGCTGTCCCTGTCGGAGTGTGCGATCTATAGCGACATGAATAATATTATATTATACATTTATAATTTCGACGACTCACTACAGCTGTAACAATTTAAAACAAACGGATGGGATGAAACTGTGAATGATATGTTAACATGACACCTCGGCCTTCATTATCAACGGTAGTCGAATTAGTCATAATTCTCCACAGCTATATAATATTATAAAATATACTATGAATTCTGATGTTATTTTATTGTCGATTGTAAATCAGTAAATTGTAGCTAATAATACCTATATTACGTTCTACAATTATTTTTAGAAAATATATAGAAAATAATTCAATATTAGTTGTGATAATTGTTTTAGTTAGAAAAAATGTAATGACATAATACTTTCATAACGTATTAATAATATTATAGACACATTTTGTGCAAATGCGGGTCTAGGACATTGTGGCCTGGCCGTTTTGGTGTAGCCATTATGAAGTGAGTTTATTTTGGCGTAAAATGTATTTAATTATAAAAAATTGATTATATTATATTATCAAAATTCATATTATTATATGATTTGTTATATATCATTTCAAAATCATACATAGCACACACACACATATATATATATCATTAAAGGTTATGAACCAAATATTTTAAAAAAATCTAAATACTTCTTTATCAATATAATGCACGCATATGACTCTGCTCGTGGCTGGCAATCGTCGCTACGCTCCTCGGCATCGTCGCTTCGCTCTTTAAATCAAAAATATCCCTTGATTTGTTGTACAAAGTTATAACATAACATTATCAGGGTTTTATATTATAAATTAGAAAATCTTAAAGAAATTAAAAAATATATTGTTTGAGAGCGAAATTTGAATCGAGTAATTTTTAAACATTTCCGTCATAACGTCCTTACGCCAAAGCGACCACGTCATAATGGCCACGCCAGAATGTCCCATTCCCTACAGATATACACCACTCATACATACTCACCAAAGGGATAAATTATTTTATCTTAGATACACAAGTGTACTGTCATGGCTATAATATGTATTATTTTTAATGTTTATCATTTGTATAAGTATTTTTATTATGAATTATATAATATGATTTATATAAGTTATTATCAACTAATTTTATCTATCAAATTATACTTAATCGTATTTTATACGATATAAATAGTAGAACTAATAATAATATAATATTGTATTCCATCGCATAAGCTATATTTTATTATTGTTATTTTGTGGTTGTTATAACATATAGGTATAATATGAAATATCGTTTTAAAGCATTATCGTGCGATAGCAAAGCGTTTATTCTTTATTGTACATTTATAAATTACATTATTTTTTAATATCATATATGCAAAAAAACATATTATAGTGTATGCTTTAGATTGCAAAACTAACATGTCGAGTGCACCCTAAAATAGCTTGTCTACATACGATAAGAATCCACCCTATTTTTTGAAAAAAAGGTACCCATATATGTGTTGGAAGGGTTCAACAGTAATAAGGAAGAATCGCGGGAAAATAATATGGACGACGTATTAGAGAGGGTTTAATTTTGCTTTATTACAGCATAATATTATACTATACATACATCCCGAAACCCTTTCTTTCATTCTATTTCATAGTCAGAAATCTAGATTTATGAAATCTGTCTATTATTATGTTAAAAATATCTTATATATCTTTATAATAAAATATAATAGGTATAATGGACAATTCTCGTCATTGTGCACTGAGATCACGGTTCTATTATTTTATTTTTATTAAACCTCATATTCAGTGCTGTATATTAATTTTATTTACTCTACAGTGTAATACAATTATTATAGGTATTGTATAAAATTCAACTTCATTACGTATTTTATACCTATTATATTATAATTTATAATTTATAATACAATTATACAAATAGTTTATCACTTATTAATAACAATCAGCTAAAAATAACAATTTCATAAAAATATATTTGCTAATTTATATTTCTTAAGCCAATTAAATTTGTTTTTATTTTAATTCATAAATTATAATTATAAAAATTTAAAGTGAAAGGATTTAGCAGGAGCCGTTTTTTAAACAATTAAATTTCAGCCATTTGACTATTGTCCACATTGCTTTCCCTAAATACAGTTTTGCATGTATAGTGTATTACTATTTATACTACTATTATATTTTATATTTCCCCTATATATGTAATCCGAACCTTTAATCTGAAAAAATAAAATCATATTCATAAACAATACTTTTACTTACTTACTTTAGATTATATAAATTAATAGGTTAAATTTGTTTTTTTGTTTTTATTGTGTTTCAACATATATACATCAGATACATAATAATAACTAAATAATCGTACACATATTTATGCTGTTTATTAATATTAATTATCTCGGAAATAGAGCAATTTTAATGTTTTATTTTTACAGAATGTTTAGAATATTGTATGATAAAATTAATTTAAAAAAATAACATGACGTAATCACTATCATTTATGAAACATGAATTTCTGAGCTCCCTATTTGTTTATAGTTTTGAATATCTACACAATATACGCAATAAACATATGTATGTTAGCGATTTTCATAACTAATACATGGTATAATAATTTTATTTTAAAATTAACCATATATAATACTTATACGTACTGTTTAACAATACAAATGAATATAGTTTTTATACACTCTTCTAATAAGAATTCATGTGAATTTAAATATTATATTATATTATATTAAGTTTAATTATATATTTGAAATTAAAATATATATTAACTGTTTTTTCTATACTATCTATCTATATATTAATAAAAATTTAGATTTTTTACTTTGAATTAAATTATTGTTAGTTTAATTTAAATTAACGAGTATACTAATATTAAAAATGTTATTAGATTTTATTTTGGGTTTTGGCGAATAGAGTTTGTATAATATTATTTATACGTAATATTATATTATATATTCATAGCTTTAATAACGATTATTTTTTTTAGGGTCAACGTAGACATAAACGTAATTGTTTTATAATTAGTTTGAATAAAACGGTTTGTTAGCTAAAGTAGAGCTAAAGTCTGTTTAATTATTTTTTTTACTTCTTCTTCTTCATATCGATGTATAGAAAAATATATATCAATAAGCAATGAGCATATCATATAATATAAATACTTGCATGAATATATATTTTATATACGAATTTATACTTAGGTGTTTATGGAATATCATCTAACCTGAAGACTATAGAATGAGCACATTTTCGATCGATCGTTTATTATCTATATATATGTATATATTTCTGATTGATTTCACATTCCGCCGCCGTCACATAATATATATTTTCGCTTCCCCTCGCCGTCAAGGGGGTATATAATATAGCTCCCGTCGAAATATAAACCCACTCCGGGAACAAAAACTATAAACAGGGCCTATATCGACTTGATGGCGGCCATCATCATCAACGGGATGTGCTACGATTACTGTACGCGCCGCACCGCCGCCTGCAGTACCCTCACCGACCGTTAAAAATTCATTTGGACTACCATTCGATGGCGATATAACCTCAAAAACCCCCGGAAGGACCCTTTTAAAAGCTATATAAAAATACATTTAGAAGCGAGTGATTTCTTTGAAAGCGCACTTGTTCGCACCAAATCGGCAATCGAGCGTAAGTATTATTATATTATTATATAATAATATTGTTAAGTAAGTGCTCTTTCTTCTAACCGGTTGTTTACCGCACCAGAACGACCGTAAAAATCGCGTGCGGTCGTTGACGCGCTTATTTTGATTCTTCTACCCCACATAAATAGTATATTCCACTGATTGTGACCTTTTTATATGTAAATTCCACTTCTTCAACCTATTATATTGTTTTTTTACCCTATAACTTAGATAAAGATAATGATTGCGATTGTATAGATTGTCTAAAGTTATTTTAAGGATGTATTTTATAAATGTACATGTAATTGATACTAATTGGTCTCACAATAATATAAAGTATAAAAATAAAACCAATTAACAATTAAAACTAATTCACCGAAATATTTCCGAATACATACAAAATGTATACAAACAGCAGAACTGAACGACCAACTTGATAAGTTGTATGATCATGTATAAAATATTTAATAACAGTAGAATTTACATTTATATTCTTACAGATAGAAAAGTCAGTACAGTAATTTATACGTATTTTTAATAGGACGATAAAATTTACCAACTGAAAATCAGTTGAGTCTACGCGTAAAATGAAATTTAGTTTATACTTTGTCGAATTTATATAAGAATTAGTAGGACTTAAACAAATTAAGATACACTAATTCTTAATATATATAGGATATAAGTTTTTTGCAATTATTTCAATTAAATTGGAAAATTCAATCACAGGATTTATTCGTTATACTAATACCTACACGAATTTAGTAGGTAGGTAAATCAATTGATTACAGAATATAATAAAATAAACTTATTAAAAATTTTACTTAGACGCGTTGAATAGATAATGAATGGAACATACTAGATAGTATTAAAAAAAATTATATTTTCGCTATGAGCGACTAATTTGGTAGTAGTAATGTAATAAATAATGTAGACCTACACGTAGTACAATATTATTTAGACAGATGTACAACTTTATTATAAGTATACAGATATAAAATTCAATTTAAATTTAATAATCGTATCTTGATAAATTAAAAAAAAATTAATTAAAAATACAATTGCCTGCAGAATAGTATATAAATATAATACCAAAGTATAATATTTATTCGTATTCATCAATCTTTAACAAAATAATAGTATTCTGTATTTTAGATTTTGAGCGAAGCGAGGAATGTATTAATTTTACAAAGATGTTTCCTCGGTAGAAAATTGCATCTAGTTGGTACTTTATTTAGCTCATTTTTTAAATTTCTCAAATGTTTTTCTTTGAAAGAAGAATACCAAAAAATTACAAAAACTTTATTTTAGGTTTTTCATGATAACTAATGCAATTTTAAACGTAGGTACTTTACATTTCTTTTTAGTATTCTCATAGGTTATTTACACACGTGGTAAACTTATATGGAATGACCTATCAGTATAATATATTGTATTATATTGAGTTTCACTCAGAATCGTATTTTCTAATGTAATATCATTACATTCAAATCTTAATTATAATAATGACTTATTTGTCCGAAGACCAAAGGGACGAAAGAGGAATATCCAAAATAACCCTTCCCACTTTTTTTTTTTATTTCTCCTTACTCATCCTGAATTTCCTAGTCATTGCTATAAAGCAATTTAAAATTATCATTTCCAATGTTATCTATGAGTAATTTGAGTAATATATAGACTATATATACATTAAACATGCTATTACAGTTCTATTTTTAGCCATGTAACGATTAATCGTAACAAATTAATCTTTATTTTTATTTTTCAAAAGAACAACATTATGTAAGTATACACCTAATGGCATTACATATAAAAAAAACCCGTTTTATAATGTTTTGTTTAAATTTTGACCTTAATACCGGGTACGAGTAATAATAATAATATGAAAAGAAAACAGCAATGAATTTTAGTGTTCGTCTATTTATCTTATCCGGCATAAACATTTAAGTAAAAACGAAAGAAAACTTTTTTAAAAAGAATTCGAATACATTTGTTATGGTTTTTATTATGTTTTAATTGCAGCAGCTTATAATTATTTAAACTAATATGATAATATATTTACTAATATATTTTACTCTGAAGTCATTTAGTACATACTAAATAATTAATTTGTATATGAATTGTCTCTATAGGATATTTTAAACAACGTGTTTTCTTAATATTTTTCGTAGGTAATTAAAAATATTGAGCCTACTTATTTTTGTTTTAATGAATTATAATAATTGTCGTAAATAATTAGAAAAAGTTGTTATACATCAGAATTAAAATTAATCAAACTTAATAAAAACGAAAAATCATTGAATTCTATTCTTTTTCTGAACTTCACCAGAAGAAATCAAGATTTTTAATTAAAACAAATTTTCGAGTATCTATCTACAAATATATAGTACCTACATAAATATTGGTTAAAAAATAAAATATTTCATTATCATATAAGTTATTCACAATTATTTAAAACTATATTATTTAAATTTTAAATGCATTATATTTTTCACTGTAGGTTTATTATTATTAATGTTAACTATTATCAATTAATTAATAGTACAAATTATCATTTATATACTTAATGGTTAAATTAAAAATTTTATCTGTCTAATGTTTACTAACCACTACTTATTTAAACTTGATAATTAATGAACTAAACTCTTATATAATATATCATCTGAATGAAAAGTAACAATAAATATATTGATTTTTAATTTAATCATTATGGTCGTAAATGTGCTCTTATAGTAAAAATTATTAATTAAGTACCTATAATTTATAATTATTTTGTTATCGAATATCGATTTTAATAATCATAACTTGTTAATTGCGAGATGTTTCATATTGTATAAATTTTACTTTTTTAAATCTGGTTTTTGTATTTTATTTGTCACGTATTAAATTTATTCCCTTGCTAAATATATGTTATATGCATATCAATGTGTATATTTTATTAGTTTGTAAATCATCTTTTCTGAACCACAGTAATTTACGTTTTAAAAAAAGTGGCAATGTCGATTTTGGATGTTCCTCCTTCGTCCATTCGGTCGTCGGAGAAATTAGTGGTTTATTATAATTAAGATTTGAATGTAATGCTAATGCATTAGAAAATATGATTTTGAGCGAAACTCAATATAACACAATATATTATCCTAATAGATCATTCTATAAGTTTACCACGTGTAAATTACCTATGAGAATATTAAAAAAAAATTATTTAATGATTAATGAAAATATAATTAAAATGATGGATGAAATTCCTAAAATTAATATTTCATTTGGTGTTGTAAGCCGACAAAACTAAATATGTTGCATATAAATATATAATATACGAATTGATATTAAAATGTCTGCCTATTATAATAATCCCTTTTCTAATATTCATTTGGCTATATATTACATGAACAATAATAATATAACTGCAGTCCTTGTGTTCGGAATCGGCGCAGAAATAGTGACATCTATATGGCCCGCCGATAAAAGCGTATTTCGATAATTAGTTTTAATAAAAATGTGTATCGTGTCTCGACCATTCTAGTTGACCCACTATTATTGGATATTCTATGTACGAGACCGGCAGCAATACGAGCGTTTATTGAGTCGTAATTTGTCTGGCTGTCTAGTCCATTATTATATTGTCCTTTCGTCGTATAGATATTTCCAAACGAGGTTCACGACCAGTATTTATATTTGAGCGCAAAATTAATCAAAAATTAGTTTTGGAACACGTGACCGGAATAATGGGAATGATTATAATGATAATAATAATAATATGATAAAGAAGTACATAATTTCATTTCGAAATTATTATATTTTATAATAAATAAAGATCAAGATGGATATTAAGTGCATAACGTAGTTGGAACACTACTCTCTCTCTCTCTCTCTCTCTCTTACTCACTCTTCAGTCTACATGTTATTTTGTCTATTTCTTTTCAAAATTTTTTTGTAACGTGACAAAAAACAATTATGTATAGGCACAAGGTAATAATCAAATATAGGTATTTAGAAACGTCAGAATTTTTTTTAAAAAAATTAGTTTAAATAAAAACGTTTATATAGAATTTAAATTTTGCGTAATTATTATTATTTCGTAAGGGAAAAATTACATTTAGGATTCAAAAAAATATAAACTGATTATACTTATCTTGTTAATATTAATATAACTTTAAATTATATTTTTTATTAATCTGTTAATCTGATAAAAAAAAAAACAATCAAAAACATTTTTAGTTAAAGTTCACAATCAATGTCTATATTTGAATTAATATAAATAAAAACAATATTATAAAATATATTGTCACAACGTTATTGTTTTAATTCCTTAGATATATATATATATATACATCATTGTTTTACTTTTGCGCTATTAAATAAAACAAATTTTAGATTGTGAGCGAAGTGAAGAATGTATTGGTTTTACAATGATGTGTGCTTTTTTGTATATCTGAAAGCACGATTTCAGACAAAAATAATGGTCCAATAAGTAGGGTGTATGCTTTTGGTAGAGAATTGCGTATATAATAGGTAGTATATAAAATTAGGTACCTATTACACTCTAAATACAGTAAATATATAAACAGGGTGATTATTATATTATTTAAATAATATGGAAATGTCATTTAAAATTTCTATGTAATTCTTACGTTTTTATAATTTAACGATTTATGATCACTCTGTAGGTATATGAATTCGTGCCTTTTACATTATGTAATTTACCTATTATTGTAAAACCGTGTGCGGGATATAAAAGTCAAATTTATTTATATAATAGGTATATGCAATATGTTTTGAGCGTCACGTTTTTTTTTAAAATTTTATTCTTCTTCTTTTGGTATACCTACACCTACCCTTTTGATATTTTTTTGTATTTTCACACTCGCCGTCACTGTTATAATACAGTACAATACGTACACAATACAAAATGTGTCGCAACGATTAACCTTACCGTTATTCCAACGAAAACATTTTATATATTTATACTTATCACATATATCTTCTGGTGACTGCGTCGCAGGTTTTGTGATTTACGACGATCGGACAATCGGATCGTGTGGACCGGAACGGAAAAAAAACGTGAGCTGTATACCTACAGTAGGAGGCGTATGAATTATATATATTATATCAGGTATACAAAGGCACAGGTATAATGTTCGTGTTTGCGCGCGGAAACGTCTCCGATATCTCGAGACCTCGAGGACCGCCCACACGCGATGTCGTCGTAAACAAAAAAAGATAAAAACAAAATTTACGAATGTTTAAACGATAAAAATAATATATTATCAAAGTATAAAAAATAAATAAAAATTTACGAATTTCTAATATAAATCAGCCATTAAGATATATTATACAGAGCGATTAGAAGTTCATGTTATACGAAAGCGGTATAAAACGTTATGTCACATATAGATAAATATATAGTACCCACACGTGACTTTTGTAATTATAAATTTCTGATCACACTGTATACATAGAGATCAAGAGTATCAGGATTTGTTTCCGCGATTAAAAAAAAACAATATATATATAATATACATATATGGCCTTGGTGTATTGTAATTTATGAACATTAGTTTTTATCCTGTATATATAGAAATAATTTTAATTACCTATTAAACAAATATAACTGTACAAAAGAAATAATATGAATTATACATAATATATCTGGATAATAATATTACCTACTCACTCGAATCCATAATAACATAACAGAACGGGTAACAAAAACAAAAAGATACTCTGAGAGAGAA
This sequence comes from Eriosoma lanigerum, assembly GCA_013282895.1. Classification (NCBI taxonomy): domain Eukaryota; kingdom Metazoa; phylum Arthropoda; class Insecta; order Hemiptera; family Aphididae; genus Eriosoma; species Eriosoma lanigerum. The sequence goes on from CM023358.1 coordinate 44,408,943, forward strand.
AATAAAAATATTATGTAAAACCGACAACGATTGCAAAGTCGACGGTATTTGTATAATGTAGGTATAATATTATAGTTCTTAATTAAAAATGTACCACCAGTGTATACAATAATAATAATAATAATAAAATGTTGAAAAAAACTACGTCTTTATAGAGGGGCCAAAAGTCGGATTAAAAAGAAAAACTGTCGAGTGGCTTTTATAAGGTACCTAAATATATATATTTATATACAGAGTGATCAGAATTTTGTGTTACAAAACGGTGAAAATCGCATAAGTTTTCAATGGCGACTCCGCAATGCGTTTCGTTGGTCGTAGCACACCGTATTCCGATCACTCTGTATGTACACACCGTCGTCGCAGCTCGGCATAGGGACGTGCGAATAAAACGAACCCGGCCGGAAACAGATATATACGTATTTATGCTCGGCGGGTATTTCCACTTTAATAGGAAGTTTAATAATCCAAGGAGCATATATATATATTTTGTACTTCCGGTTTTTCGAGTGCCACGGGATCGCGAAATTAAACTTACGCCCCCTGCACACCCTCAGCAGACTTCGACAACGCGCCGCTGATGGTCGACTGAGAATTCGGACTACTCCAAAAGCGGCAGACCCTCTCCTCGGCGATGATAATAATAATAACAATAATGTAATTCTACGAGCAAAGTTCAAGTTTTCCGGTACTGCGTTTTCTTCGGGGGACGGGCACACTCGGGGGACCGCGGCTCCGCAATATAATATTATAATAATATACAGAAAATAACATAACGACCGCCGGCGTCAGGCCCGATAAAATATTCAAAACAAACGTGGAAACTTCGCGCGGCGGTGAAAACTTTAGAATCGGCCGAACATCATGATAATACTTATTATTATTATTATTATTACTATTATATGTGAGTATAAACAATAAGCTTACAAATATCCCTTTTAGATTCGCCTCGGTCCCTGCTTGAAACCAACTTGGGAAATGTGTGACCGGGTGAGCATTTCCTCAAGGCTTTTGAACTTCATTTTTGTTCTTTACGTATAGGTATCTATAATATGTATATAAATAACGCATTATGATCAAACGTTTAGATGAACGTTCATTTGTATAATTTAATTGGTAAACGGTCCCTTTGTACGGTCCATTGTTTAAAATGCAAAACACGGACACTTTGTACCGTTAAAAAGTTTTATAATAATTATGTATGTAATAGGTAATATTGTTAAATATAAATAGTTTGGAAATAAATATACCCAAATTAGGAATAGAAATTAAGCGATATAATGTAAATGTATGATTAAATTTAATAAGACAACTGTGAATTTTGATGACGATGGCATCAACTATTAATATATGTCGGTAATATTCAATTAACACGTGAAATTGGAAAATAAGTATAAATCTTATAGAACTAGTAAGTAATATATTATAATTAATGTAATAAATTTACGAGTTTTATTAAACAATTTTAAATATTTCAAAATTATGCATTTTTGAACCAGCATGCAGAACAAAAAGTAATAAATTATGCATGTTTAAATTCCATTTCTTACATAATTATGTAAGTTTTAAACATTTTTTAAATTTGATATAATAATTTGAACGACTGATTTTTTTTAATAATTTTGATTTCTTTAAGTTATTATATTGTATTGTATATATTATATATTTTATCTTTCTATATTTTTTATGTTATACTAATGTAAATGATAATAATATTTTAATTATAATCTACAATAATCACTGATATTTGTATGGATTTATTTTTGACAAAATGATTTTATTTTAGACAATTTTTGTGACGATAAACGCAGTAATACTTTGAATTATATCGTTAAATTTCGATATTTAATTCTGGTATGTATTTCCAAACTGTTTATATAGGTATTAAAAAACTTTTGGATCGTATAAACTGTCAACGTTTTCCATTTTGTATACCTTACCGACTAACAGTATATAGTAACCTAGAAGTTAGAACCTTAGAACCAATTTAATTTTTATAAATATTCACAATTTTAATTTAAACACTACAGTTATTTAGTTTATTGTAAATAGTAATCATTAATAATGTTGAAACACTATGCCGTGACCCTCTATATTACATTCTCTACAAATTTGTTGAATAATTTAACCAATTTTACTTTTATGACATTATATTATGTATGTTCTTATTTGATGTCTTGTTTTCAATTTGCATATCGTATTATTTAATTGCAAACTATATAAACGATTTCCGTTGGAACATTCAAAATAAAACTAAAATTATTTTACATGGTACCTATACATTATATAAATATATACTTGTTTTGAAGTCTGAACGATCGATTTACTTCGGGTCACGAATGAATAAACTACTATATTTTACAATGTTTTATGTTTTATTATCGTTATATCGTTTGAACGAGTCGTAAAACACGCGTTTCAGTTGGTTTTATTACAATCGTTTTGCTTTATATCGTAATAAACTCATAACAATATAATATTTATTATCATTAAATTTAAATTTTATATAATATAATATATACATATAATACATTCGTAATGATGACGCGAGTAAACGACGACATTTATTGCGTAATTCGCGATCCAATTAACCGCGTTTATTTTATATAGGCACGCGTACCCAATTATTTTTACATTTAACGCACGGTAAAAACGATATACATATTATATATTATAATATGTATATAGTTTGTAATTATACATCAGAATATAGATTTGTTAAAACATTCAATTGGTACTTTTTTATCATCGTCTTAAAAAACATCATAAACATGATGTTTTATTAACAATCAAATTTTTATAACCCAGTCGTATATCTACATATTTTGTTTCTCATTATATTACACTCGTATTATACCGAGAAATAACCACAAATCGAATTATTTCCAATCGTTTAAAAATAGTTAGCTAAGACTAATAAAAATCTATCAATGACACATAATAAAATTATATGTGAATTAATCCAAAGTAATATGATTTGTAAATCGCTTCAAATACGCGTCCATAAAATTACTTCCCTCAACTTTGTCCTAACGAATCGGGACACAAATTAATATCTAATCGCAATTGAAATAAAATTATCTGTATAAAAAGGTAAGCATAGAAAACGATTAATTGTAAAACGGAATCTGTATATTAAATTACGATATATAAATATATGTATTTATTTGCCTTCAATTTAACATATTTTCCAAACTATTCCAAATAAATGGTAAAAATCAATGGCTTATTTAGGAGAGTTAATAAAGTTGCAGAAGTCTCTCCCAACATTTTAGAAAAATTGTATTTTAAAATTAAATTTTGAAAATATTAATTTATATTTTATATGATTATAAACATACAATGTATATTAATATATGCTATTTTCATTGTTATCATTATTTATCTAAACATTGACAAACATTTAGTGTCAAATTTATACTACATTTTTTTATCAACAAACTTTTAATAACAATAATATGACTATCGAGTATCAAGTACTGTTACTTATTGGCGGAGATTTGGTTAAATTTTAGGCGACGCTAAAAATTACTGACACAGTGTTTCATGATGGTTTTAACCTTTAAGTAATAAAGAAACTAATCATTTATGGTGGGCTTTTATGAATTTTTCGGGGGGCAAAGCCCCCAAGCCTGTCACTCCAATATTCATTTATGCTTATCGCAAATAAATATTTTGTTTGTTACTTATCTAATTCTCAAAGCCTGAATGTCAGTCCGAAGATAAGCCCTCAGCAACTAGCAACTGGTTATAGAATAGCTAATATATGTCAAAATGACAAAAGTAAATGATAAAATCCACAAAATCTACTAATACAAACAATTATTTTATCAGCGTTATTTCTAATTAAAAAAAACATAATATAATATAAACATATTATGATTTCTATATCCGTATATGCAGTATAATAATTAACTAAAAGTATGACGTGGTGTCTATAAATACCCCAAATTTTAAAAATAAAAATGAATTATCTATTTATTTTACAAAATATCTTTTTGATATAGATTATGTTAGGTTAGGTTAGGTATGATACAGGTAGACCTAGATATACCGTATACAAATATTAACCCGTGTCCTACTTATTTTATTTAACTATTTTTGAAAAAAAATATTAGATGCTAACTTGGTTTTTAATATGTAATTTACTAATAATTATAATTATTAGTTAATTACAAATATTTTAACTATTATTAAATTTTAAAGAAAAAAAATTAAGTAAATAATTGTTTTGAAATTTGAAATTGATTTACTGTTTTGTATATTCCTAAAACGAGAGTTTCTATTTGCACCATGCCTCTGCCTTTATCACCCTTCGTCATAAATATTTATGACATTTATGATGGGCACAATCTAATGTTGAACACAGTTTCTGACTGTGATAATTTAGTTTCTACACTGTAACAAATTATCAAAATGTATATTTAAAAAAAAAAATGTGTACATTTCGCGACATATTATACGAACACGTTTAAAACTTAATTTCGTTCACAAATATGGACGGTTAAAATGACACACACACATGAATTTTATCGCCGATTTGGTACGTACACTCTGCAGCTTTTCGTTATTGCGCTCGAAATGTACCATATTATATATTATGACTACATATAAATACCAGCTATATATAGGTATACACGATATAATACTTAGGCCTGTCGACAAATGGCGTACAATAATAAACGCGTGTTATTGTACTCAATATATACCCGCGTTGTTTTTCCGTCGTCTCCGATGTATTTATATTATTATGTTGTGACGCCAACTCTGGCTCGACTTAAGGTTCGAATAAATTCGACGGGCTTCGCGACGATCGTTTTACAACTGTTATTTCAACGACCAAATATCGTATAAAACACGACAGTTGGCAACGGATATAATATTAAATATACTTACGAGTGAAAAGAAATTATATTTCCAGGCAATATATAAATATAAATATATATTATATATTAAGCATATACAACTCGTATATTATTATATTCCACATGATCAGAAATGTATGTTGCAGAAAAATAAACCTAAATAAATCTTTAAAGAGTATTTAAAAATATTAGACCTATAAATAATTTCAGATTATATTTATGAACAAATATATATGGTATATTTTTTTGTAAAATATAACAATATTTACATAAAAATCTGCTCGTATGTGGTATGTCATATAAAACAGTAGTTATTTAAGCTTTTAAAAACCTAACTTGTATATATGCGTAAAAAATTTAACACCTTCGAGACCCACCTAGAATCTTATATTTTTGCTAACCTTCGATCGACTTTTTGAATTAATATACCTATATAATTAATTTATATAGTATAAGGTAATAATATATACACAGTGGGTAAACTCTATGTATATTAGTAAGAATAAACGAAAACTATGAAAATTAAAACTTATAAAATAAGGTATTTTATCGAAATATGTGTATTACAGATACACTTTTTTTAAGTGATTATGGGGTGTAATTCAGTTTTTTTATTTTATTGAACATTTTTAATTTTAACATACAGAAAAAATGATTATTAAATTTGAAATAAAATTTTTTTTAAATATCTTATGTTATTGTCAACAAAATATAAAAACGTTGTTGAGTTTTTCTTTCCATCACAAATTCATTTTCAAAATAACTTTGGGATAACTTTGTTCTGAATAAAATTTCTTTCAATAGTTTGGTGGATGAAGATTGAATGTAATAATATCAATAAATCATATTATAGTAAATTATATACACGAGTAATTGGGTCATAAGGTATAAAATATGAATTTTAAAATCGTGTAAAAAAAATCCAACAATTTTCTACCCGCCAACTGGTAAAAACATTTTTCCGCCAACTGATATGATAAAGTTTCACTAATTTATGAAGTACTATATATAGATACAAAAAATGTTGAAAAAATTAATTGGGTAGATAATAAAACAGATAATATATGAATTATGATATCCCATTATATTTTATTTTAATTTAAAATTAAAAGTTGCTATAGGTACATGTATAACCTAACCGGTAGATTTATGTGATTTACATTTGTAAATGTCATTTATTGTTCTGTAAAATGTTATTTTTTTGCCTACTCATTAAGAGTATACATATACAATATCAGACTTTGAAAAAAATGTAATTACCATGAAATAAATCATTGATTAAATGTATATATATTTTCAAATTCTGAAAGAAGCATGTAGATGCTTCATGTAGAAGAATGTATTATTGGTTTTACACAGATGTTTATTTTCCTAACTGAAAACATTTATTTTAGGTAAAAATAATGGTCTAATTACACGAATATGGAATGTTATCGGTAGGGAATTGCATCTTCTTGGAATTTTATTTAGCTCATTTATCTAATTTCTCAATAGTTTACTCTTGGGATATGAAAAACTATCAAAAAAATATAGAAAATGGTAAAATTTGTAGTTGCGTGATATTGATTTTAAATATTTTGTGACTAATGCAGTTTTAAACATAGGGAAGTTTTTTTTTAGTACCTATAAAACTTATGTAGATACCTATGGGGACTATAAAAAAAATTTGTTACTGTTAAAATTTTTTTTTTAATTATTTTTTTTTTATGTCAAAAGACACTTTTTAGGGTAGAAATCATGGTCCGATTACCACGATTAAAGTATACTTTCAATTTAGTATACTCAATTTCGGTAGAAAATTATTAGTACTTATTAGTATTTTACTTGGCTCATTTTACGACCAAACTAGGTTAAAAAACTGCGAAATTCACGGAAACTGTGATTTTGAAAAATTTGATTTAAAATATTTTATGATAATTATCATGACTAACTAATGCAATTTTAAATTTAGATATAGAAATTTGTTTACAGTTTGCTCATAAGTAGGAAGTCTACATAGACATTGTAAAATTTTGGAACGGATTATTAGTGTAATATATTCTAACTAAGTTTAGATTAGAATCGTATTTTCGATTAATATAATAATTATAATTACAACAAACCACTTATTTCTCCGAATACCGAAGGGACAAAGGAGGAACATTCAGGATTGACTTCCTGGCTTTTTATTTTTGCATGTAAAAAAAATGTATACAATTAAACCTATCTAAATTTTGAATAGAGTTTTGGTGTATAATTATGGAAGGACATATATTTTAATTCTATGAAAAGTATATAATAAGAATTCTGATATCATCATTCAGAAATAGTTTAGTACGCATTATTGTTTTGGAATTTTAAAAGTTATATTTTTATTACATAAATATGATTAATATTTATAACAATGTAATATTTTGTGTTGTCCATTCAGCGTATCTATACATGTATAGCACTATACGTACGGTAGAATTTACGTGTATATCCGCAAGGAAAATACAGATGGCGAAAGGAAATCGCGACTGCTACAGCAGTTACCACTTACCACGAATAGTCAATAAAACGTGCAAACTCCGATTTCGCAGCCCCTTTCCATCTCTTAGCCCTACAGATGTACCGATAATATACTGTACAAATATAATACATTTTATTTCCCCTTTGGCATTTGTGAGCAATAGCATATAAAAATAACATTTATTGTTACTTTAAGTAGAAGACGATAGACTGCAGGTAACTACCGGTCACAAGCACAGCAGTGTATAGATTATACAAAGTGATAAAAAAATTGAAAAATTATTAAAATTCTGTATTATTGTGTTTGTCGACTTTTATAATTTTTTTTTTCTATCTATACAGATAATTAAACCCAAATAAGATAATCTAAATATGTTATTTTGATGAATCATATTTTTTTATTTATTTTATACTAAGATAGTATTAGTCAATTTTTTTAAAACAAGTAAGATGGGCTACTTGAAGTTGGCCTGCCCTTATCTTCAACTATCTGATAAATTGTAACTAATTTGGACGTACACATTTTGAAACCATACTTGCAACTTATTGCAAATTACTAATAAAATATTGGCATATTATGTTTGGAAGAATACAGTAAAAGTCAGTGGGCAAATTAATTGGCGTGGTTTTTGTCCATAAAGGACCCTAAATATGGTTCTGCAATATCCAAGAAGCATTTTTCCTACGCGTAATTATTATGGTAACCACGTAGTGAAATTTGACGTTTCTTAAAACTTTATTCGTAAAGTTTAAATTATTATTAAAATAATAACGAATATTATATTATATTAGAATATAAATATAATATAATATGTGAATTCGTAAGAGCAAGGTTTGGTTATAAACCTGAGATTTAAATCTGCAGATTAAGGGTTAAATTTATATTATAGGACCCTCACTATATGTCAAAATACAATTTTTTAACTATAAAAAATTCTTAAATATCATGATTTTTTTCATAAAAAATCTTCTACCTATATACATTTTTACAATTTAAAAAATTATTTGAATTATAATTAGGTTATATATGTTTCACTATAATATAATATTCGTTTATTCCTTATTACTCATATTTGTATTATAACTTAAATTATAATATTACATTATTTTACCAGTTAATGTTGGGATGCACAATTACCACCCTTATTACACATTTGACGTGTTAATATGTAAGAAAAAAGCAAAAATGTTAATGATACGAATTAAAACGATCATAAAAATATATAAATATTTATATTGATCGTGTTATTATCTTATTTTAATAATTTTTTCCATTGTGCAGCAAATAAAAGAACATCCCTTTGGATCCCAGCTTAAAGGCATCACGCTTTGTGATTAATATGTTATATTCAGCAATGTCGGAGTATAAACGCATAAACAATAACAAAAATAAAAATTAATTTCCGTGACGACCATATCAATTTGCATATAATATATATTATGTATGTGTATAAATTTGATATTCGAACGCGCAGTTTAAAAATCCCATCGAAATCAAATGGTTCGTGAATTTAACGACGGTTTAAATAAGACACGACGCGTACAATAAATATGTAAATGCATAAAGGTGCTTTGATATTTCCACGCGAATTCGTACGCGACACGTGCTCTTCGATTTATTTTAACATTCTACGAAACGGATAATTATTTTTATTATATTTATTTTAACTCGTGTATATATAAGGATATAGCCGGGTAGGTAGTATTATTATCTCGTATAGTTCGTTTAAAACGAAAACTTTTAAAATTCGCATTTACAAACATGCGACGTTATAAAAAAAACGTTTATAAAATAAACATATCGTATTTTTTTTAAGACATTAACCGCGGAATAGAGAGTAAAACTAGGCAGCCTTTAAGGAATTATTTGTTATATATAGGTATATTATTATTATTTGCTACAAAAAACATACCTATTGTGCGAAAACTATTCTCCGATTTATTCGGCTATTGTCCGATAAACATCGACCATTTTCCAAACTCGATGTTTTTCATATATTTTCTTTCTACGTTCATTCGCCAAAACACAGTCATTAGACTAGAAAATGCAATCGTTTATATTGTAATATATATGATATTTAGCTTAAATATAATAAAACTTTTTATGGGCCGTACGAAATGTTCGTTTTATACTTTGTCGAAAAAACTACATTTGCAACAAACCGATCGTGTGCAGTTAATATAGTAAATATCGTCATACACTCGCTAACGTATACATTATTATATGTAAAAGCTGCTGTAATTTCAAAGTTTGGAAATTGTATTTGGAAACTAAATCGTTTTATAGAACAACGCGCTGTGTGCTAGAATCTGAATCGTCAAAACGATTTTAATATACCTATAATATACAGTATGGATCTCAAGATATTTGACTTTTTCTTTAAATATAATGTACAAATGTAAAATATTAAGAAATCTTATTCATACATCCCTGTACGCGTAATTTAACGTTCATAGACAGTTTTTAAAAATTATTATATTATAAATTTTCGAAAGTACGTGCGGAACTCTTTTTATACTATACAAGTCATTTATAAGTATACAACAATAATATTACCTATAAAATAAACTGTCATCGAAACTTTTTCTCAGATTATTTTCTATAAATTATTTTTACAGAATTTTTAACGACGGCTTTATTTCGGGTTTTACTTACCAAAAACTCATTGCAGCGGCTTACCAAAATAATATAATATTATTATTATTATTATTAGACTTGAACAAACTAATCGTTTATCTACTTTATTTTAGAAGTTATTAAGATAGGAAAAATAAAATTCTATAAAACAATATTTGAAAACTACGTTTACACAAAAAGCTAAAAACGGTTTAAAAATTAATTATTAAAATGACTTTTATATAGCTTATTATTAAATGGGTTTAATTTTAAAATGGTATATTATCTCATTCCGTGAAACGTAGTAAATAATTATTATATTATTACGACATTGATTAATATATGAATTTACATTTTTTTTTTTTTCTAATAAATTAGTAAATAAAACTTGATTACTAATTAAAATGATATACTATTTAAAAATAATATAAAATATTTTTCATTATTTTATATATATTATATATATATTTTTAGTTTATGACTATAAATATTTTTAAAAACAACTATTGTAGTCTAATAGGTACAAAGTTATATTAATATCTATACTCATTTGATTGACAAAAATAATTTTTCATAATTGCTTTAGAAAATAATTATTCAATACAAAACACTACAATAAAAACAACAATTAAATTTTTTCATTTATTTACAATTTTCCTTAATATATCTTTTTTGCGTTCAATGAACCTTATTTTACATACAATATTTAATGATTATACGTTTATTTCAATAAGGAATATATTTAAAATGAATAAGTCAAGTTTCGAACTTTTTTTTAGTTAAAACATATTAAAGATAATATCAATGATTAATTTTTTTAATTAAGACAAAATAAGGACTTAACTTTTAAGTAAAGATTGAATTTTCTTTTTAAAAGTAAAAAATATAGCATAATAAAAAAAATACACTTTGATTTTTTTTTTAAATCATATTTACAAAATAATACCATACATACATAATAATTAACGTAAACATAAAATATAAACGATTTATTGACAGTAAAATTTGTTTTCTTTTATGTTTTTTTAACATTTCTTCAAAAACAAAAACAATACGTACCTATATTGGCACATTTTCATACCCATTACAAACTATGAAATGTAAATTGAACTTAAATTTTCGATACGCATACTATACAATATATAGTTTTTGAATAATAAAAATATAGCAGTTAGGTATATATTATTTTCGCTCCCGGAATATGCAATCTTATCGGAAACCATGATACCATCACAACAAAGGACGTCTATCCACTGTCATTGTTGATCTCTCGCTGCCGTCACACACAGCATCAGCATTCTATAATAAAAATAACAAAAATTTTTATTATTCTCATCTGATACACTCTGTATTATACGAAATATTCTGCCCTGACCGTTATCGCACGTTTACGCAGCGGCATGAGCATATAACGTATATAAAATATAAAATTTATACACTTCTTTATGATGCTGTACATCGCGCATCCGATTTATTTATTCGAACGTTTTCGAACACAGTTAACGGTGCGCGTTCACATCTTGGGGCTTAAGTATTATGTCTCCGCGGGGACCACTACTACGGTAGTATTATCCATATTTTCTTATCTTATATATAATATAATGGTTTAGAAACTATAGCGTTATGCGCATTTTTATGACTATATTTTATAAATTTAATTTTTTTATAAAATGTTTGTGAATCGAATATTTCGTAAATCCGTATTGTTATAAAAATATAAAACACTCTGGAAATTAATAAATCTATCATATTATAATATTATGTTTACACATATTTAAATTAAATAAATCGCACATTTTTTGACCTAGGGCACACACATATGAAATGTGATTGTGATCATTCTTTTATTGAAAACATCAAAAGTTGTATTATCATATATCCCATATAAATTGGACAACATTGATAAGTTGTACAATGTACTAATAATAGAAGAAAATTTCATGAAATGAAACAAAATACCAATACGCACCATACGGTATACACATATATCATTATAATAGATGTTGTAGTGATATATATAAATATAATGATGTGTTTACATAATTGTCATAAATTATTGTGCCAATATGTCAAATATTGGTTATTTGAAAAAATTATTATAATAACAACATAAAAACTTCAGACTTGTTTTATGTAATGCACATTAAATTTTAAAAAAAGGATATTAAATTAATATTTGATTTGATTCATAAAATTTTTTCTAATGAATAAAATGTTAAATGTAGTTATAGTTTTATACTAAAAATATTAACAAAATGATATTTAGATAATAATATACCTAATTAAATAATAAAGAATGTACATATTACAAAACATTTTCGCGTTCATTATTATTTCTTTCATTTTATAAATGGTATTTACATATTTAAAATATCGATTACCAATTAGTAACTACTTACTACGAATAACTGGATTAAATAAATTTAGTCGACCAGCTTAAACGTTAAAAAGATAAAAATATGTGACTTTAGAAAAACGAAAATCGGTTATAATTAAATGATTATACGATAATAGCCGATAAAATAAACAAATAGTAATATTCGATATTACTTGGGTATAATTTTTAACACAATTTTCTAAGCGTTATAAGCGGAAATATGCGGACTTAGCCCTCCCAACATTTTTCTTGTGTCTATTTTAACTGTTTGTATTATAAATTTATAATGTAATAACATAGGTGTTAGAAATATTACAGATTACATTAAATCATATTTTTCCATTTATAATTTTTAAATTAATTAATTTTTATTTGTTGACTGCTATAACTATATAATTATAATATAACCTATGTAATTATATTTTAACACATGGTATAATAAAAATGAAGATTGTCGTAATGTGGTTGTATTTTAATCTTTGGAATTAACATAGAAAGTGAAAATAAAACGTATTTTTAATATTGTTCATTGCTATTGAATATATTGGCCACTGTACAATTTTTACACATGAACACTTGATTTTTCTCGTGTTTATGTATAATAATAATATGATATGAGATTTCATAGATTTAAGGTTACGTTAGGCTCATAATATGTCAGGAAAAATTAAATCTGTATTAAATTAATTAATAGTTAATCAAAATATTAATGTATATAAGATATTATATATGACTATATGAACATGTAAAAGTTTTTTTAAGATTTATGATTATTAAGCCTGTAGCAGTGTAGTCCCCCTCTCAGTAAATTTGTTTCAGTTCCGCCTATGCTTAGGGTAGACAATTTATAATGTAAATACAAGTGATTATATATTGGAAAATATAACGTATACCTCTAATTATACGGGCATATTCGTGAGAATGCTATATAATAATATATTGTGATTATCGCGCTAAAATAATAATACGTAAGCGAAAATTCGATGTTAACCCTTTTGTCCGTTTTGGTAGTCGCAGCATATCATCAATACACTCATCGTGTTTTGTCCAAACAATATAGTCCTAACCCGTGACGTGCAATCACTGCGATAATACGTCGCCATTAGGTCTGTTTGAACAATCCGTAGAGGTCTGCATGGGGACTAGATATATAATGGATATATTCTATTACAACACAAGTACGAGTATAATATTATAGTCTAGTATTTTGCAAAAATAGTCGTTTCTTGACGTGTCTGCGTTGGTATTTTTAATTATATATAAGAGATAGAAATTCGCCCGGTCAACGAGAGCAAAACGAGGTGTAATGGCATCGAAACGCGCGAAAAGGGGAAAGAGCAAACATTGACCTTTGCGTATCACACATACAGAGTGATAAAAAAAAAATCATGTTACGGCATATTATATAATGGAATTTATGATCTGTATATCTTTATATCTATAAATGTGAGTACGATAGGCGCATGTATATATTTAAACAGTATAATATGATAATATATTTTCCAGTCGCATATATATATATATATATAAACGGGGTGTTAATAGCATTAACTCCCGGACACTGCAGCAACGGTCAGTTCGGGGAATGTGCAATATAATATGTAAATAAATTGCACGGACACGAGGGCGACGCACGGTATAATATGGTTACATAATATTATACTGCGAAAAGAGGAGGAGAATCCGCGGTTCGTCGGACATTTATAATAATATATAACCTACGCACAGAACTCAGTTAACATATTATCCGCACCCTAAATCTTGAATGTGTATATATACAGAGTGTATAATATTTTATTATATTATATGGTGTGTAATATCACGTTTTAATGACGAATATACGCTACACATACATAATGTGATCATTATTATATCTTTGGGTTCGCAATACGGTTATTGTTCAAGAGTATACCTGCAAGAGGTATATATATAGACACGTGATTTCGTTGATTATAAAAACCGAAATTTCGGTAAACGAATACAAATTCTATCCGTATATCTAAATCAATGTTCTGACCGCCGAATCTTAAACTTACAACACAAACTACATTGGATCTTTTAGAAAGCATAATATAGAAACTACAGACAAAGCAATAATAAATAAAAAATTGGCAAAGTCGGATATGTTCACACTAAATAATTATTAAAGTATAATTTGTTTTTAAAACATCGATACTGACAGCTATATTCTATTAAGTATATACGTATAGTATAATATACTATAATTAGACCTTTGTCATTTCTTCGCGAGATCAAAATAATACCATTCATTTTCTCGATTTTAAACAAAAGTACTTTCGATTTCTACATCGTTCGGCGTAGTTGTACAATATAAATAATAGATTATAGTTTTATAGTAGAATATAGCGAACAAGTAAATTTATCAATTTGTTTTTTTGTTTTTATGTAATATAATATTATATTATATAATTGTTTTGTTTTCGTACTGGCCTGTATAATATATCACATTAATCTACAACAATATACAAATTTAAACCTATATATATATAAGAGCCAATTCTTTTCACCAGCTCAAAGAAGGCGTATTATTTGCAACGCAGTGCGGAATAACAGCGAATCGCATAAAATATATTATGGGCAAGTATAGAGAATTATTTATTTTTTTTCGTCGGCCATGATGAAGTTTACAGACGATCATTATTTACATGCGAACTTGTGTGGTACCAATGTACTATAGTGCCATGAGCAACACCTCAACCACGGTTATAATCTACCGATGAAATTTGTCTCGACGAGTAAAATGCTATACGTAGGTAGAGGAAAACAAATATATTGGTCGAGACTTTGCCTCAACGATGATGATATGTTTACGACCGAGCGTTTTAAAATATAACACAGACATGTATGGATGTAACGCGTTTTCTGTGTACATTGTTTTTTACATAGGTATATAATATGTATATTATAAAAAACGGCTTAATTTCAAACATATCGTATTCGTCTCGCCACATTAATAATCGTTACGATAAAAAAATACGTGTAAATTTAGAGGTAGGTTGTAGGCATGTATTTTTTTTATGAAGTTATTCGTATATATAATAAATATACGTTTTTTATTATAGTGTCTATTACTTTACAACGGCGTATAAATAGTAAAACGTATAATAAGGCCGTCGTCCAGTATAACATTGTAGGTACATATAATTGGATAGCGTTTGATACATTTTCAAGACATTAAAGTATATAGGTACCCAAGTACACCAAGAAAATAAATACATCTAAATGTTTACAATTTTTAACGATGTTTTAGAAAAACAATTCAAACTGACGTTGGATTTCACAAAAATATTATTACTTTTGAGTATGTTATAATATAGTCCTCATTTTATCAGTGATGAACACATACGGTGGACATTATAACTTATGACTTAACTTCATATAATATCATAACACTAATACACGATAATATAAATATCAAATACATAGGTAATGAATTTTATCACTTTATATTAGGAAATAGGCAATCAGTTATTAGTAAGACATATCAATGTGTAATTTTATATAAAAGATAATAGGTAGTCTGTTTTAAAATAAATGAAAATAAATAATTGCAAAACGAGTTGCGACATATTGATAAATCGAGATATAATGCAGAATTGCAGAATATGTCGTTTGTCTATTTGTTTTTTAATTTACTTAAAATAAACAGTTTTTAACTACTTAATATTTTTATGTAATTATTATAGCCAATGATCTCTTCACTTTGAAATACAAATTATAAAAAAAAAAAAAATCGTAATATTATTATCTTATTTTTACTATAATATCCTTCCGTCTTTCAATTCTAAACCTAAGTTTAGTGTCAAAAAATATAAGATTATTCATAAATGATTATACGAAAGATTTACAAGTATCATTGATTTCAAAAAGTTTTGAAATATGAATTCTATATTTTATATTACAAACGAGATTCGAAATTAATATAATAGTCTTTTGAATTGTTTTCTGTACCATTATTTTGGTATCGAAAATGGTATAACCATATATATATATATATATATATATATATATAATTATAACTACAAGATGATTGTATTTATTTTATTATTTGGACAATAACTGCGAAGAAGCTTTATATTGTTATTTTATAATTCACATATATTTAACGAAGCTATCAAATTATTTATTTTTAAAAAAATTTTACAACGAATAGGTAAAATGTAAAATATTATAAAATCTACCTAATCTTGTTTTATTTTCACGGTAATTTTAAACAGTCGACTATTATTGGTGTTAAGAACCTATTTGATTAAGCACATATTATATTATTTAGAATCAATTAGCACATTATAAAAAACCTGTATGATATATCGATATTTTATTGAACGTAACAATATATTGTTCTATATCATGGAGTTAAAGATGTATAAATAATTTCACGTAATATAAAAACGAAATATGCATTATTATTATGAGACCTCGGGAACCACGAGATTATAATTTTATTATTTTAGTAAATTTACCGTTACAAAATTATACCTATACCTACCTAATATTATATTATGTAAACTGGTTTGAACGTATTATTTTATTTTTCCAGTATGTAATAATATTATAATAATAACCTCGGGAGACAACCGGGTTACTGTCGGAAAAACAGTGTATGTTATAAAAGTTCATTCACGTGCGACGTTTTTGGTCCAGCTAAGTCATGGGCGGGACACACTATGCGATACGACATTTAAATTATATAGCGATGCAAAAAAATATATTATATTATTAATATATCATAATATACCTATTATATATAGATTATAATGTATATGCCGCATATAAATACTTAATATGATTCTAATAGGTAATATATAAATTTCGTCGTGACAATATTTCGTTGATCGCGGTATAATCTTGAACGTCGCATCCAACCGCGTAACTGTTACCGGTATAAAATATAATACTAAAATATATGTTCCTCTCTGCAGAGTATTATAATCCGTCCGAAATATTATTTATCGTTTTATATTTATACGTAGTTTTTTTATATCATTCAGGCTAATATATATTATTATATTCAATATTTTCTCGTTTGCAAGGATTCTGCCACTGTCACTGCAATACAGCACTGGATTTTCGTTTTTTTTTTTTTTTTTTAATGAAATATGTGATAAATAATCAAAACGAAACGCACGGACATAAAATTTAAAAAAATTTAAAACTGTTTTAACCGAAACGTATACGTTACGCAAGTATAAATATGCGTCATTAAATTGTAAATCAATTTTATGTGTGTATATAAATTTAAACGACATCGTAGCAACTGTTTTTGTATATATATATATTGTATGACTGGGGTCGAAGATTATAGAAAAATGTGTAAAAATTATAAAAAATGATGATTTATCGTATAAATTATAAGTAAGTAGTAATAGAATAATATCAATAAAATTCATTTATGTAGGCTTAAATTATAATTCACTCTACGATGACGACCCGAGAAGTTATCTGCTTCAGCCTGCAGGTATAAACTATGGAGGAAAATATAATATATATAGGTAGTCGTCATTGACGTGTCATGTAAATGTCAATCGATATCGATATTGATTTATAAGCGATATATAACTGGTTAAAACAGGTTTACTTTAGAAGTAAAACATTTACAATCTACATAGATAAATGGATAATTTGAGGGCAAAAATAATTGCGATTTTAAATATTGACTGAGAAACGTTTTTTATTATTGTTTTATAAATTTTTAATATAAATCAAAAAATAGTTATCAATTATCATTTCTTTCATAATAATTAACAATAATTATTTTCCCATCGTGCAAACTATTGTTTTCCTAGTATAAAAAAAAAATGTTTCATAGAAACATTGAAACGTTTCTTTTAACTAACTTAGGAGTTTAAAATAGCTACTATTGTATAATCTATGAAGTACGTTGTGTTTCTTTAACTAGATGGTATATTATATATAGTATATATTATTAAACTATAAATAGGTACCTTCTGATGTCATTCTAAAAATTTATTCCACAGATGATTGTATACAATTTAAAATGTTATTTGCAGCTGCAATACCTATAATTAACAAAATAGGAAAAACAAAAACAAAAAGGGAAAACTAATTTTTAAAGAAATTAAATAATTTTTTTTTTTTTTTTTTACTCGAAATCACCCTTTTCACTTACATCATAGATTCATAGTCAAAAATATGTACAATATCATTCATATAACTTTTAAAATATTCACAAATAAAAATAAATATAATATTATGATTGTGTATGATGTTTCTTAATTGTTTATAACTTAACTATTGATAATAATTTTATTATCAATAATATTGTAAATAATTTGAGCAAAGATATTAACATATTAAGTATAGTTATATATTTTAGGTTAGGTTAATAATTAAAAAATGAATTTAATTTAAAAATTTCAACCCAATTCTAGTCGGTTATTCCCGTAATACATAAAATTACGAAAATTTATGTAATTATACCCAATTTACTCCAACTTACAAGTAATATATAAGGTTAGGTATATATTTATATATATATATATATATTGGTTTAAGTTTGTATGATTTCAATTATTATCTAGCGATAAAATTTATATATCAAACGTCACATTTTATTATTTCAATACACATTAAAATGCATACAATACATTTCTAAAAAAATATTTTCATATAATAATTAATGTTTATATTTATATTATATTAAAATATTGAGCTGTGAAATATGTATTTTTAGTGTGAGCATATAATAATATGTTGGTCAATTTCGGTTGCAAATCCTAAATTGTCCCATAGTCATTATTATATTTTTGTCAAAGAATCGTGCTGGGGGTCAAAACTATATACAATATTAAAGGGTTTCCGTCACCCTTATTTATATAATAATTTATATATTATATATTATATTTTCCCGCGCTCATTAAGACTAGAATTCTCCGAACTGTTCAGGAAATATATAATATAATATCATATTTATATAGAACAAGTTTATTTTACTGCGTATCTACAATGTGATTTATCCGTCTCCAAAAAACACAATTATTAGAATTCTATGACTATTATTATAAAATCAGTACTATTATCAACTTTTTTAATCGACCGCGACATTATAATATGAAAAAATTATATGTTATACCTATTATATGCGGGTTTCATAAATACTATAATACCTATTTTGGGAGAACTTAAAATCACATATTACTGCAGTATAATAAAATGCATACGTGCAAATTTATATAGCTTTATAGGGGACTCAGCAGCCAACTTACGTTTTCAAAGACCCAAATATTTATGAAAAATTATCACCCATATACTATTGGCTATGTTTAAAATATTTCTAATTTCTAAAAAAAAATCGATGATAAAAAATGTTCTTAAATTTAAATAGATAAAAAAATTTAAATAACATATACGTATATAATATATATCATTTATATATAAAATACACCTAATACCTAATTATCAAAAAATATTTCATTTCAAGAATACTGCTAATTATTTGAATAATGTGAATAATTCTATAATATTTTGCACAGTATACTGTGAAAATAGATTCTAAATTAAAAATACAAATACTTTTTATATTATTATAATATAATATAAACCATTAGTAAGTATTTCGGTATAAAATTATGAAAAGTGCAATATATATTATATTATGTATAGGTGTGTTTTAAAGTCCTGTTTTTTTCTTGAGTTATATATTCTCAGTGTTTTAAGTGAATTGGATTTAATAATAAGCGGTTATATTTTATAGGTATATAATTATTGTTAGTATGTCGACACGGCAGTTTATAATTTTAAACTTAGGCTTCACGCCTCAAGGGTGGTGGATCATCTTAAATTGTTACGTACATATTTTAGGTGTGTGGCAAAAATAATATTAAAATATTATTAATAACAAACTCATAAAAAAATATGTAAAAATGTTATTCACACCGCCACTGTTTACAGCCTTACTACAGTATTATTAAATTAATTTATCTATTGACTAAAGAGGATATTTATAATTTTTATATATTTTATATAATATACAAAATATATATATATATATGCATAATATTATTGTTAGCCCAAAGCCAAATGTTTTTTTTTATAAATAATAATTATAATTTTGTTTTTATGTATTTCATTGTGTTTTTAAGTCATTATTTTTAAGTCTTGTATTTTTTCCATTGGTGTAAATGGTTGTGTTCACATTATATTATATATGTAAAAGTAATATGTATAGAACATTGTTTTTGTGTGAAACACATAAATTCTTTACAATTATTACCATACAACACAGCCCTTCTCCAGTCCATATAAGATCAAAACAATATTAAATTTAATATTTCATAATATCATAAGTTCTAAATTAAAGAATCTTATAAAAATATGTTTAAACTATTAAAGAATGAGTTTAAACTTGTTTATATTATAGAAACTACAAGAACGGTCCAGAATGTTCATATATATATATATCAAATTAAATTTTTCTTGTGGAAGAAGGGATCCCTATCTACAAAAACTTCCTTTATATACATGGTCATATAATCGCAAAGTTCTTGATCTATAGAAATCAAAAGTTTCTGCGTTTTTAGATAATATATGTATCGTAATATATTTGAAGGGAATCCGCGGATACATAATGGATGAACAGCAGGATCATTTGTGGAACAAAAATGGTGAAAATTGCACACAGTGGCGAGTGAAAAGTTGAAAAAAAAAATTATTATTTATTATCATTGTTTGATGCGTGTGTGCAATGACAATGATGGCGTGCAGCGTGTGAGTCGTCGTATAGTTGTGCGGCGTCGGCGATCGGCTGGCTGCGTACGGGGTAGAAATATTGTTCTCGGCGCGGTTATATTGAATTTCATGGCCGTTTGTCGCGCGGCCATTGTGTTCGCGATGAGTTTGATTTACGAGCTCTCTTGAAAATCTCCAGTGACACGTGTGCGTCCGCCGACCGTTCGTATATAATAACAATATAATATATTATAAACAAAACAAAACAAAACAAACAAAAAAATGTTACTATATTATCCATAAGGCGGTATATCTCACAGTTCAACGATAATAGAAACAATCACAACAATATATTTTCGGAGTTATATATTTCACCGTATAAATATATAAAATATTAATATAATATTGTCGTCACGGCGAAAGTTTTAATAAAATCATCGCACGTGCACGGTGAGGACCGAAAAAATACGACGACGGCGTTCCGCTTTTCATATTACACATTATTATATGTATATAGTTAGGTGCGTCGTGGACTTCCGGTCGGTTGCATGTCCGACGGCGAAGATCGTGTATTTTTACGCGCCATTTCGTCGAAACCTTTGGACCTTTGTACCCCGCAGTCGAATTACGAGGCCATATTTCGCGCGGGGTCGTTACATTCGTATATAATAATGGCATCAGAATATATACCATGGTATAATAATAATAATATTGTATCGTATAGTTGTATACCGCGAATGGTCGAATTTACTGGAAATGCGTGTTCCTATATTATAATATTTAAAATGTAATAGAAAATATTTTACGAAAAAATAAGAAATATACGTTTATAATGTTTACATACAATCTACTTAAACCTACCGACAATCTGACATTTTTGATGAAAAATATACCTAATATATACCATCACATACCGCAACGGGCGGTGAATGTATATTATACGATGAAGGGCGAGAAATATATTTTTTTTATATAAATTACAATTACGATAAAATAATTTATTTTCAAATAAAGCGATATTTAGCACAGAGGTATTTAATAATAGTATACGTATTGATGTATTATTATTTCTTATTTTTTAAACCTACTCATCGTATATAAACGTAAAGCAATATAATATATTTATTAAATAATATTTAATACATTTTGCATTTTTGCAGGAGTGTTATATGTATTATCGTATTAACAGAAATACTAATTACTTATACGTATGTAATTCTCAAAATTTTTCTCACACTAAATTGTTCTTATAATATGATACTTATACAATATGCTTTCATTATTAATGTAATATAACATAAAAATTCATGATTCGATTGTACAAAACTATATAAACGCTCGTAAACGCATATCTATAACTTAATTCCCCTAATAAATAAACCCCGAAAAAATAACCACAGAATTTTAGTCCCCGAAGAAAAAACCCCGGAAAAAAAATATATTTCTATATGCCCAGAGCTGTGTTTAACTGGAGACAAAGAAAAGTAAAAATTGTAGTCGGCAAATTAAAGTTTTTGGTAAAATATATTTCTGTAAATTTACATTTTTACCGAATATTTTATTAATTTTTAAATGCATCCCCTACTACACATTATATATTAATATAATAATTGTATTAAACACATATGTATGTTATAATTATATATCGGCGTCTGCCAATTACTAGATAATAACAATACAATGTTTTTAAACTTTTCTCTTTATCTTTTCACTATAATAATACTATAGATGACATTACGCAAAAAACAACTCGTAGAATTTAACTTAGACTCTCGTAATCCGAAACATGTGTTTAGATTAAAATTCAAAATAATATAGTTTAAATATTATGCATTATTTATAAATTATTATTATTTATCAGGTTATTATCGTCTATAATTTCAGGGTTATTTTTTCGCGATACTTTATGTCTTGTTGTATAACCTGTATTATTTTTAACAAAAAAATATCCACTCGAACTCTGCAAAATAATGTAACGAAATTTCAATGCAACTGTTTAATTTTGATTTCCGAGCGTTTAAAAACAATACACATGCGATTTTCTATAATATTCGTGTGCATACGTATAATATACAAGTATATAATATATGTATACATAGCTATATATTATGGATAATTCGAGTTCCCTCGAGCTGTTTCATATACAATATAAGAATGAATATTTTATACAATACTCGTCCCTAATATTATATAGGTACTGCATACAGTACTATATAATACACTTTATTGGGCAGTTTTCTAAATATACCTTCATTACCGACAAAATTGCAGTGTTTTAAATAATTGTAATGTTAAGCACACCCGTATTCACATCATATATCAAATTATTATATTTACTACTTGCAAAAAAAAGAAAAAAAACAACATGGCGTTAAATATTTACAACATGCGTTTTTTACCAACAATAAATAGCGTCTGTGGGTGTACCTATAATTTCTATAGAGATAAATAGATTTATCAAAAATCGAATTACAAAAATAGCAGAAATCGCATTATAGGATATAGACAAAATAATAATGTTATAAGACGCAGTCAGTGATTAACATTCTAATATTTTGACAATATATTATATTAAAATAATAAACCTAATTGGTAAAAAAAAAATCGATAATTACTGTAGTTTTTATATATAATATAGTTATTATAGTTTATTTCTTATTATAATATATATTAATAAATATTTTATTGAAAATATTAAAAATACCAATAACCAACTGGCAACTAATAACATATTTCTTAATTTCAATATTATAATTTTTGTGGAGTATGTCAGCTATTTTATAGTCCATTAACAAATATTTTGTCGTGTCGGTTAATTTTGAGACGGGTTAACTTAAGAAGATATTATATATATATATATTTTTCAATGATGCTGACTCTGTCTCTCTTAGGGGGAATATAGCAAAATCATAGCAACGCAGAACATGAATTGTGGCTTTTAGGTTGAACTTCAAGTAAAAACATATATGAGAAAATTTATAGAGAAGAATATTTTGGAAAGAAATTCTTATCCATTTAGTAAAATACTATCTCGAAAATAATTTACAACGTGTTAAAAAATATGAAATTTAATACACTATAACTTCTTTGTCGGGTGATATTTTACAAAACGGATAAGAATTTTTCTCTAAAATTTCTTCTCTATAAATTTTCTAATAAATGTTTTTACTCTAAGTTCAACCTAAAAGCCATAATTAATGTTCTGCGTTGCTATGATTTTGATATATTTTCCGTTAGATAGACGAAGACGGGTATAACGCCATCTTAAGAGAAAGATTCATAGCATATATTATTTGGATTGTAGCAAATCATCAAAGCACTATAACCTTTTATTTTTCGTACTTGAAATATATTGTAATATAGTGTATGCAAATTAAAATATTTATACAATACAAAATTGTTTACTTTATTGAATACGAATATTTACATATTTTGATACAATTGATAATATAAAAAAAATATGCTTAGATATCACCATTTTGTTTTCTACGGAAAATATTATTTTATTTTTTTGTTCCACACTACAAATCCGTATAATTCTTGCGTGTCATTTTATATTAACCATATATATATATCGAACGATATTGCCGTCGCACTTTATAACCGGCATTATAATAATATATTATACGCGTAGTGTACCATAATATAACCATACATTATATACCGCAGTATACCACGACCTGCAGTATATGACCACGGTCTAATTGAAATTCGCCATTTTGCTTAATGGTACATACAGCAGCAGTGTGCGTGAAATTATATATATATGGGCGAGTCGACTTTTCTCGACGGTGACTGCTGCTAGCTGTACGCTGTTTATTGTGAAAGTATATACAAGTCGTGTATGTTTTCACAAAGAAAAACTCGGTCTCCCGTTTCCGGTTTCCGGTCCGGAGCTGGTCGGGGCGGGATGCACAGCATATATATATATCGCGGGAGGACTATATGATCCGTGAATATTGGTACCCCTCCTCCGTTCAGAAGGGACGTTATAAGTTCGCATCACCGGCTGCAGGCGAACGTTCGGTCACGCGGAAAACCGGAACCGCGCGCGCAAACAAACGACGACCGAATGGTTTTCTTCCGTTCGTTTTATCGTCCGACTCGGTTTTCGTACAATGATAAAAACGCACGCATCGTTTTTATATAAATATAGTCTCGTTGCATTTCGTTTCACTCATCCCTTTTTTAATATATATATATATTTATCACATGTATAACAATAATATTTATGACTTATGAAATGATAAATATTGTGTATTAAATTATTGTACACCGAAAAGGCGAAAACTATATAAGAGGGAGCGCGAAAACTTGAGCACCCCCAAATTTTAAAAGTGCACCCACAAAATATCAACGATTTTCTGTTATGTATTTTGATTGAAATTCATTTGACCAATACATTGTACGAGTATATTATATTGGGTTTAGTCCAAGGTAAGAACATTTTTCTGCTCTAAATTGAAATATAATTAAACGAAAAAAATATAATAATTCAAAACTATAGTTTATATATACCTACATGTATATAGATATAAGATATCATTTTAATGCAAATTTATATAAACAATTTCAATTAATTTGTTGAAAAATGATTAAAAGGTCCAAGTGATCTAATCTTTATTAAGTAAATATAGGTTATTTCCTTCTTAATATTTTATAACATGCAAAAAAAAAAAATTTAATAACTATCATACCTCACTTGTAAAAACTGTATCAATAAGTTTATCTACATGTGCAAACAGTATTTCAAGTATATGTGCAAAAGAAACAAACAAAAATTATAAGAACATGTATCACATGTATCTTTGTTTCAACGAGGATTCAATAATTTAATAATAAATATAGAAAAGAATATTATATACCTGTATGACTATAATAATGTATAAAATGCGAACAAATTGCTAACATAAAAATTTACGTTGAAATAATTGTTACATTTTATCTATAATTATTAACTGTAGTTTTAAATTAAAAATATTAATTAAATTGTATTTTTTAAAAGAAGATTAAAAAAGGGTCTGTAAACTATTTAAAATACGTGCACCCTATAATTGTTGAACTAGTTTACTAGTTACACTTATGTCATTGCGCTATAAATATTAGGTATAATAATTTAAAATTACAGTTTACAGAAGGTTACTTTATAATAGAATATTACATTATTGGGTTAGAGGTACTAAAGGTATTAAAGGTGATATCCAACAAATATATTAAGGTAATAATGGACAACTTAAAATTATCAAGAATTGAAAACATATATTTTTTAAAACTAATTTGATAATCGAGAAATCAAATCTGATTCTCTGATTTTCTAGACCTCCACACGAGTAATCTCAGTGAGGTCCAGTAATCTATTTAAAAAAAAAAATCATTATAATTATATGCGATTTCAATAAATTTATTTCTATTGTAATGTTTACACGTGGTTTATGTATTTTAATATTCACAGTAAGCCTATCCATATATAAATACATAAATTACTTCCCAAACTAATTAATAATATTTTACAATTATTGCAGTGTATGTATAAGTATTTAAAGACATTTGGAAATATTATGTTATATTATACTTCATCATATTGTTCGTAATAACAAAGTGCACCGTAATGGAGTACTTTTTGCCGAGTTTAATACGTGTTCATTACGGTCTGATAAAAAGTATGAAAATAAAAAATACGTATTAAAAGGATTTGTAAAATTTAAACACACACGACTTTTATGCATTTTTCATACTATCGTGATTCACGGTTTAAAAGTTATACCTAGTAAACACTGAAAATAAATAACAGATGACACGAAGACTATAAAACTTCCTGTGAATATACCCACACACTCAATGGGAATATATATATATATATATATATATATATATAATATAAACAGTATTATAAATTTACGATCACATCACATGAAATAATGCCGGTGCATAAAAGAGTTTAAGAATGCACTGCACTCTGAAGAACTGCATCATGCACGCAATTTAAAAGCGATAACCATCAAATGACGTTTTGAATCATAATAATATATAGGTAATGTATATTTTATGTAATTTATAAATACCGATTTATGTATTGGATAATACATGTACCTACCAATTATAATTTATATATTGTCTATTACTAAAAAATATAGGTATACGGAACAAAAAATTCGCGGATTTATAAAAATTGCTAAAATTAAATTAAAATCGTGCAGGTGTTAAAATATAATAATAAATTACAAATATAATTATAGTAGGTATATAATATATTAAATAATAAAATATATGTGTTCGATAACGACGCGACGACAGCGCGTCGTAGATAAAAGTATGAACGAACTTAATGTGATAAAATATTATATTCAGCTATAGGTAACTTTATGTTTCTTATAACAAATAATGATTCATATAATGATAAATTAATTATTTTACATAGGTAATAAATATTTATGATATAAACTACAAACTTGTTCAGATCTCAATAAGTTTGTATAATGCGTAAATATAGTGATGCAGGTTAATTATTATCAATGATTAACCTATATCAATTCATTACTTATTAATTAATTAATTAAATTAATATTAAATTAATTTGTTAGATATTCCAAGTGAATTAGGACGAGCTTGAAAAATAAATAGTAAATACAAAAATTGATTTTTATTATTGGAATAGTATAATTATCCCTTTTTTCGATATAATAATTATTATACTTATATCAGTATAATATAATATTATTATGTATACCTCAGTATAGCTAACCTAACTATGATGATTATATTGATAATTATTTACTACAAAAAAATTTATTTCTCTATTCAATTTAATTGTTTTAGTTATACCCGGATATATAACATATTATATTATATTTTTAATTGTTTTATCTGAGAATTATAAACATCTGAAAAAATAAAATTATCCATCAATACGACTGTACAAATTATTAGATTTCGTTGATCCTATTCGATAAAAAAGATTACACGTATATACAAAATATGTATGTAAAAGCAATTTAGTAAATATATTTATAATAGGTAAATATTGTAAGAAAATACCACCTCAAGTACATATAAATTGTATACGCGCGAGAATGGCAGCTGTTATATTCCTACAAAACGACAAAAATGCATCAGTTCGTGATCAGAATGTCGGACGGCGAGCGTCAGTCGTCGGTTTGATCGTGAACTGGTTTTAAATATTTTTGAGAACTAAAAAAAAAAACTATATTATATACGAAAATACATATAGAAATTATTTATACACGCACACACGACGTGCGTATAACAACAACAAAGTAAAAACCTTACGTCATGTAGTTCTTTTTAGATTTTCTGGAGATTTCTTATTATATATATATTATATATTATTTTAAATGTCTGCCACTAGGAAAAATATTTAAAATAAAAAACCGACCAACGATAAATCTCGTCGTCTCTCTTTTTAGTGAAATCGCCGCATCTGCAGCAGAGGTATACTATTTCATTTCGTTTTGTTTTGTTTTATTTATTTATAATATATTTGTACAGAAAACTTTAAAAACGCTATCACGAAACGAATGGTTACAATATATAACGATAAAAAAACCCGTTCTCAGCTTATAATATTATAAACACGTTGGAAAAAACAACGAAAATTCGCACAAATCTTTTGTAAATTATAATAATACATGATATTATATTTCAATGGTATTCGTACTTACTACCTAATATTATACACCTAATCGTGATGAATACACACGACAGCAGGCTGTGTTATTTTAATAATAAATTGCAATATTATAAATTTATAAAAATTATATGTTATATTATACGCCCAACGTAATCACATAATGTTTCGCACCGCGATAAAAGGCGTAACATGATTTTTTTTTAGTTTCACGCGGGAAATAATAAAAAAATTATTGTTGCGATTATGATGGTGATCGCGCGGGCGTAAGAACAATAATACGTTATACCTATTATATATACAATATAACGAATATTAAATTATATTTATAATACCTATATATGTTATAGTATACACTTATATAGGTATGATACTATATGATAGCACATTAATTACACACCCTGTAATTTTTATATTTCATAATTGTATTGTATACCTATATTTGCATGTATCATGTATTAATTATTTTATATAAAAGTTAGATAATATAATATTACAAATATCTATACATTTAAGGTACATATAACATCATTTTCGGGTGGTGAACGAATAATTCGCCATAATATACCACCTATAAGTAATTATAATATTATGTATAATGAACATATAAATAATATGTAAAACATATACCTAAAATAAATTGAGCTGTTTTTTATAGAAATAATTTACATGGTATTTAAAAAGTAAAACAAAAATTTTTCTCAATTAAAATATCTGAGGTCAATGATAAACCTCATACATTGATCGTTACAATAAATATTTGTTTATTATTGCAGGAAAAAGATGCAATATTCCATATATTTCATTTTCGAACAGTGTCACTGTCTCGTTATATAGATTACAGAATGATCTGAATAATATTAATAGTACAATAATAATGGATATAACACATAAACGTAATATAATTTAACAAATTAAATTTGTCCTTTAAGGCTATATCCTGTATATTTATTTTTTTATTAGTCTAAAGTTGTATAGTAATTTGTATAAAATATATTTTTTTTAAATATAAAAAACATATTATGTATATATATATTTAACCTATATATAGTCACCGTCTAGCTTTATAAAATAAAACTTTGATCAGCCTATAGAATGTATACAATATACAATAACCTATATTATTATAATAGTCGTTCACGGTTTTTATACAGAGCATTACGTTATTTTCACTTTCCTGAATTCAATGTACATAATATATAGGTACAAAACTATATGGATTCTTACTACCCATTCAACATTATAATATAATACCTTTATATTGTAATACAAAATGAAAAACGACAGTGTTCTCCGATCATCCCCATGCGTATAATGCGTATGATAGGCACCTATATAAAATATACAGCAGTTTACGTGAAAATATAAGTCCGCCTAACTCTCGTACGTGAAAAAAAAATTTAAGTAAATAATAATATATTCTGTTCTATTTCAATTTTATTTTTTCTGTTCTTAAATGTACTCTACGCAAATACGAAACACGGAATTTGTCGTGTATATCTGACGAATGGCGTCATCAAAAACCTCGCATATATCATACATAAATATTTACAAAATAATCATAAAATCATGTTATAAAAAGGGATACAATTGCATATATTAAAATCGTATATTTAACTTAAAATCCTAATAACCTATGTCATTCCAACCGTTTTTGTAAGACGAATTTCAGATCACCCTGTATTTATAAATCCGTATTCATAAATCCGCTCGTGTGTGTTCCCTTTCGTTTTATTATTATTATTATTATTATTATCGTCGTCATGTACCTATTATATTATGTGTATAGCAAGAATTCACATGCCGCCGCGAGGTGCACGTGAGGGGACAACCGGTAACGTTGTAAATCAAGTACCTATATATATTATAAAACCGGACTGACAGAGACACGCCTACGACGACGAAACAGGACACTGAATTCCCATATTGGTTGGCGACACGACTCCTGGCCGCGGCGGGCGAACTCGACATTTTTACAAATGATATATGTAATAATATTTTATACCTACAGAATAATCAGAATTTCATGCTAAAACAAATCAATTTTACAGAAAAAGGACTATATATAGAGTTTATCATATTTGATTTTAAATGTTTACCCCTGGAATCTCTTTCCCGAAAGGGAGTGTTAAAATTTATTAAACCACCAAAATGTTTAAGATTATATTAATATTATACATTTTATTGTCTCGAAAAATAAAACGAGAAAATTGCCATAACGAAGAATATTAATCACTTATTATTATATATACAGTAATAATGTAAGTGTTTACTGTTATTGGAAAACAAAAACAGTAGGAATCACAATATATAATATATTTATACAATATAATATTTATTTTATAAATTATTTATATATTTTGCATTAAAAGACAAAATATATATAATATAACTATATAAGTTACTTTATAAGTTTAGGTCAAACATACAATATAAATCTAAAGAATATTGTACCCATAATAATTATTATATTTTATTATTGACTACAGTCATTGAATGTCTATTAACTATATTAAAATAAAAGTGCGATGACATAAAATGAAACTTAATGTCAGACTTTAAATGTATAAAATATATATTATAATAATAAAGCAATTCAGTGCATCTACTATAATCGTTTTACTTCAATCTATCCAATATCATGTTGGTTTTTTTTTTATTCGTAGATTTGAATTTTATAAAAGAAACCTATCTTTATAGGTACAATGTATATTTATATATAAATCGTTCTATCGTGGTATATAATACCCTACGGGGGAATGGTGTTTTATAACGAAGATGTTCGTTTCTGCTTTTTCCAAAGACGTATTAAACAAAACGAGGACGTTAGAGGAGATAAAAGAGGCAATATAATTCCGCAATGCGGGCGTTATATATAAAGTATATAATATATATATATAAATTTCGCGAGTATACCAACGATAGAGAGAGAGATGGAAAGGGTGAAAGAATTGTCGGGGAAGTGGAAGAAACTCTGATAAAGTAATAACCGTAGATCTGTGTCCGGGGGCAAGGTTTACCTAACTAACTCCCGGAGCATTATCTCTGAGAAAACTTTCAGCTAAATTGACTATTTTCAAAGGTTTTCTTCTTCTTTTCCGTTCTACTTTATGCGGCACCGAGCGATTCCGATTTTTATCAGGCCGTAAACTTTTATCGTTCCACCCCTATGCCGCTGCTGTTGTACATGTAACGTTAAATTTATTTGTAGCCGTCATAAATTTTCAGGAATGGAAAAAATGGATATTACTGCACCGTTAAAACAAGTCGAGAACAACTCACCCCATTTAACGGTTACACTCATCTATATACACGAGCGGCTAAGTTTAATCAATCCATTAACAAGACCTTTATAACCTCTTATTTTTTACTTTATTATTTTTTAATAGCTTCATCATAGCGTCTCCAGAGTACAGATTTACCGCAAAATTGACCAATTACATAAATTAAATTGATCGCAATTAAATTTATAGGAGCGATTCTACATCCATAATGATCGCATTGTTTTTAAACGGTTTCGAAGAGATTCGACTATCAATATATACAGGGTCTATAGAATATTGTGTTATAAAGTTAATGGAGTTAATATTAACATATACAATTTCTATACTGTTGTTGTAGAACATAAAATTCCAACCATCATCCTATATATAACTACTGCGGAAACAAGCTTTAATAGATTAATTGTGGTTTATTAATATTACAATTTATTAAATTAATATCATCAAGGAAAGTCAAATCATTAATAATTTGATATACTAGAAATTTATGATCTAATAAGCTTTATGATATATACATAACTATATTGATGGGATAATAATATTTCTAACATAAATGTATTATCGTTGTATTATAATACGATAAAACAGACGAAATTAGTTTATCACTAGCGTGACATGCTACTGCAGGTGCAATTGGAAATAAACTATAAAAACAATTACGCAAATTATATCGTTTTGTATGTTAATTGAAGTAGTTTTCAACGTTTATTAGTATATTATACTCGTAAACACAACGACTACCTATATAATATGTTATACAGTTTACAGTTTACAGTTTTACACTTTATGTTTATAGAAATCACAATATTTGTGTATTTATGTATTATTTCGATGCAAATTGACTTTTCAGTCCTTAAAATAAATGTACTATTTGTTTATTATTGTATTATATACAGAGTGATCAAAAAAATCATATTATACAAAAACAAAAGGAATGACTAAATATACCATTCTTGTCAATGCCTGTCATGAATTTTTGATCATCCTGTAAGATACGTGTATAATATTGTAATATTCTGTAAATTTTAACCTATAGCTTGATGTAATACATTATATAAGCGTAATAGTTTGTAAAATGTGCCCATAAAAGATATTATTATTATTATTTATTATTTTACGTGACAAATATATTATAAATTGATTTTGACTATATATTTAGTTTTTAGTATGCGTAAAAAGTAAAGTGTATAGATATAAGAAATAAATTCAAAATATAAATACGTAGGTAGCGGTATTATATATAACTAATGTTTAAATAATTTATAGGGCGTAATTTTGAATAATTTAGAGACCTAAAATAATACAATTATAAATTTAATCGCTTGTTATAATTTGTTTTTTCTACTGTGATGTATATCGTGTTCGCGTAGCAGGTAGTAAAATAATATTTAGAAAATGTGAAATGTATATAGCACTCGTGCGATTACTTATATTTTTACATAATTTTAATATACCAACTTTACCATGTTGTATAAAATATTATGTTATAATATCGTTATTATGCATTCGTGCGTCGTTTGGACTAACGCTCATAAAAAATTTAAATTAAATATAACAAATTATACGGCACCCAGATAAGGAGGTTTAAAGTAAGTATATAAGTTCTGCTCTCAACGACAATATATAATATTATGTATTATAATTTACCTATTACAATAATGCGTGTTTTACTGTACACCATCATGGTTTATTTATTAGGTAGGGATATATAAACATTGTGCGTTGTAAAATCGAGTAAAACCGCAATAATAATATAAAAAAAAAAAAAAAAAAACAGTATAATTAAAAAATAATAATACATAAATTACGAATAAATATAAATATATGTGTTTATGCTGTAAGTACGATAATTTTCGTGTAAATTTAAAATAAATATTGGTCAGTTGTTTTTGTCCGGTACACACACACACACATACACATATATATGGGTGTAATATAATACTTAGGAAAGTAGTTACCAAAGTGTATAAACCAACGTTACCACGACGAATAATAAATTCGTATCTGTCCTTGATTTTTTTGCTTAATTTAATTTTGGGGTTTTTTTTTAAATTAACGCCTCAGGATACATGCTGAGTAATTAACTGGCAGGTGCGTGTTACCCTATGCTTAATCGATGTCGTAAATATCAAACGTGAAACTTTACCCAAAAATAGAAGCCAAAACTCGCGTCGTCTCCGTCCACCACTGCGACCGATGACTCTGCAGACGACCGATAACGAGCGAAGAATGATAAAAAAAAAAAAAAATCTCCACTCAGTATCAATATACGAGTATAAATTATCTGCGATTTTAATGCAGAGCTGATAAACAAAAAAATAATCATAATAAATAACAACGTGATTAAAAATCTAATTTCAATTTAAAAGGTGGTAATATTATATAATCTAAAATCAAGATAAATCTTATATGCATATTATTATACATATATATATATATAATAAAAATATAAATTGTAATTTTACTATACCACCAGCGTGGTATTGATATTATATTGTTAATAAATATAATCAAATTATGTGATCAGAATTTCATGTTACAAAAATGATACTGAAATTACATACGCATGCACTTTTTTTTTTTGTGTAAAATAAAAGAGTATAATATACCAACTCTAACTATGATTTTTTATAATCTATTTATATAATTACCAAATTTTTTTAAAACTAAAATTTACTAAATAACAACGAGTTAAACATTCAACTTAAAACTATTTATTTATTAAAAAATCTTTAGTAAAATTGTCACAATTTCTGTCACTTCTATTATTAAATTTAAAGTTAGTTTATAATTCAGTCATTTTTGATTTTAAAGTAATAGTTAAGTTTAAAAGGTATAAAAGGTTAAAATAACTTAAAAAGTTAAATCAATCTAAATATAGTATTTAAAATATTTATTTCTATTTAAAAAATTTAAGTTATATTGCACTTGTACAAAATAAAAAAGCTAAAGAATTATACAATTATCAAAAAATGTTTATTTTTAATTTTACATTGCACATTATTAATGTGTATTCTCCAGCTCCTCCCGAAAACATCATTTCAATACGAAATAACTGCATGGACAAAAATATTATTAACTAATAATAAATTAATTAAATTTAATTAAATAAAATTATGTCATTAACTAAACAATAATTGCAATTGTATTTATCTAAAACCTTATACCTACGAATTAGTATATCTTATTAATTTATCAGTTATCAGTTACCTGTATCTACATATTACAAGTACCTAGGTACATGAAAAAGAATGATAAAATATATTTTCAAAAAAATCTTCATTACACGCATCGAATTTCTGATTAACCGCTATACCTATTGATGTGTATGTTACATACATAGATATAAATATTATAGTAGACATCAAAGTATGTAGGATCAAATTAAAATTATTATAATGGACACCTTCAATAATTATATTATACTCGACCGTCTCTACCCATATTATATATTATAAACATGAAACCGGATCCGCGTGTATATAATATATATCTATATAGAATCACGTGTTTTTGATTGATAACAGGAAAGGGGCTCGTCCGGAAGAATATTAAACAGACACACGTTTAGTTATTTGAATTTTGATCGTATATATACCTATATATTCGATCGAGTAAATATGTTTAAAAATATACACTTATAACTACATCAAGTATTATAAAACAATTTTCACATTATAATACTCTGTGAAAGAAAAATTAGATTCAGACGGAATATAATTATAATTCTTCACGCATCATCGAACGTTAAATATTTATAAATACATTCTATATAACCTATATATCGAGTGGTTTAGAGCGTGAGACTGTAAAAGTGTGCTATAGGTTTTAACATGCTTTGTATAGTTGTTATCAAAAATTGAGTAGGAATGCGATTATGATATATATTTATTTTTTTCATCTTCACTGCAATTTGAACTGTGAACAATAATTATAATGTTTACTTGTTATTTCGAAATAATTCGATTTAGATACAATTATAATATAAGTAATATAATTTTAACCGGGCGAAATCATTATATAGAAAATAATATATTATAATAATGTATAATAAAACGATAACAATAATCATCTTAAGTATAATAGTACGTATATAACAATTGTCAATTATATGCATATTATTATTATTAAACTTGGCCGAAATAGTTATATTCATATACAGATAACAATATTATGATATGTATTATACTATTATAACCACTTTGAATGCATTTATATGTTTATTACGCTCGTAAAAAAATATTAATTATTATTTTTATTGCATTGCTCGCACGCATTATATAAACATTCAAAACAAATCGTAGATTAAAAATATAAATAAAGTAGTAAATAAAAAATAATATGTATATAATAGCATTATATAACATGATCCTTTGCAATAGATTTATATTTAAATAATTTATACTAAGTATTAAAAACCAAGTGGCATTTGCGAGTTAAATTCAAAATAAAAATCAAATTTATAGACATAATTTTATGTTAATTTAACATAATTATATATAAATAAAAAAAAAATTATATATACGCGCTTACAGCAATAAGGGTCTGTGTCGTATACTAATTGCGTACATTAAAAAAAGTTAATTAAAGTAGTTTTAAATGGCTAAAGTCCTCGTAATTTTTACTCTCGTTGGTTTTACGTCTCGGCATGTAAATTTTTTTTTATGTTTTTAATACCCTGAAGCACTCATTCGAATCGTACCGCGAGCAACGAAAAACATTTTTATTCGACTTTTGAATATTAATATCATTAATTTCCTGAAAAACGCTCGTTTTACTGCGCTGCGGCTGTTTTTTTTATTTTTAAATATGTTTCCCCGGGCATTTAATATAATGTCGATATACATTTCTGATAAGTCTACAATTCCACACAATATCTATATTATTTATTTCTATTGGTTGAAGAATTGAATTAACTTTATTTTTTATAAAATTATTTATATTTATAATTAGGTACATATACCATGTAATATGTATTATCATTATATAGTTAAAACTCCAAAATAATAATTATATCACTATTTTATATATACGTATTTAACTTTTCATTGTATAGTTGTTTTTTATAAAAACTATAAAAAATGTATTAGGTACATTTGTTTTTGCACACGTTACATTTTTAAATAAATAGTAATTGTTTAAATACCTATACACATATATATTGTTATAGTCTACGAATTATGATAGAATAATATATGTTGTTAAAATATTTCAAGGCATAAACAGATTATTCAAAATAATTCATTATAACCAATAACGAGTTTTAATTCCAATTAATTATTATTTTTAACAAGTCTATTATTTTAAATTGAATTAAAAGTTTTATGTTATTTTAAACATCAAAGTTATAATTATTTACACTTAAAATTTAACTACAAAGTACATATTTTTACTGTCACTGATTATAAGTCAGGTCAATTGTGAATGTGTTTTCAAAAAATTAAAAATAATTTAAAATGATTTACATCCTTCTCTTGGCAACGAACATTTGAAATAATTTCTCCTACATTAGTCGAGAAAGACATTTTAGATGACATTGAATTTGAACACATACCAGAAATAGTAAAGAGTTCATCGCCATTTATGACCAACTTATTTTTAAAATATTCAAAATATTAATGATTAAAATATTATAGTTTATATAAATAATATAATAATCATAGTTTATTAAAATATTATTTATAGAAAATATTGAGTTTCTGTATTTATTTTAATATTTATTTATATTTATCAAAAATACAAGCAGCTATATCTCAAAAGGTAGAGCCTAAAAGTGACTTCTGTCATACATAAAGTTTTATAGATCTATGATGTTTTTTTTCATATATTTTGAGAAGATCATTTTCAAGTTGATAGGCAGCAAAAAATGTATATACCCCCCTCCTTTCAAAAACTAAAATGACATCTATGTAAAATGATTTTGGGCCATTTATTATCTTAGAATACTGTGCTGTGATACCTCCCAGTCAGCCCCTGCCAATATTATATTATAATTTAATATATACGATTTTAGTTAGGTAATTATAACATAGATTTTAACCGATTTCCTCTGATCAACTTAAATCATTGATAAATTTACTCGTTGGCACCGTTAATACATTGATATTGTCACAGGTAATAAAGAATATAATATCATTGTCGAGAAACCGAAAACGTACTGGGCACTCCAAATATAAAATAATAATAATAATAATAATGGTATTTATATATAACGTTTCACAAATTATATGAATATTATTTCATATATATAGTATAGTATACATAATACTTTTACGCGTATGTATAGAGGTACTAAATGTGTGGTATATAGATAAAACATATACTTTATTCTTATATACTTATTAGTTATAATGGACTTTAAAATTGGAAAAACTTGTACGCGCCACGATAACGCGACACGCGAGGTTATACCGGGCGTTCTTCGCCGCTCGT
Source organism: Eriosoma lanigerum (assembly GCA_013282895.1). Taxonomy (NCBI): domain Eukaryota; kingdom Metazoa; phylum Arthropoda; class Insecta; order Hemiptera; family Aphididae; genus Eriosoma; species Eriosoma lanigerum. The sequence goes on from CM023358.1 coordinate 44,447,356, forward strand.
AAAATACACCGAGATATATAATATATTATATTATATTACACTTATCGCGCAGATACGTATAGGTATACTATTTCTTCGTTTGATTTATCCGGTTACACGCACGTTTGTGACTTATACACGCGATACAATTTACATTATGTATATTGTCTGTAATAATACTTGTATATTATGTATTTTATAAATATACATATAGGATCGTATACGAGCGGGGTGAGTCCTGCTGAGTAAAACCGTATATAACATTGAAATATATACAGGGTGATGGTCAACATTTTGGTTTACAGTAATTCATATAATTTTAATATATTGTATAAAATTATAATAAATTTTGATTATACTGCATAATATTATACCTTTTATTATTTATTCGATATATTTTCGTACTATTTAGGTGTGTAATAATAATATACTATTATAATCAGAATCTCTGTAACGTAAAAATCGTGATCACTCTGTAATATTATATACCTATACACAGGTCAACCTGCAAAAATATACGGTGAGAATCTTTTATATATATATATATTTTTTATATTATGTTATATTACCCATTATTATTGTACATTATATTATTTTGATCGCCCTGTATAACTGTACTTATATATATGTAAGACGAACG
>CM023358.1:44447984-44524455 GCA_013282895.1 Eriosoma lanigerum
GCGTCTCGGAATATATTTATAGTATATCGTGCGCAGTCTTGCGGGACTTCTCGAAATATTATACTCGGGAAAAATACTTTTATATGTGTATATATATATCCGATGTTATTTTATTTAATCTACACGCGCATATGAACTCTGTTACGCGTTATCTCATATTACACATTACACAAAATATAATAATAAGGACGCTATCTGCGCAAGGGTATATATGTATAGACCGATTTGTAAGGATGAGGATTGAAAATCTAAAAACTAAAAGCACTAACCAAAATTATAATTTGTAATAAACAATTTTAAAAATCTGCAATGTATAATTGACTAATTGAGTACAATAATTCAACGTGTATATACGAGATATGTACGATTGTAAGACGATGGTTATTATTATTTTAAAAACATAACCCATCATATTATATTCATATAATTTATTATTCAACAAGGCGACTTACCAAATGTTTAGTTTAAGTATAGGTGTTCTGCATTGCGGCGAATGACTACTATACACAATAATATTGCGTTTGATCACGTGCAGCCGTGTAAACTTGACCTCTCCGTGAAGACCAAATCGTTTAAAATATAAATTGAAAATCACTGACATTGGTTTGTAGGCGTATTCATCGCATGCAGCTCGAATTTTCTAAGCTTGTGGTTTTATACAATACTGTCTGCGATATTTTTCGAGGCGATCCGTGGTATGGAACTATAATAATAATATACAGTTTTATCTATTATACCATAATGTTTAAGTTAAAATATTTATAATTAAACTATGTATATAACTTATTGATTTATATTATATAATATATTTATGTATACAACTCAAATGTTATAAGTCGAATACGCAATGAAAACGAACTACTGAACCTTATATATTGAAACACGCACTAGTTGAGTGTGTAAAACGACAAAGGATTGTATGCTGGTTAGGTTAGGTTAGGCCGCGGTATTATACATTATTATTATTATATGTACACCTATATAATATTAAATAAAACATGGCATTTGGGTCGTCTCGAATTCGAAGGTCCGGACCGCAATTTTCTGAACAATTTGTTACGGCGGCCTATAATAGTTGGACGGCACACACACGAGTAAATACTATATGATATTAATTTATGACTCCTATAAGATATTGTAAATTATTTATGTATACAGAATGATTAAAATTTCCTGATACAAAAATGGTGGGAATTACATACGTTTTCAATGTTATTTCTATTATTTTATAACACGAAAGATTCTGATCACTCTGTATACCCGTATACCCAACACATGTGTTGTATTTTTTCTGTATAGTTACAACAATAACATTGCGTTTTGTTTGGACGTGCGGATGACAATAGACTGCACCGACCTAGATTTCAATATATTATACGTATTTGTGCCTTTGCGGTCGGAGGCCGCTCGTCTTCGGCGGTGGAGCCTTTTGATTTATGACCGGCACATTTAATATATCATCGGTATATAATATTATTACAGATATACGTTTTATACATAAAACCCGTAACGGTACACATATTATATATATATATATTTTTTTTTTTCAATCGAACACATTTGACTTGGGCCACGCCTGTGTTTAGACTTGTTTCGGTCGCCTAAACGTAAGGCACATACAGCACACAATAATATTACATAACATAAACTACATATCATATCCTTTTTAGTATAGAGTCAAAATCCCACGAAGAACGGATCGCTCTTATAACAATCTATTGCCTTTTATAATTTGTTGCAATTCTCTTTAAAATTTTCTTCGATCTTCTTTAAAGAAGACGATATAAATTACAGTACACGTGATTTTGTGATTTTTGATAAATATTAATTATACTGCAAATCAAATATATTAATTAAAATAACTAAGTTATACCTTATATATAAATATAATGTATACTTATTATAATACATATAATTTATTATCTACCTAATTATATTTAACTTCGTCGCTACTATTGAAGCCTTGTAATTGAGAAACCTGAAGAAACGTAAAGGTATAATAATATGGTCACATTAAATTATCTATATATTATGTAAGTACTACTCATACTTATATATTTTAACATCTAAACTGCAATTATATAATAAGTCATTAAGACATAGGTATTTGTTATATTCTATCTGAAAGTTGAACGTCTGGTGAGTTCAATAAAATTATATACTATTACCTTTATTCCTATTCAAGTATTAAAGTTTAAAAAAAAAATCATCTAATACATATAATAATATATAGCATAAATATTTAAATTTATAAGTATTTCGGAATAGTTAAAGTGTATCTTAATATGTTTTTGCAGGCATCTTGATATTTTTTGAATATCTTTTATAAGCTTATAATACTTTATAATACCCTGCTAGGCTGCTTCATTTAAAACTTGTGTATATGTTTATTATGTTATACAAATTTGAATATTTTCATTATTTTTTAACGTAAAAAAAAATCACCAGCTCAAAGTATCAACTTTAAGTATATTATTATTATTAATACGTATTCTTGCATATATATAATTACAATAATTAGTTTATTTTTATTTTGTATATAGGTAGATATAAGTACAATATATATAAATACATCACACACTATATCAATATAATATCAGCGTGCATAATATTTATCGTCAAACACGTGCAATAAACTACTGAAAAAATATTGCCGCCCGCGAGGGTTATATATATATATATATATTTATATTTTAACATAAGATTTATATCAGATTTATAATAACAATTTATATTAATTTAAAATATACGTGTATAGAATATAACTATAATATATTTCTCGTTCTTGACTTGCGCGATAGTATAAAACCATCATAATTCAATATGCGAGTATAGATATTATATTATATTATACCGCATATATTTTATAATACCAGTGCAGTATATAATACCGAATGGTTATTAACTAGTAAGAGTAATCTGGTATGTTAAGAAACAAGTGATGATGTATTGATGTATAATATATCTGCTGTCTAGAATTTATATGAACTATATGAAAGCAAAAAAATTCTGAAAACACTTGTATATTCTTAATGCTTATAATTTTTCATATACCTAGTACATAGTACCTATAAATATATATATATATACGCGCAGCTATACTCAATATAAGTACCTATCTAATAAATAAATTTAAAGTATTGGTATAATAAATATAATGATTCATTATGTGATAATAATGATTAACATTTAATGTACAATGACTTAAAATAATTTTTAGTATACTTATATATATATAATATAATATTAATATATATCGTTATTTGTATAGATTAAGGAATTACGATATAATAGTTACAAATGAAAGTAAAAACGTTTATAAAACCATAAAAGCGCTTTACGTACCGCGTGTACTTACGTGAATCGTTTATACGACTTGTGATCTCGTCTGTATAGCGTTTTTTCGTCGTTTTCCCCCTTTGTATAAGAAGACATAAGTATGTATATACCTATATATATATATATATATATATATATTTAATATACTATATTTTATACATTATTTTTATGGCATTTTAATTGGTATAATAAAACGAAACCTACAGGTCGTTCATATATATACAGGGTGTTGAAAAATATAATAGGTTACAAAAATCATAAAATTACATATATATCATATCTATCACAGTTGTGTTTAACATGCATAATACTTGCACATTTTTTGTATTTTTGAACGCTCTGTATAGCGACTGATTTTCAGATTTTTCATAATTAATCATACATAGGTATATAGGAATTATGGTACGCGCATTTATGGTGTTTGTATAATAATATTTATATACTTAATGGCTAATAGGTATTATATTATATATATAATATATATATAGATATTGGAGTATTGTTTGATATATATATATACGGATACAGATTACAGTAGTGTGATTGTGATTCAGAATATCAATGTTAGAAAAATGGTAAAAATCACATTTTTACGGTATAATTTTCTCCAGTTTACGTTTGTAACGTTTATTCCGATCATCCTGTAAAATACACAAGAAATTTCGTGTATATATATTGTATGTATATATACTATACATTATATTATGTGCACGTTAAGGAATAAATTATAGCAGTGCAATAATCGTAAAATACGTTTTTATTATCTGGGCCGAATTGCCACTTCACACCATCAAGCTCCCCCATAGTACCTCATCAGCTCCTATATATTCATATTTTATTGTATGATACAGTTTACGTCAACGACGTGTACGTCGATCGCGAGCTCCCATCACGATATAATATAGTAAATATTATATAAACTGCGTGTCATTTTTATTACGCATTAATGACCGGTGGGCTATAAAAACGTATTTTTACGTTCAATTTTATTGCTCGCCGACATCTTATTATAATAATATACATTACGTTTATTATTATTGTTATTATATTATTATCGACGTGACCTACGACACGTCCGACTCGTGTTGAGGTTGGTCGTCGTTGCGCGGTAAATGTTTTTTGCGCGAGAATACAAATAATTTTATAATTTTAAATTAGGCGAATATTTTAATTTTGATTTTCTATAAGCAATATTACATTTTATGGTCATGTCAAATTATTAATTATTACCTATATACGATTATGATATTACTTTTACATTAATTATACCTACATGTTTATAGCGTTTAAACTTTTTTATAATATATATATATATATATATATATAGTTATTTAAATCTTTTACATCGTATATAATAGTAAAAACCTTATACGTTTAATTTATATCTAATTGTCGTTTTAGCGAAATTATTTACAAACACTGGTGGGATATAAATATATAATATTATTCTAAAACAAAAATATATTCCAATAACATATTATAATTAATATACCGCCATTTGTGCACAGCTTGATACAGCGCAGTGACACGCGTATTATTTATGCTCACTCGTAGGTTTGTAGTACATAATATTACATATTATATATAGGTATAAACTCAACTTATAACAGAACTAATATACAAAACTCTTTCGTTTAAATTCTTTTTAATAAACGTGATAATATATTATATTTTCTTTAAACAGATATAATTCACTCGAGTGAATATAATACGTATATATTATACAAACTATAATAAATCTGCAGTATTATAGAAAAATAACGTAATTTATTTTAATCCTCTTTGTCATCTTTGTCATATTATGAATACAGAAAAAATAAAAAATCTAGTCATCTGTAGATAATATGCTTCATTTTGTGAATTTTTTTATAAATAATAAACGATGGGGCACGGGAAAAAATAGTAATGCGAAAGCATGTTCCCTCCCTGCAGCTATCAGTTCATAAAAGAATAAAGTTTATGCGGACGAGTATATTTATATGATAGTATTATATTGGTCCTCATCCATAGCTGTTTTATAAATATCTAAATACATCATATAACATATTAATATGTAGGTACAAACTTGTCTATATAGCAAAATATTTTTAAATTGTACCACGTAAACCTAACAAAAAAATGTATATTATATATATATATGTATATTACATAACATATTATAGGTATATTATATATAATACACGCCTTTTGCACAACCGTATAATATATAAATTGGATATTTAATCAAATATATCTTCTGCTTATTTTAAGTTGATCTTGATTTCTGTTGCTTTAAGATAAGTATATAGATACATGTAGTTAATAATAATTTATTATAAATCAATAAGTATTAAAATATACGATAACCATCAACGTATTTGAACATAGTGTATTGGAATCTATGTCTGTAATCAGCTTTGTAGGAAAATATTATACATATATAATTTATAAATATATATATATATATATATCCTATATAATATATAATATCTGCTGCAGTTTATATATTATATAATGTTATGAAAAATAAGAGTATATTATATGCTATTTTATTATTGTATAAAATGTTTATTCGTGTATATATATCGCATTATAAAAATCTTGTTACCTCGCATTATACAATCACAATAACTATAGATTTAGGGTCAGCAACCCGTCCGTTCTAGTCCTATACGCCTCCATAGATCTCGATCTTTTATCTTTCGTCCATTCACACCAGCTATATATCTTCATATCACCACTCATCTATTCCATCTATCAAACACTACTGCGCTTTTCCACTCGCTTTACCAAATAAATTACTTTCGATTTATTTAACTATTATACTGTCTCTGAATCATAATATTTCATCCAAACCATCTCAGCTTAATATTTATTCTCTATTATTTTCCCTTGCAAAATTGATGTAACTTATTAATTATTTCCACACTATTATAAATATAATTTCTATCACAGTTAAATTTATTTGTGGTAATACTTAAAAATTATTAATATTAGGTTTATTAATTATTAGTATTATTATATTATTAATAATATACCATATTATAATATATTTACACTTATTTAGTATATAATATCTATTTGTATTTTGATGTTTTTATAAAAACGGTGTTCACGTATCGTTGTGAAATATAAACGAGAAATATATTTATAATATTTAACTTACTAAATTTAATGAACCATATAATACTATATAGATATATAATATTTATATTATGTTTGTTTAAAACCTACTTTTAAAATTAAATTAACTATATTATATACAGTTTAATTTATTAATATTTATAATAAAATAAAGGTTAAGTTATTTATACATTGTATAAGTATATTATAGATACACTATACGTCTATAGTATATTTAATACTTTATATATATATCCTTTCTTTATCATTGTATAAAAATATTATAAAAAACACGCAATTTACCTGTAGCATATCCATATAGTTATATATAATAATAGTATTATAGATATATATGTACACCTATATCTAAAGATTTTAAATATTTTCTTGTTACTTTAATAATTTACAATATATATTACAGTACATTGATTTCGACACGACGGGCCTATACCTTTACGATATTATATTATGCTCCGTTTTCAATTCTTTCGATTATAAAAATTTCAACTATATTATATTCTATCGAGGACGAGTCGTTTTTATTTTTTTTTTTTCGTTTCGATAGAAATAAAATATTATATTAAACCATAGTGCGTCATATAAACTGATACCTATAATATTTTTATTTTCCACTCGACGTGTTCTTTTTTTTCGCACCTTTCAGCTCCGAACCCGCGTCCAGCGAGCCGAAAGATTTTGCGCTCCAGAGAGAGTGAGAGAGAGATAAGAGAGAGAGAGAGAGTGATAGAGAGAAATCGTTTATTGTAGTCGAAATAGAATTTTGTTTTCGCTACAATAGTCTCGCGCTGGCTGGACAAAGCGCGCGTGGAAAAAAAAAATAATAATAATAATAACATAATATATTATAATACCAACACGGAATTCCGCGGACGGCTGCGTCCGACGTCGGCACGGAGGGCGAGAGGACCTTTTGTTGCCGCCGCGCGCCGCTGTGGCATTCATGGCCGCCCCGGACGCCGTCCAATAACTCAACTGTCGGCCACGCCCATCGAGGTGCGCGCGCCTGGAAGCCATCTTAGACGCGGCTCGTCGGTGCATGACGCGCGCGTTGAGATCGATTCGACGACCCGGTGGCGGCGTCGCGCATTCGTCGTGTCGCCGTCACCGGTCGGCCGCGAAACGACAAATTCCGAGGGCGACAAAAAAAACAAAAAAAACAAACTCAAACCCGTCAGACTATAATGTATAAAACATAAACACTGTGTTATTGGATGAATACACGATCATACACCGCTGCGCGTAAAACAATATATATAATAACGGACGAAATATTATTGTATAACCATCATTTTATATACCTTACGCGCGGTACGATTACCAATTTACCATTACGTTTTAACGCGTTTGTATATAGGTATATTAAGATAATGATAATATTATTATATCGGTATACCAATACCGCGGTCACAACTCACAATAACGAGTCCGCGATCGCGCGGCAACTGCAACTACAAATTGTACGTCATCACATTATAGTAGTCACTGCCGCGCGCGCGGCACAAACATGGCTGCAGCAGGATCTCCGCGGCGGAGATTTTATAGTCTCATCGCCATAAAACCGATACCGACGGTTATAAAATGAGGAAAAAAAAAGGCCGTATACGACGCTCATCGTCGCCGGTCTTTTATATGTATGTTTATACACGGCAACGTATGTACGAGTGCACGTTATACGACCGGCCCTCTTTTCTCCTATATAATATAACAAATTATTTTATTATTTTCCCGTTTCGTGCGTTCGGCTGGATCGTATTGTCGACGGCGGCGTAGTCGCGGTATAAAACTACGACGCGTGTACGCGCGCGCCGTCCGTCCGTCCGTCCGTCCGCCCGGAAGATCCGTCATCATTTAAGTGTATTTTTAATAAAATATTATATTATAATCGTCGTAATATAGGTGCGAAGTGCTGTAGTATCAATATAGTATATGTTATACGCTATTGTACCCATATAATATTATTATAACGTCTATAATACCTATTTTAAATAAATATCTGAAATGTGCGTATATAATTTATATAGGCAACTTTTCCGTCCGGTCGTATACTTATATATATATATAATATGGCTATATGTACCAATTATATGCGACTTTATACTCACCCGAGAGAGCGATTCGCCGGTCGCGTCCGTAGAGGGCGCTTCGATACGCTGCACACCAGTCTGCTAGTAAGTCCTATAATATATATACACACACATATATATATATATATATTACATTTAACCTATATAAAACAAAGATGCGAACAGATGAGATATTAATATATGTATCTGGTGTATATATACCATACCTATTATACATATATATATAGACACATAGGTACCTATAAAGCCTTTTTAAAATATTGATAACAATGCTGAAAACGACGATATAGAAAATAATATATAACTTATAATATATATTACCTATTATACACATAAAAAATAGAAATAAAATTTAAAACATATAGGTAGGTAGGTTATCTGTAAATATTTATATTTGTGTGTACCTATATAGGTATATTATAATTATCTTCAGTATCGTCACATATTTTTGTAACACGAAATTTCGATCACCATTGTAAGTATAATATAATGTATAGTCTGCAGTATATATACCTACACTATAATAGCCACACTTATAGGTGATATAGGTACGTGAATATATGTTGCAGCGCGTAACTCGTTGGACAAGCGAACAACATAATATTATTATTGTTTGTATAAATAAATCTACTACAATTATACTATATATATATATATAACTGGTAAGCTGCAATAAAAGATTATATAAGAACGATTGTACAACTCTTTGATTCTATACATATATATTTTAGATTTTCTACATATTATCACTCTAATGTAAAATCCATATAGGTATATATTTTAATATCTATATTTATTTATAAATATATAGAAAAACTTTGGACCATGGTTTTTGGACAATGAACGTGATCATAATACTAATTCACAATAAACGCCCAACAAAAGAATAAAATATTGTATTACTGCATAGTGCATATAGTTATAATTATTATACATTATTATAAAACATGTAGGCTATAGAAAATTTATAATTTTATAAACTTTATCTTTGATTTTAATACCTACAATATTTCAAGTATGCTTTTTATTGCATCAGTCTAAGAGTTTTAAGATATGTTATTGTATTTCCTTGTTTAATTTGTTAAATTAAATATTAATATATATTATATTTGTACAGTTTTTTTTCATTTTTATACGTATACTAGGTATATATAGAATATATATATATATATATATATATTACATGTATTATGCATTACTACAAAATATATTATTTGTTTTTTTTTTATAATCTATACCATTATATATATTTACAATTTTTATACAAAATATTTAAAACATTAAAAAAGTAGAAATATTACTTATACAATTAATCAAATTTAATGTTACATCCTGCATGCAGTCATTAAAAAACTGTATTTCTTGCTACTTCATATATAATATATAATACTCTTATATGTGCAGGTACATTATTGTTATAGAAGTATGTACTACATTTTAGACAGTTATTACACTATAATAACTTATTTATAATTATTGTTACTAAATTATAATTAATGTAATTTTTATTACCAATAATTATTATATTATAAATTATATTAATATATTATGTGTAAATAGATTTAAACATAAGAAAAATACAAAATAATAACAATAATTCATAACGACAACAAAGTAAAATATAATAAATTATAAATATAAATATGATAACGTGTATTATTATAACACGTTCAATTCAACAATAATCATCTTATTTATTATCTGACTAATACATCAAAGTTACAAAGTTACAACTTATAACAACTTTTAATTTGTAATACATAAAGTATTAAAGGTATAAGGTCTATAATATATAGGTACCTTTTATAATGTTACATTTTTTTATTCATGTACCTATATCTATATGATATAATTATTATAACCAACTTAAATATTTATAAATATGTATTATGAGTAATATAAATTATTCATTGAAATATATTATACGAATAAAATGACTGAACGGTACGGAACGGTATGAAAAATATAAAATAAAAAACGGTTCAATGTCCGATTTTATATGGAAAAGTTAAGTTATCTAGGAGTATAATGGTAAACAATAATAATTATCTACATTTTTAAAATACCGCTATATCTATATATTTATTATATAAAAAATGTTATTATTATGTTTATAGTATTTCTGGAAACGTTTTTTTTTCTCATAAAATTTACAATGGCCAAACCAAATATTATAATATGTACATTACATGTATTATATATTTTAATAGACTAATTAATGATAGTACCTAAATCTATTATGTAAAGGTTATAATATATATTATCTTCTAATATAGTTAGTATTATGATATTAAAATATAATATATGATATACAAAATAATGTTTGTATAGGTTTATAAAATATTGGATATTATAATAATTGTTGTGAATCAGTGCCGACCTTAAAGGTGGACGAGTGGTGCGATTGCACCGGGCCCCACAGGATATACCTATATAACGAGTAACGAAATATATCATTACAAAAAAACAAAAATTGAAATTTAAGTAACTATATAAGTTTTTATACATGATAGAACGATAGGTATATGAATATTGCAATCATTTGTGATGTGAACTGTCACATTTTATAAAAGTTGATATTTTATCATAATAAATTAATAGGAAACTAATATAATAAGCTCAATATAAAATTATAAATATTATGTATATATATAGTTAATGAGTATGCAAAGATTTCAATATCATAATATTACAACTTGTGTTCACAACCCTGGACGGTGAACAAAATATGTTTTTATTAAATATATCTGAAAAACACATTTTAAAAGTCAATAAATTATATTTATTATTTTAAAATATTTTCGAATTCTATTAATTAAATAAGACACGCGTCGCGTAATGTACACTCAGTAATGGACTTGGTAATATAATATAATATAGTATAAATATAGTATAATATATTATACCTAATATTGGCATTGATTTTAGAATTATTAAATTGTAGATTATAAAATTAAAAATGTTATCTATTTAGATAAAAATAAAATTTAAATTTCTAATACGATTAAAATTAGTAAGACTATATTAGTAAGACTAGTGCTCTGCAAAATTCTGTACTGTACCTCAAAATTCATAGACGCCGGCACTATTGTGAATGACACGCAAACTAAATTTATATAGTTTATATACTGAGATTAATAAACATATAGTTACATCGCCACAATTATATAATATTTATATAGGTATGTGTCATTGGGTCATTTCGTTGTCACTTATTAAACATAATATCTGTCAGATGACATCATTCATCAATGAATTTAAAGTAAGGATAACAATTATATTGATGTTAAAACATAAAAAAAACTTCTATAACCTTTCATATAGGTAAAAAAATACCTATATTCTATACTAATAATATATATTACATGTTTTTGTCAAATGAGGCGTAACTCTAACAATGGCATATAATATTCACATAATATAGGTATAGGTACTTTTTCTTTGAAACATTCACTATTTATCATAAATATTTTAAAAATTTAATCATATTCAATTCCAATAGGTATTATATATTTATATCAACATACATATATACATAAAGAGTAATTGAATAATTTATTTGTAAAATAAATACCTATTATATTATAATAGACTCGTAAAACGTGTATACAATGTATAATATTATATACACATAATTATTATACATATGTTAGGAAGTTGGGTTCTCAAAGAAACTAAAACCAAATCTTTTAAATTTTTTAATGTTTGTTTACTGCAAAGAGGATGTTAGTATAGAGGGAATTGGGGATGAAAATATATCAGAATCATAATAATTACACTAAATTTTATTATATTATGTATATAACTGCAGTTAGTGGCTCTTTTCTGGCTAAAATGAACGATATGTTTTTTGATTTATCGAAAATCGAGGGTTTTGAATTGTTTTACGGAGAAATTATATACACTGCATTGTGTACCTATAATCAAGGATGGTTGGCTCACCGAAAATTTAGGAGATTTCTTGATGGACTGCTTTATAGAAAATAAGTATACTTAATAATTTTCATAGTATTATTTAATATATTATTAAATATTATGTTATAATAAATATTTTATATTTTATACAGGTTACTAATACTAACTATTTATAAAAAAAAGTTACATCACTTGTATAGTTGTGTACAACGCCAAAACACAACTGTTATACAAAATATACTATTATAGCTAATAAACTTTCAGATATATATATAATATATTTGATAAAATTAAAAATTATATTTATTATAATAAATAATTAATTAATATATTTATGACGCATTTTCTAATAGAAATATAGTTTAGTGCAATAATTAAAAATCAACAAATATTATATGAAGTAATAAAAATAAATTATAATCGTATTATAAACAAATTATCTATGATAATATATAGGTATAGATAAACTATAGATAGTATTAAATAATTTGTTTTTATATTCCTAAAATACTAATATATAAATATATATCATCTAAGACTTAGAAGTACATAATATATAATGTTCTCAATAGCATACTTATAATTTTCACTATGCATTATTATTATTATTATTATTTCTCTTTCATACTTAAAAAATATGTCATTATACTTTATATATTTTGTGTATCATTATAAGTGTAAGTATTATTATGAATAAATATACCATTGAATTACCTATATAGATATATATCATAAATTATTTTTTTTTTTTTTTGCATAAATGTGATCAATTTTAAAAATAAACCATTTGTTTATATATTTTTTATATAAAAACTATCACTATATGGTATGTTATATAATATACCTATATAAAAACGACATATTTTTACATTATAGTGTTAATTTAATATTGTATTAACAACCATATACAACAATATATTGTTTTTTGTGTATAAACAACATACTGATATACATCTATTAGTTTAATAATGTGAATATATATGTATACCTAAAACAAATATTTATTTTTAATTTTCATAAATCTGTTTATAACTTACGCAATATTTGTTAATAATAATATTATTATTATTTGACAATCTAAATAAATAGGTGTTAAGTTTTATAAACAAATTATTCCAAGACATATTGTAATATGATATAAGCACGCGTGTACCTATTATATTCTTATCTTTATAGTTACAACAGTACATTATAGTACCTAATTAAATTTTATTTTATACGAGTATGTTATAACTAAATATTTACATTGCGTTTATTTGAATGACATAGCTACAGTTTGTTTTATAATAATGAATATATTATTATTAATCTATAGTCTTTATAAATTAATTAACTTTTTAAACATATTTTTATTAACTACCCATTAGTTTTATTTGCTATTGATATAATTGCATATCATTTTAATATTTAATATAGTTGTCTAGCAGGTATATATAGGTATATATCTACATTCTTGACGATAATCTTATATTTTTTACCTAAAATTTTCTTTTATTGAAAATGTAAATGTATTGATAATAAATTATTAAAAGCCGTTAATATATAGATAATATAATATTTGATTTAATTATACATTTATGTGTTCACAACTTGTAGGTGAATTTTTTTTTTTTAGTTTTAAAGTTTAAAGAATAATTATGTTATTGCACAATAGAGTATAAAACGCATGAAGGTATCTAGTGTTATAAAATTGTTTTTGATTATCTGAAACGTATCTAGCACTATTATAAGTATATATATACATTACGTTTATTACCATTTAAAAAGAAAACATATATTCTAAAAAACAATTATTAACTTATACCTGATATCATGCGCTGCAACGGAAAGACAAAATAAACAATATCGCCCCACGGTTTAGTCTTAGTAACAATAGTCATGTGTCAAAGAAGATTGAAGATGGTTCTTGGTTAACTAGAATATAAAGTTTTAGTTAACCAAATGATTGTACTCTTTTCGGGTAATTATGACCGGCTTGCTGCTTCAGAGTTTACGCAAATAAACCCCGTGACTGCTCAAAAGTCAAACCTGGATTCTGATGGTTAACCGAAACATATCTTTAGACCTACACTCAGCCAAGCTCGACCAAATAATGTGCCTATACCTATTACAACTAAATCTAATTTTAATATCTCATCATAATATCAATGTATGTCCTATAATGGCTAATTCATTTAAATATTCCTTTTATTATTGTGATATATTATAATATTATATAATTTATAATATCAATATAATAGTTTATAAATCCATATAATATTATATTATTTTATTTATTATTGTACAAAACTTGAACCGATAGTGACATAGACCTTTAGATCTTGATACCTATACCTATATATACATTATATATATATTATATATAGTTTTAAAATTACACGCATTCACAGTGTGAACTCTTTGTAAAACACGCTAGTAACTGTTCTTATTGGTACACGTATATTATATTATTTATACCACGTGTTACTTAATATATAAAATAATTAATTGTTGTTAAAAAAAAAATAATAATAATAATAACAACAACGTATCCGGACAGAAATATATATAGCGTCTATTATACATATACTTGTCGCCGCACAGCCAGCGGTGTATACCTACCTACTCGCCGGATGCGTATACGTCGCATACGTCATTATATGCGTGTCTGCGCACGGATGTTGCAACATAATAATAATAATAATAATAATAATAATATACTCGTATATAATATTATAATGATCTCGAAAGACTTCACTGCAGCAGATAGACGGAGTAAAATAATATTTATAATTTAGATCGATGTAAATCATTTGACGATAATATTAATTTGCTGTTGGGAATATATTATATAATAATAAGTTTAATATATACTTACAGGATGATCGGATGATTATGGTATAGACGATATTATATGCTACAAAAATAATCGAGATAACACGGAAAACGACCATTTTTATAACACGATATTATGATCGCCCTGTATATATATATATATATATATATATATTGTATGACGTTTTGTATACCCACGAGCGCTCGACGGTTGAAGATGAAAAAAAAAAACGCGTATAATAATTTAAACTCGGAGCCCGCGCGTATAATTTAAATGGCGGATTTTTACACCCGTATCGGATTTTAACGTGACGCGCCACTGGCCAGTCCGTGCGCGCGTCACAAAATCAATTAGACCATCGCCGCGCGGCAAAGAATAAAAAATTTATTATAATATATAGTCGTTCTCCTTGGGCACTGCACCCGCGCGCGCGAGACATCTCGGAACGGAAGTATATATATTATAGTTATATTATAAATATTATAATATTAGTTGAAATAATTGCAGTGTTGAGACCATGAGATATAACCAAATTTTTATCTAGGTAATGATTAAGTACCTAGATTAGGTATATGTTAATAAATGTTTATAAATAAACAATAGCATTTTATCAATAGATACCTAAACAAATTAATTTTCATTTTTCACAATAATATATGCTTTTGTACCTATTACTATTATTATTTATTATATGTAATACGTAGGCGGAAATAGGGGGTGTTTTTGAGGGACTTAGACCCCACCCCATCCTTTTTATAAAGGAGACAACACGACTCGTAATCATGTAACTTTTACATAATAAATATAATTTTTATTTCATCAACATAAGGTAATGTTGGATTTAAAATTGAAGTATTGAGCATGTAACCCCTTCACAGAAAATTTGTCTCAGTTCCACCTATGCATGTATATAAATATATATATATATATATAATATGACGTATTATAATACAATAATAATATTGTGTACGCGTTTTATTTCGCATCACGATACAAATATTTTTTCTATATTATATATTTATCTTATAAGACATAGGTAAACTATACACATTATTATTTCTCTATATATATCTAGACCGGCATTGTCCACTATATAATAATAGTCCGTAATATGTAACCGTGGTATATAAGTACTATTATAATGTATATTAGCAGACTTTTTCTATAAAACGTAAGGTAATTTTTTCTTGGCCGCGAAAAAAAAAATGTTTATTTAAAAACCTGCGTGTACGTGTATTTAAAGATAGGTATCTAATATACAATACACACTATATGCAGCGGCAAACGCGTTGTGGAATTCTCTCGTGCCTATAATGTAAGTACACAGATAAAGGTATTGCGCACGCGGATATGAACAGAAAAATACAATGGACCTTAACCCTTCTGCGCGTTATCACGATGCACATAATATATAATAATATATACGTCGTTTTTTAATGTTTTATTTTATTCCATTTTGTCCGCCAGAAATTCCGTAAACGACTTTGTCTATTGGATCTATTATATTATACAAATTATAATATTCCGTGTTTATAAGAATAATATATATATACGTATATCAAGTGTATGAGATCTATATAATCTATTATTACTAATTGTAATAGCTCCGTAAAGAAAAATTTGAATACAGATTCTTTAAAATTATTTATAGGCAATGGACTAATATATATTACATCTATTATTTTTTTAGTTTTAAAAAGGTCAAGTTAAAAAATTGTATTATTATTATTATTATATAACTATTTTTTTATATTTATGTAGATATATATAATAATTAATAAAATATAGTTTTCAAATTTATTACGCACATCATACATATTCGCAATCGGTGATAATGGCGTTTACACCAAAAAGAAAGACAATTAGGAATTTTCGCAAAATATATATTTATAACTTCAATATACCTTATAGTATTATCACATTTTATATACCTATTATAAATTTATTTCTAACCTATAATTCTATTAATTTTTATGAATTTAGTTTTTATTATATAGCAGAAATTTAAAATACAATTAAATTTTACGGCACTAATTATTATTATATAATATTATCAATAACAATAAAATATATAGATAATATATACCTATACAGCTGTACTTATAAACATAAAAATTGTATTTTTAATCTACTATATATAATATATCAATTGTTTTCTAAATTATTATTATTATTAAACTATATAACTATTGCTATTATATAATATTTTTATGGACAACTTATAAAATACAATAATACACTAATGTTAATAAAAACATACATTGATAATTGTTATAAATATAATATTATTGTAAACGTGTTATATATATATATGTTTATATTTAATTTAATTTTTAATGAGGAAATAATTATTATAATTATTTTCATTATTTACATAATATAGGTACCTATTATTTGCAACATGCGTAGACAAGTATAATAATTTATAATTCAGTAGAATATTGTATGTAATATAGGTCATAATTAAAAACACTTTACACGTGGAATATATAATTTATTAAAAAAAATTGTATTTATTAATAAATTAAATTAGTTTAGAGTCAGCATTTATATGTGTTTTTATATTTTAGTCTATTCTCACCTAATTAACTCTAATATTTTGAACAAAAACAACCATCATAAAAACTTAGAACTTAAGAAAAATATAGGTAAGAACCTTTTAACAGATAATAAAAGTCAATAAAAAAACACTTTTAGATGCATAATAAATTTATAATATTTTATACATAAATTAATACGCATAACATAAAATTATTATAACAAATTGTAATTCTCAAACGATATAATAATAGTAATATAACATGATGTACTGTGTACCTACTATAAATAGGTATATAAATACTAATACGATTGTATTATTGTTTGATATATTGCATCTATATAATATTATTTACACAAATCTATTATTTAAGTATAAAAATAAACCGTGCAACATATAATTAATATATAAAGAAAATGACTAGATATTTTTGGCTAAATAATAATAATTTTAATATAATCGCTGAGTATTTTTAAACTCAAGTTAAACTGCTTCGTTTTCTAATTGCAAACACGAATGGCAAAATAATTGTGTGAAAATGAATACCTATATAATATGAAATTATGAACCCATATAATATATGTTCCTAATATATATTGATAGTTGTGTAAATAAACGTACTTTCGCCAGAGAAGACTCTCTGCATTTAAACATTAGGTATATAAATATATTAAAAAGTAATCAGATATGTAGTTATAAACGCGTGTACAATGATCAATTTAATATTATAATGATTCATAATATTATTTTAAATATCTACCTGTGTAAATAATATGGTATAGGTACGAATATATTATATATTATACACACGCAATATTTTATTTTCATCATTGGTCAAAACGAGTATTTGAATAAAACGTAGTTCATCAATGACTTATAAAATATCTTAAATATATGTGTATAATATATTATATATAGGTAACGTTTTACTAACAACCAATAACAAAGTGTTGACTGTATATAATATATAAAGTATTAAATATTATTATAATATAAATTATAATAACATGAGTAATTTATGTATCCGATTTCCGATGTAGATACTTTTTATTGAGTATTAATCATCTAGCCTAAGGACGTTTTAACATACAAAATACATATACAAAATTCGAATAAAAAATTATATTTATTTTTGTTTTTTACATAGCGAACGCTTTTGCTAGCTTCAATAATATTCTTGTTTATCGCGAGAATTGATATTGATATATTATTAACGAATTTTGTCTATGAGAATAAATATTTTATTATTATTATAGAAATTTGATAATAGAGAGTTGTAATTGCCTATAAATAATCACTCTGTATATAATATGTTATATTTTATAGACTTTTTTTCTCTGTTGAGTTGTATATGTAGTTTGTCATGAAAAAACTTATTTTGTCCTTATATTATTATGTGTATAATTAAAAAAAAAAAAAAAAAAACACTCATACATAAAAAGAAAAGAAAATATAACAATATATGTGTTGATTTACTACATCATTTCTAAGATTTATATTCATATAGTTATATTATATAGTTTTACAGACTTATTATTATTGCATAATGCATATTTATACCAATAAGTACAAATAGTATATTATTTATAATAATATACAATTATATACTCTATTAATTATAATTGCAGATATTATTTGAGTACCTAACGCGCACATTAACAATACCATTTTGTAATGAGATTAAAAATGTATAATTATATACGTACGCTAATTATTATTGCTATTATTGTTGTTGCAGTGTTGTTGTAATATTATATCCGGTGCTGTAGATATATATTTACATAATAAATATATCTACAATCTACATACGTGTCTTATAATATATAGCTAAAACGTATAATGGACTGTCGTCATAACTCATATAAATAATTAATTGTTTATTATAACAATACGTTTTTTTTTTTAGGATTCGAAATCCAAAATATATACGTATATCATAATATGTTTTCGTCTTGATGCTCATAGATTTATTTACATTTTGTAAAGATGTATATAAACTTATAATATCGTGTTATTTATCGTCGTTGACTGCGCAGTTTTACGATCATATATACCGTGTATATTATGTTTTTAGGTATTGATATACAATACGCTATGCCCGTCAGACATGTCGTACCTTTACATATATTCCTATTTATGTGGACAAGATATACGCATATTATGAATTATTATTATTATTATTATTATGATTATGTATATTATATTCAATATAATACGTAAACATATGTAGAATTCAATTCTTAGGCCTTCGTTAAAGAATTTAAATATACCTACACCGATGAAACATATTATATTCGTCATACAATAAGCATCATTTTGTATTGCTAATACCGACAACAGCGATAATTGTCATAAAAAACTATGTATATATCATCGAACATATACAATATACCTAAATAATAAGTCCAATGTAATTTATACAAATAAAAATTAACAACAACCTCTATAATCACACGTTTCGAATATAAGTAAAATTATTTAAATAATTGTTTTCTTGTTGTGAAAACCTTAAAATTTTAATATTTTTTAAATTTTATTCAATAAAATTTCAGACCATCCCGTAAAACAAAGTCCCTTCATCTTTCTTTATCTTCCGCTAAATTTGTAATTGACATTTGGATCTACTGTTTTAACGTCTCTCTTCACATAGTCTTATTTCCATTTAAGCTGAGGTCCACCTAGTGGTCTTCTTCCTGTTGGATCCTCTTAAATCACTGCTTTTATTATTGCGCCATTTTTTAACAAACCATGTGTAATACATGCGTGAGCTTTCTTTTTGCGGCTTCTTTTGATAAGCATGGTCTTTGGAACATGTTTTGAAAATTTTTATTTTAAATATTTATCTTAAATATATTTCATATTTTCCATTCTCCGATTAGTGTATCAATAAGTGGGCCATAGATTCATTTTATTCCTTTAATTCAGAAACGTCTAATCATATTTTCTCTGTATTTTTTAATGCCCATATTTCTAAGCCATACAGGATAATAAAACGTAAAATAATGTCATTTTAATTCTTATTAAGAATATATATAGATAAATATATATTTGAATTTTAGAAGGGATCCATCTCCAAAATAGCATTATAACTTATTTTTTTAAATTATAAGAACTCCTAAGTACTTATATTGAGGTCCTCCGAGGAAAATATATTCTTCGACTTCTATAAAAATATATTATTCCATATTATTATTATGTCATATTTTCAGTGTGGTCAAATACAAAAACAATAAAAACATAATATAAAAATACCTACTATAAAATAGAATTTTTGTCATTTTTCAGATAAAATAATGTCAAATGGAAGCGACACGCGAATCCCGCAGTTTTCGAGCGATATACTTATAAATGATGATGTGTAACACAATTTTAAACAATTCTAAGATAAACGTGAATACTATACGTAATGCCTATAAATTGGTCTACCGGTACAAAGCGTGTTTATTGAATTGCATCCGGTTAACGAAGAAAACTGTGGAATAGAAATCCCATGAGGTTAGTATAAAATTCATATATATTATATTACATCACACAATATAAGCATTATATATAGATTTAATATAATATATATATGTGGTAGAAAATCGTTCTGAAAATACCCAAAACAATATAAATCAGCCGGAGGGTCTCCCATTTGTCACAGGCGGCCATTGTCCAGCGCCAAGGTCCTTTTGGTTTCGATTTGTGTCCGAGAAGGAGGAAAAAACTTTATTATATTATATTATATATATATATATTATACCGTTCTTGTACCAGTGACCGTACTCGATACAATAGACCCTGTGCTCAATTAACCAACTGTCTCGGATTTTACACATAAATATAAGCCACAAAATCTCCCACAGAAATATATATAGTTAGATATAGATTTTACAACGCATCGCTGTTCGTTTGCCACGCATGTGTTTTCAATAACACCGTCACCGCCATTGAGTTTTGTTCCGAATCAACTATTATAATATAATATAGGTATTACTCGAAAACTAAAACGAAATTTTGTCTAAACACACGCACACAACCCGCGATAATAGAGTATAATAATGCTATGATATTTTTTTTTCTGCCCATGTGCTCTTCGAAATTAGTCGGATATATCGTATCGATATAATTATATACCTATGGCTGCTGTTGCTGCAGTTAAGTAAGACCCGTTCGCGGTCCGACGCATCGTAATATTAGGCACAAAGATATTATGAACCCCTCGGCGGTTACCGTAGTTCTGACCAAAAATTTCTCCTATTATCATAATAATAAGATGAATTCATGGTTTCTTATACTAAGTATGAAATATTCCGTTCTCACTTTTCCTAAATATGCCTACATTTTCCTTGTAACGTTAATGAAATTGTGTTGTGTATCTAAATGTATACATACATAATAATATATACCTAGAGCAATTATTTTGACAAAATCTCAAACATTTATTATTTACTCCTATATATATTATAATATAAGATGTATTTTGTAGATATATATTTTATTATTATGCATATGTGCCTTGGGGAATGAAATTCGAGATAAATGTAACATACAAATATAATATAATATAACATTATAAGTATAATTCGTACTTACCATCTAAAACTTATATATATATATAATTACAATGGAACTTGACTGGAATGTTGGAATGAAATTAAAAAAAAAAATAATTTATAGTAAACTACATATGCATATATAGAATTATTCGTGTGAAAGATGTAGTATTGTTAGCTGTTATGTAATTGGTAGGCAGGCTATAACGATTAATAATATTTACGTCCAGATTAAAATAATTGGCTATATATTAGCATATTACATTTTTGTACGTGCAGCTCGAAGACTAAAAAAAATATTATAAAATGAAAATTGTTTGTATTAAAATTTCGGTAATAACAATATAAATTGAATATTCCTACTCCAAAAATATTTCTACGGCATATATAGGAGTAATAGTATAGGACATATATTAAATTCCTATTTATATAGAAATATTATAGTATCTAGGTTCTGTTAATACTTAATATTCATTAAAATTGTTGTAAATACTAATATAAATATGAATTCATCATGTCTGATATAGTAGATATTTTAAGTAGCTACAGGAAACTAATTATTTCTTACTTAGTTATTAAATAACCTATACAAATTGTATATAATAGTATCCTACTTGACAGTGTATAAGTGTATAATGTATATGTCCAAGTATATATTAACGTAAAATACGTAGGTATATATTTATGTAAAAATTAATTAGTAATGAAAATTATGATTTAACATATAATATTTAATAATATACATAATATATGTAGAATATAGCTCACACGTGTTATTCAGTTAAACTGCCGTAGTTTTTATGTGGGTAATTTGTATAACGTAATATTATATGGATACGTGCATTGTATATTATGTTTTAATAAACATTTTTTTTTATTTAATAAAGTCTGTCTAATTATCTTATCACCTATAGTGATAATTATACCTATGGTTCATACTGTACATGTATATTATTATAATATACGACGAAACAGTAAACCACGCATCGGCGTAACTAAGGGAATTAGGGAAGCTCAGCCTCTATAATATATATATATGTGTGTGTGTGTGTGTGTGTGTGTGTGTGTATAAGAAACATCTAATATTTTAATACACAAATATTATAATAGTATATATTATTTTCTCTTATTTTATTAATTATGGAGAATTGGATGATAAATTTTATAATTTTAAAATATTCTGGAGTTGGGACTATAAAAACACGATTAGTTAATTTATTATTTTTCTTTTATGATAGGTATATAAAAGTATTATCTTATAATATACGAATGCTATTCATATAATTTTATGGCTGGTTTATTGCTTCTATATACGCTAATAAATACAACTTCGCGTTTCTTTAATATTATATATGACGTGTAGGTTGGTAGTATAGGTAACTATGTAATACTAGTTTTTATAATGTTATATTTTCGATTCCATAAACATCTCATTTAAGGCGATCTTGCACAGAATAGACTCCGCCCATGACATAATAACTGCAGTATATGTCACATAATATTATGTTAAACCTATATATGAATATACTTTACTGAATATAAGTACTTGTACACTTATTATATTAAATATTATTATTTAGGTATAGAGTTATTTACTCTACTTACCACTCGTTGACATTGTACAGTACGCATACTTAAATATTAGATTTAACAAATTTCGATGAAATCGATTATCACACGGACATAAATATATTATTATACATTTATACGAGTAGGGTAGGTGCACGATACTCATCGTATATAAGGACTACAACATAGTGAGCTGTATGGTATTCAAACAACAATTTATTATCGATTTATTGCCGTGGTCGGCGCGACTTAATATTTAACAATATAATAAATAGACATTGGACAATATGCAATTTTGTTTATACAATTATAATTTATACATTTTTAATCAAATATAATAATAGACGACACTCTGAACACGCTATAAAATCAACAGTTCTGTCTAACATCAGATACGCGCGCCATTCGAGTGGTTATATTATAAAACGCGTCGAGTGCTTGACGCGACTGCTCTTTACAATAATGTTATTATATATTATACATTACATTTATACCTATGACAAAAATATGATAAATTCAATAGTATTGTTCCTCGGTAAAACTATAATTTGGTCTCTGCCTAGATACCGTATAATATTTTAGTTGGGTGTTTACTGCACGTAAAATAATAGTTTAAACATATTAGTTGGTTAGATTATATAGGCAGTAATGTAGTAGTAGTAAATATGATAAACATATTTTATAAATATACCTGTACTGTATAAAATGTAAATACGCACGTTTTAATAGATAGCACAGCTAGACGATATACGAGCATATATTTTATGTATTATTACGCACCGAGGAATGTGTATAAGGTACACAACCAGCTAGTACCTACATCTATATTAGATATTTTATAAATTTGAAAATAAGTATTATGATGGGTTCCGTGTGTTAATATTAGGTTTATATATATATATACCTAACCTAAACGGGAGAGCCGTTATAGTAGTTCGGCGACGTTTATGTTATAACTATACACGACGTCGCCAAGAGAAAATGAACTCGAAAATTACTCTCCAAATTACAAGGACGACCGTATTAATGAGAGAACAGAACGATTTAAAACACAACAGGTACCTATATATAATATTACACAAAATACCATACATATAAGTATCTACATAATATATATATATATACAATATAAATATATTTAAAAATATACGCGACAAACAATTAAAAATTAATAATAATGACGATGTAAAAAACAATTATCTATAATCATAAATATTACAATATAATACCTATAAATAATTTTGTTATGAGCATATTTTTTTTTTGAACAACATATTTATCATAATATAATATTATAATATATATGTATATATACCTATATCAGGTACTCTTGTATTGTATATGATGAGTTGTCACACAACTGTGTTTTTTTTCTTCATCAAACAAAAAATACAATATTTATTTTCGTTCTTTTTAATACTCAATAGAGGTTAACGCTCATTAAATGTTTAATTATCTCTTACATTTCAGTAAAATAAACCGTTTTAGTGTTATAAGATAATTAATTTTCCAATTATGGATGTTTAATTTTTACAGATCTATGTTACAATATTATATTTTATCAATGTTCTCAGTTTAAATTTAAAGTTACTAATTATAAAAATTGTTACAGTTCGTCATATGTAAGTATGAGGCCTATGTATATATTATTCTATTATAAAATATATTATAATACTCATATACTTATGTAAAACTAATTTGTTTGAATCATATAGGTATTATAAATTCTTCAGAAAATAAAAGTAAAATTCAATTTCTATTAAAATGTATAAAATAACAATATATACATATATGTAAACTCATGAGATCATGAAGCCAAGTACATGTTGAGATCATGTTATTGGTTAGCTAAAATGAGATGCGCAGAAAAAACCATGCAAATACTACCAACCTATATATAACTTTTCTGATCTAATTACATAAAATATAAAACTTCGTACTCATATACGAATATATATCATTATAGTATTAGGTACATCTTTAAAGATATATTACATAGTTATAATCGTTTATTTGTGTGTTTTACAATTAATTAATAATTTCATTGTAACCTATTATATTATAATATATAGACAGCAAAACTTGACTTTTCTAAAAAAAACATGTTTATTTTCAAATATATAATTATGAACTTTTAAAATAAAACTTTTTTAAAAGTTAATATTATAAATATATACATATGAATACCGAATGGAAACTAAAAAAATACATATACATATATCGTATTTTTTCCTATACAGCTATATCTATATATACATAAAATATTATATAAACATGTAAAAACTATACTAAAGAAAGCATAAGTATACTATTTATATAAATGCTTAACGATCTAATAAAAAAATAAATAAAAATAAGAGTAAGTCGTACAAAATGTACGTTATATATGATAATAAATTATTCGCGCGCTCGCGGGAAATAACAAAAGCAACTACACTCGTGAGCCCCTTTATATAAAATTTACACTTATATACGATAACATATTGTTTATTCGGTGTATGCCGCCGAGTCATATATGTACTATAAAAATGTTTTATGCCTTCGAAAATATAAAAATAAGTATGCCTGTACCTTTAATAATACAACTATACATATGCACACTGTTATACGTGAACGCAGAGATCACTGATCCAGAGATCAAAAACTCGAGTTTTCTGTTTATCGCTAAAAGTTTCTTAATTTATTGTATCGTATATTATGTATTTCGTTTTCTACTAAATACTTAAAAGAATTAATCGAATAACAATTAAAAATATAGTTAATAGATAATTAAATTCTATTAGGTATATAAATACCTTTTATATCGTAATGTAAGATTATAATGTATCTTGCCGGACGCGCTCATTACGATTAAAATTATTTTATTATATACCATTAGACAAAGAATACTGTTATTATATTAATTTTTGTAAAGCATATAATATATATATATATATATTGTTATTCAAAAATTTAACGTATAAATCGTCGATAATTATTTTAAAACTTTATATTCAATATCTATTATTTGTATTGCAGTACGATGTTAGAAAAACGATAGGGAAGACAATATTCGATTCTTAATACAAATATATCTACTAAAGTTTATATAAAAATGTATATCGTAATATATACTATTTTGTTTTGCCATAACTTTAAATTTGTTTTAATTTTATTTTATGGTCAACGAAATCTAAAATTGTTTTATTTTGTTATCGAACGATCTATATTTTATTTTTGTCCAAGGGATAAAATATAATATAATTATATATACAATATCATTGACAAATTCTAAAGTGAGATAAACTTATTCGATATTATAATAATAATTATATTGTAATTAAAAGACCCACTATAACGGCACTAATACCCATCACCGACTTATATTTCAATTTCAGTAAACTAAAGCAATAATAGTTATTATGATTTTGTTTTTCATTAACTCATTTGAAAAAAGATAAAATAAAATCAATATTTACAAATATCTCATGACCCACTCGTAATATCTATTTGGTCCTATATATAATATAAACTTTTAGGGCTAAAACTAAATGCGTTTTCCTAACGTCAAATTTATAAGTATTAGTCATTATATAAGTTGTAAAAAATATACTAGGACGTTTCACATATTAATTTTTTCGAGAAACATTGAAAACCCGTGAGAAACCATCAATAAAATGTGTGTTTTCATTGACCATTTAAATTTTTTGTCAATTATTTTAGATTATCTAATTTTTTTTATTGTATCCACATTAATTCGCATACGTATATACATATCAAAACGAGCTATATAATTGTTGTACCTATAATTCAATTTATTCTGATCAATCTATATATATATATTATGAGGAGAATTATTATAATAATATCTAATACAAGATATAGAGAAAGATATACACACACACATTATACATATATAGTATAGAAAACGAAACAAAAACACGCGTAATAATATAATAATGGCTGCAGTCAGTTCAAGAAGGGTGTAGACCATAACATAGTACATGTATATATATAAAAACTAAAAAATGAGAGAGAAAATATATGAAAACAGTACGTGTGAGAGGGAAAGAACGAGAATGGCGTGCGGCAAACGCGGTGTCGTATATATATATATATACAAGAACTGATACACCATAGCTGCGGCGGCGTTATCCCCTCCCATTTTTTTCCCCGCCGACGTATCGATTGAAAACCGCCGCCGCTCGAACCGAGTACACGCACACGCACTTAAACCTATAATATTACACACGCGAACGTATACCGTACTTTTTTTTATACCATATTATACTTAAGTATACTTGAATTGTATATATACCGAGGCATGTGACGAGCAACAGCACACCGCAATCGTCGTCGAATGTAAGGAAAGAAAGAAAAAAAAAAAGGTTAATATTATATATTATAAACTTCCTCCGACGGCGACGTCGTCGTGTGTTGTATCCATATATACTTATAGAGTCTCCTCCGGTCAAAGATCGTTGCACCCATGACAACGGTCCACTATATAGATAATAGTTTGTATAAAATAGTTGTAAGTATCTATATAAAATAGAATATTATTCTAACACTCATCTAAACTCATTGTTTTATCTAACCTGACCTGCTGTTAAAGGTGGTATACACTTTATTTGGTGTATAATAATAACATAAAAAATGCAAATGGGTAGAATATGTATATATAATACATACCATTATTTATAAGTATATTGGGTTACAAGTTTAGTATCAAATGTATATACTTACCTAACCAGAAGTTAACCAGCTCTACATATTATATTCTCTAAGATATATCTATATACTCTATCGCGGTAAATACGACAAACTCATAAGGAAGTAGGTTAAATATAATCTACCCAAATGTCAAGTATAATAATACCTGATATATGTATACATCGCGTGCACCTGCAAAGCTTAGAAGTCGAGCATAATACACATATCTTATATAAAAATGAAATTACAATGAAAATTAAAAAGTATTCTAATATTATACTGTACTAGTTTAGGTGACTATATTTTGTTGTATGATATACGATGTAGATTAAATAAAATGGTGAATTTTGATCAAGATACGAAAATAACAAACCTAACGCAACCTATTTACTGTAACGTTTCCCGAACGTTAAACATTTCATATAAATTCATAATTAGCATTTATTTATTTATCAATACTATATAATGTTATCGACGAAAGATCAATTTTTCGTAAATCACACTAGACAGCGTTTTCGTGACTTCCGTGTATATAATACGCATATATTATTATATATATAAACGACACTTTATTTAATATAAAAGTACCTATAGGAGTATATCGGTTAACCGCAGCGATTTTTACAAAACACACACGCGTATTATTTTTTTGAAAGTATATATATATATAATTATATTTAAATACATATTGTTTTCTTTCTTATTTTTTGTCTGCATATTATGTAAGATATCATATTATATGTATTATGGTCGTCATAATTTATATTTAGATAGGCACTTAATCGTTTCCAAGAAATTTCTATAAAATTATTGTATATAGGTTTAGAATTATATTAATTATAATATAATATTATTTTAAAAAACAATAATACATATTGTTGTCTGTAATTTCGTTTATATAACACAACATCATCCGATCGTCTATTCAATATATTTCTATTCATGTTGGGTTATATTAAACATTAAATGGCCAGTTAACAGGATTCGTTAAACAATTGCATAAACGCATTCATTAAATTTTAAACGATCTGATAAACTTTTGCAATATAATCATCGATAATCCTCCGATTTTGGGTCTTTAATTTTAGCGATTCATTACAAAATCTGAAATCAATAATTATATTACTTTCAGTTAATTAGTTATTATAGTTTAGTATTTTAAATTTTAAATTTCTACAAAACCACAAAGTATGTTTAAAAATTTAAATAATATGTAGGTAGTATATACGTGGTATATGATTATTCTCCATGAATAAAGAGGAACTCGTTACACCGTAAAATAACCGTATAATGCTCATTAGTGATAAAACAATTTGTTTAATCTTTAATCGGGACTCATTAGTTAATCATTTGTTATATATTTAATAAATTATGTTTGTACAGCCCAGCAACCGTAAACCATTTCATAACATAATATAATAATAGTTATAGATATAATATACAATTAAATCTTTTAAAACATAGTTTTATAGAATGTCAAGTGTTAATTAAATTTTTGCTTATTTTGTTTTTTATTAGTGATTTAACTATGATCGTGGTATCTTGAAAGTGTTTAGCTTGATAAACAAATCGAAGATTCGATCGAAATTATGAGATATTATACATATTGTATATATAATATACTATACTCTTATATCAGATTTCGGTTATTTCTATCGATTTTTATCCGTTATTCTCGTGTCATTAATTATTTTATAATATTATGTTCTCGTCTTCTCGATATTGTCGTTTTACAGGCTACAGAGTTCTTCACTTAGGGGATGTGTGGGCAGCCGGAGATCGTAGGGGTGATCCGGACAGATAGCGTCCCGTCTACGTATACATGTATTCCTCGTTTCGTATTTCCTCCCACAGATGTCCTCAGGTCCATTTACCGCAGACATTCTGAAATAAAAAACGAAATGCATAAAAAGTCAAAAATAATCTTACTTTATACTAAACGAATCAACTAAATATATCCATATCGTCATGTTCGCCGGTTTTCATACCATTACAGAGATATTGAATGTTTATTGTTTAGGTTTGTTAAATTTAACAAATATTGAAAACTATGTAAAAATAATTGAATATAAACTGAATTTATAAAACCATGTTAAAATTTACAAATTATTATATACGATTTCATTGTTTCCTATCAAAAAATATTAAATTGTATAAAAAGGGTTAGGTTAGATTTATATCCCCGATCTGAACATTATAAAAAAAAAAAGTAATGTTATATTATATTGAAAACGTATGTAATTTACACCATTTTTGCAACACAAAATCACTTATACAATTATATTAATTACAAACGATTAACAACACTTTCTGTTTTGATTAG
Source organism: Eriosoma lanigerum (assembly GCA_013282895.1). NCBI lineage: Eukaryota > Metazoa > Arthropoda > Insecta > Hemiptera > Aphididae > Eriosoma > Eriosoma lanigerum. Next base: position 44,478,919 of record CM023358.1, read on the forward strand.
ACAAAAGGAATTAGCCATTTGCAATATTATCCGGAATATAAAATCGATTATTATTAAAATTTGAAATAAACATGAAATAAAACGCAGCTACCAATTGATAATCGATACAACAGGTACTTTGAAACGTGTCTTATAAAAGATACTCAACTAGATAAATTCAAAAATTATATTTTAAAAACTGTTTTGAATAGTATTACCTATTTGACTATAAAAGTATTAAAATATCTGTAATAATAATACACTTGTTACTAATACTTTAAAGAAAAATATTTATACATTGTTTCAAATAAATTTTTTTTAATCAAACAACATAATAATTTATTGTTTTTATAGTATAAAATATGTTTACAAGCTAAAATAAGTATGCTTCTCACTTCTTTAATGATTACTAATAATATTATTAATGATTGGTAATAAATGTATAAGTTCGATGAGCTCGTTAAGTTTGCTTTACTTTATACCTATAATTTTAAGTATTATTAATATAAGTAGGTTTTATTATATATATAGCATATAAGTAATTATATAAAATGAAAGTTTTAGGGTTTCTAATTAATACTTATAAATAATTAAACAATTTAATAACATACTTAAATAGGTACTTTTAAAACTATTTGAATAATTTTGAATACTTTACATGCTATAAATGTTACTGTAACGGCGCCGGCAGCGGTTGACGACCAATAACAAACAATTTTGACTTTTTTTATTATATCAAGTATATTATATAGCTTGTTGGCAGCCGTTTTTATTAGCTAACATTTATGGAAAGTTTATCACTTGAAATAGTTACAATTATTACTATATTAAATGCGTATAATATACGAAATTACACGAATTATAAGTCCTGATCATCAGTAATATATTAATAATAAGTATTATTTATATTGTATATTATATTATGTATATAATATAAAAATCGTGTTCGAAAAAAAGGGCTACTTCTTTTTATTATTATTATTTTATTACTATTTTACGATCCAATAAATATTCGTCGGATACGGTTGGTAACTCGCGCGCGCGCGCTTTGTATAACAATATAATAATAATATATACCTACCTATAATAAATAGTATATATAAATGTACATCGTTTAGGCTCATTTCGTTTTTACGATCGTCTCGTTATCGATTTTATTATTACACAGTATATTATTATGTTATTCATCATTTTTATTCCATATTTATACCGATACTGATCTACGACTACTTTATATATATTAAATTTTTATACGTTCTAATTTAGTACCTAACTACTTTTTCTAAATTAATTTTATTTGTTTTTTTAATTTTAAAATCAATTTTCTTACCTAAATAAAAGGTACGCAGTAAATTTTTTTACTTTTTGGTTATAGAAAACAATTAGGCACATATACTTACATATTATAGTATCGTATATTTTTAAAAATATAACTAATTTGTTGACACTTACCTAATCTCTAATCAATTGATCGTGATTTAAAGACGAACAAAATTGCGTGTCTGTACTTTGTTTATATTTAAAAATTATTATAATAATGCTCTATAACAAACATTTTTTAAAAGGAAAATAATGTAATGTTAATGTTTATATACTTTGTATACGCCATAAGTTATTGTAAATATACTTTACCTAAGTGCAGGTTATTAATTCCAAGTTATATATTTATATAGGTAATACAGAACTATAAAATAAACTATAACTATAAGTATAACGTCTTGATTAACATCTACCATATAAATTATTGTTTTAATTTAATTTCTATTACAAAGTACAACCCATCTAAATTTTATACACATAGGTACATAACATGTTATAATATATGTATAAACTATAATATACATATAATATATGTACGTATTTTCTTTATTTTCGAATTTATGTTACAAACTAAATTATTACACGTGCGTGTAAAGTAAAAACATACCAATTATAAAGTATATTTTATTACCTATAGTATATATAGTAAGTGAAAAATTGTATAATTGACAGTGTAAAATGTAGAATAAAAAGTAATAATAATACTTAAATAATGTTAGAAATTAATCTACTTATACTTGATATTTACATATGAAAATAAAAATAACAAAATAAAACAAATTTAACGAGTGATTAAATGTAATATATAAAACGATACATGTACATTTTTATATGTATTAAATGTACCTGCGACTAACAATATTGTACGATAGTTATATCATATTATTTAAATTTAAATATCCTGTGTATAAAATATATTAAATAGGTACATATTATATAATATAATATAGTTGTAAATAAACTTTGTAGTAATTCTATATGTATTTATAGGTACCTACTCTGAAAAAATTCATGAAAATATTTTCTTTTATGTGAATAGTTATAAGTAATAAGAGTCGACTCTCCGATAGTCACAGGGTTTGCTCGTGTTGGTGGCGACTGGATTTTAAAACAAATCGGCTAAAATATCTAAAAAAAAATTAATCATTTGGTCAACTTAAACATGATGTTTTATAATTAACCTAATACCATCTTCGACCACTACATGATATGTATAATTGGTGCCAATCGGGTAGTACCTTATATGGAATCTCGTTATTAGAAAAGATGAAGGGGATGTAAAACTGCTAATTTTTTTTTGTGAATAGTTATAAATTATAATGTTTATAATTTGCATTTTTAATTTCTATTCTAGGTTGTTAAAATATATATGATTATTGAAAAAATGAAATAATTATTTAATTTCAATTTTTACGACAATTAATTTTAGCATTTCTCAACCTTTGAGTAGTATTATGTTTAACGCAACGTTATATCGAAAATTTTGTTTAAAAATTGATAAACAATTACACAGATACATAAAAGAATCGAATCTGTCATTAGGTATTCATAAGTTGAAACTAATTAAAAATTATTTACGTTATTATATTATATTACATAACAACAATTTATAATAGATACGTATAATGATAGATAGGTCAAACTATAGGTATATCCATATATACTATTGTATTATATCATATATTTTGATTTGTTTTATCAGATCAATACGACCTTGCTATGATTTAATATCTAAAAAAAAGTATGAACATATTCCTTATAGATCCAAAATGTTGGTTAAAGTGGTATACATAATAAATATTGTGTAGGTACAAGAGTACTTGAACATTAACGTTTTACGACGACCCGGCGTCGTTTCGATATACACTCCTATCACCTTGGTTGCCTATCCTCGTTCATTTTGGGGTAAATCAGTTGTACGATAAACGATTATGATAATATCTTGATAATATTATATTATAATACCCATTATTGTTATTTTTACTTTTTTGATACTAATGTCTAATAACATAATAAAAAATAAAAATATATTAATTATTTAAATATGTTTTGTACATTTAGATACCTCGATAAGGAAATCGAATAATAATAATATGTTATTAATTATTAATTATTATATATCACTGGTTATTTAATAGTTATTAGATACATTTATACTATAAAAATTATGTACAAACCAATTTTAAATAATGGTATTCTTTAAAACAAATTTACTGTTAAATATTTTTTAAAAAATTAAATAAAAGAACCGTAAATTTTTTTAACACATTTATAATAAATAAAATGTTCTAAGAATATATAAATGAAATTAATGATTTCAAACAAAATAATTTTAATGCATTATAATAATATATGATATAGTGCGTATAATTTTACAACGTCTCAACATATTTCTATGTATGACATATAAATTTAACAAAAATTACCGGAACAACCATTACAGAACGTTAATATAATTTGTTATTTCTTCTTAATTCTTGTAATAATTATCACGAAACAAATTGAATAAAATGATCTTTCGTAATAATGTTTAATATAATATTAAATTAATAATGTATTATAAGTCTTAGTCGATTAGTAAAGCTCTTGTGAGGAAAAAAAAAGATAGAAAAACCAGTGTATAAATGACTAAAGAAAGTTAACGATTAAATTGTTAATTTAAAAAAGTATTTTATAATATAATCTGTGAGAAATTAAATATGCAACTATTATTCTATCATTTTTATAATATTATAGTATGCATTCTAAAATGGAAATGTATACCTACACAAAATATATATGATAATATTGCATTTTATATAAATGTATGCGTTTTATGCACTGCAATAAAATTATTTATATATTAAATATAATATGTAAACTAAATAAAATAAACCTATTGCAATTAAATTTTTTTTTTTTATGTGTATATTAAAATTAGGTAAGCACTGTTGAATGGATTGATTAAATACACCAATAAATCTATTTTTAACGTATTTACAGTGTAATTATTTGTATAGTATAAACTATTACTATAGGTATAATACATACGCAATTACAATTATCATTGATTATTTACATTTTTAAATATATATTTTAAATTAATATTTGCTTATGATAATTTCAAATAGACACAACGAAAATAAAATATAAGTAATATACTAATATAGATAAAACTGCTTAATTGTAATATATATATATATTGGTACCTTATAATATAATTTTTTCTATAATTAATATTGGTAAAAAAAATATATTGCAATATAAGGTCTTATAGAATATATGTTACATGGGTAATAAAATATTTTTTACGACGAAAATTTATGGACTTTTACTTTTAAGGATTTTATATTCAATGTACGTTTATAATATAATACCATACTAAATGATTATTGATTATGACAAATTAAAGTTAAGAAGGTTATTGAATTTAGTATTTTACTTCAATTCCCAATTCCGGTTGATTCTAAATATAAAATAATTATGTGCAATCAACAAACCATTAGTCCAAACGTTCAATACAAATTATAATGTCCATACATTGAATTTATATAACACCGTTATAGAAAATATATTTTTTTTAAAAAAACACGGTTTTCTATTTGATTTCAATTGAAGATGACTGCCTCAACAATCGTGTATACTTATAAAGGGAAATAGAGACTTAAATAAATTCTATACTCGTCATTCATTAAGAAAACACAATTTATAGGTTGATTATATAACATATTTATAAACCATAAATTCAATTTTTGTAAGGAATTTAAAAGTTATATGATTTATCTTATAAGATATAAGATATAATAATAATATATTATTATTAAAAACGAACAAAAATAATTATTAACAATTTGTCGGAGATTCAAATTATCGTTTATATCTACTTATGTTATATATTTATAATAATATAATCATAATGTTTTTTTTATACTTATACTTAAAAAACTACATATACTATATACATATTACTGTATAAAAAATTATCAATAATATTTAACTAATTTAGTTAAACAATACATCGTTTATATTATTACGTTTTTAATTTAATTTAAATATATTTTATTATATTAGATGAAATTTAATATTTGTATCAAAGTATTTTACCTATTATTGTTTATAATTTTTTTTGGTTTTTTCACCTGTACTTTAATTATAAATGTATTATTTTTTGACAATATTATTAGCAATACGTGTATACATAATTATAATTTAAACCATTCGAATTTTGTATATATTTATATATATATATATATATATGCATAATATATATATAATAATATATATATATATATATATATATTATTACATACCTAATACATATAATATTAAAGTAAAAAATGTTGTAAAACTTCGTTGAGCGGGAACGATGACAGCCGGCGGCAAAAATGAAATTAAAATCTAAACGTCTCTTCGTCAACACTGTATATTATACTTTATATAAAGTATAGGTGCCTACTTTGTATAGTAACTATATAATATATTAAAATAATTACATATATAGGTACACGTTTATTCGTGTAACGTTATTATAATAGTACGCGTAGACGATGAATAAATGATCTATTAAAACAATATTTAGAAAACCGCTTTTGATTATATCTGCTGCGAGAGAAAAAAAAATAATCATACACCTAGCTACCTATATCAATATTCGTAAACCGATTTTTTATTTTTCTATAATTTATGGTAACCTGTATATATGGTATATACCAGCACGGTCCTCGTAAATACATGCAAGTATACTTAATAGCTGGTATATATATGTATATATATTATATTTTAAAAGGTTTGATTGATTTGATACGTGTGCGGTGGCATTTATGTTTTATATACATATAGAATTATGATATAATAATAATTATTATAATATTTTATATCCGTGAAAATTATAAAATAATGGTGAAATTAATTCATAATATACGCGGATTACGCAATAACAAGATGATGGCTCGTGTATATAGATTATTAGTGCCCCGAGTTTGTTATATTAATAATTCGCTTTGAAAAACTATAATTATTTACTCGTATAAAATAAAACAAAGAAACGTGCGAATATTTCAAAATCATCGTCGGTAGTAGTCTAATAGTATAATATACTATATTATTATGTAGGCGTATTCGCGAAATTATTAGTTCTCACATTATATAGTTTGCTCGGCCGGCAAAATTGTCAGTCATAATATGAATCGTTATTATAGCACAATCATAATGAAATTTAATATTTTAAAACAAACCCTATTGGTATAACTAATAGAATTAGTCACCTCAATAGAGGTAAATAATAATTTAAAAAATTAATAATTCATTCTTTTTATATATCTAAATCTATACTTTCTATAGCTTATTATTTTTACTATACGTGTAGGTATTACATTATGAAAAATATGGTTATATAGGATTTAATTTAGATATTTCGGTACTTGACTTTGAAATTAGGTATATATAACCACATTTAAATTATTAAATAAAATTATGTTCATTTTATAAAACAAATTCAACAAATCTTTTTATTTGCGGTGCATTTTAAAATTTTTTTTTACACGAATTGTATGTAATGTATAAAATCTATTATTACAATATTAGTTTATATATATATTACTTATTATATAATATGATGAACATCACAATATATCATGAGTCTTCGTCGTGCTCGCGATGCATGTATACAATACTACATATTTAACGTCTTAATTTTATGTAGACGTAAATATATTATAGTCCGCGTATAAGTTTAACGTAGTCTGTATATCAGACAACTTTATACTATTCAATATTTATGTGTTTCTAGCGTTTCTCCGTATAAAATAAAAAGCTTATATATTAAATCTTAATATACTCATATCGAATATTTTTAGTCACTTTTACGATACCTCATAAAAATTATAATTAAATAAATATTTCGAATTGCATTACCTATATATGGTAAATATACCTACTGCAAAAATCTCTATATAAGTATATTATACGTTTTTTAATATTAATTATTCATTATAGAAACTGTTGTTTTCGTTGTGTTGGCTGTATATAAGCCTATAATGTCTATTATCATTTTATATTCTTATTCCAGGAACGACTAATTGGAATAAATTATATTTTGGGATACAATTTTTTACAACATACGTGTACATAAAACATAATGTATAAAAATAGCCTGTTTATAATTAATAATAATTAAAATATGCGTTTAAAATCGTATTTCTCCGAATATCTATATCTACAATTATAAGCTTATAACCAATTTAAAACAAGTCAAAAAATAATATAATTAAATAAACGGTATGAAACATTAATTTTAATTCATAAATTATTTGAACTGATACATTGTTTGACTTTTTATATCAAATTATATTATTCCAAATATATACACAGATGATGTATTATGTTTTTTAATGGATTCTGAGACAAAAGTCAATATTAAAAAATATTATTAGTATATAATTATTTATATACTGTTTTGACTAGACGCATAATATATACATCGTTTGTAAAACATTAGGAAATAAGTATTTGTTAAACTGCAGTTAGATAAAAACATATGATAGGTACAGCGATAAGTGATAATAAATTGTAATCAATCTAGTACAGTTACAAAACTGCAAATAAGCATTTTTATATAAAAGGGATTGTTCCTATTGAGTTATATAAATAAAGATATTGCTATAATACACGGTAGTGGTTTATAATAAAAATCAACCTAACCGTTTAGACTTGTTCATTTCATTTTAAGAAGACGTAACACCGCTGTACTTTTACTTATACGTTTAGCCAACAAAAATTATAGCAAAATCACAGCCATGTAGTACTTAAATTATCATATTTGAGTTAAATTTACAGGTAAGTTACTGTTATTAACAAATTTAAACATTAGAACATTTTTAAGGTTCTCTCGTGAGATTTTTTTTAAAATGTAGGACAATGAACTTATTTTGAGTTATAATACGTTTAAACCTGTAAGTTTAACTTAAATTCCACAATTTATGTTCTACGTGGCTGTGATTTTACTATATTATTTTCTAACGGTTAAACGAAAATAGTTGTACAACTAATTATAAGTGAGTTATAACATCCTTTTTAAGACATCTTAAATTTTAACACTACAAGTACGAGGCTTTGGTTCACCACTTATTGTAACAATATCTATTATTTATTATAGGTATAGTTTAGAATATTCCAGTTTTTTTTTTAACATTGTATTAAATGATATTTATGCGATACAAATCTATATAGTAGAAAATTGATTACAGGAAATGTGTTAACGGTGACAAAATGGAAACCTATAGACATTTATTATTCAACTTATTTATGTTTTTCATATTTTAAAAACAATATTAATAAAAATAAAAAAATTGTGGTAGCGTGTCAACAGTGAACCCCAAGAAAACAACCAATCAAAGAAATTAATGATGCATATAAATTATAATATAATATTTTAACAACTCGGAAACATTCCGCTCCAAACATGTAAAAAATAACACAATATTATAGAAATGTTTAAATATAATAAATAGATGAATAATATTTAAGTTAGTACTTATTATTATCATCTACGACTGCATAATAAATTCGAATATTGGAGTATACTTTTAAAAGAAACCCCATAATGTTTTTGTGCTCTCCGGATGGTTCTGTATAGTCTCTCTACAAAAATACTTAGCAAGTAATAAGGTCAAAATTCCCGATAAACATGACCAAAATATATTTATAAATTTAAAATGATTATTATATTAATGACTCCGATAGTCGGCGTTTCTTAACACAAAGTAAATTCATAGCGAAAGAATTAAAACCGCATTCTCAACTATTATTGTATAAGTTTAATGATGGAATAAAAAAAAATAATAAATTTCGACACCACGCTAATCGCGGCGTTTCTGTGGTTATCGCGGATGCGGCGCGTTTCGGGCCCGTCCGGTAGATGTCGCGGCGCTTACGCGAACGGCGCACCGTGTCGGCGGCGGACGACGAAACGCGACGGCGGCGCGACCGGGCGCCACCGGCCATGACGAATTGAACGGCTATTGGCCCGGCTCCCCCACCGCACGCCCGCCGGACGCGGTGCGGCCGCTCTCGACGATTCCGTTTTAATGGGTCCTTCCGCGGCGGCACTCTTCGGCGACGACACCCCGCCCCGCCACGCGATCGCACCGTAGGCACTGCAACCCGTTTCTCTCGAATGGCGCGATAAAAGCGAACGGGCGATGAAAACGAGAGATTCCCGCGAGGCGGCGGCGCGCCGCGCGTATTATACGCTTCCCGGCGCGGTGTGCACACGCCGCCGCGGTGGTGGGGGGATTTTTTCGAGCGCTCGCGGCCCGAGTCACATGGCACGTTCGTGTGTGCGCGCCAGTGACGATCTGATTGTCCCGTCGTTAAGTCGTCATAACTATTTAAAACGCGATATAAAAAAAAAAAAAAAAAAAAACGAAAATAATAATAATATCGTTAAAACTGAAAATCGCGCGTACATTTATCGCAATAATATCGTCGACCTGACCCCGTGTGACCCGTTCACCGTCGCGCACGGAAAAAACACTTTTGTGCAAAAATTTAACCGCGAGGACATCGTTCTCACCGTGTACCGTATTATTTTTCAACAAAGTGTTTGTTTATTCTCTAATAAATCGAAATCGCGTTATTATACCATTACGCGTAATTTTTATCGTCATTGTTATCAACAGACGTAAAATTTATTTGAACGTACGCCGGCCGTCGTTAAATATTTTTACTACGCGATCGTAAAAACCGCGGGCGCGCGCGCGCCAGAGTTTTACGACCCGTTCGGATATATAATACTCGCGCGACGACGAGATGACCCTTTTTACGACAAATTAAACGGTTCGTGAAGCCGTGAAAAGTGTTATAAATATTATAGTGTTGGTCTGTGTTTATGCGTGTACGTGTTATACGCCGCAAATACGAACTATGCGATTTTTATAAAAGTAACAATTTTCGTTAATTTAAAATTGACGATATTTAAAAAAAAAAAAAAAAATTGTTTACTTGGAAAATAAAAATCGTTTTACTTTGAAAAAATACCTCTGAGCGAGAGTGCTGGAGAGTTGAAGAAAAAATATATAAAATTATATTTTAAAATAATCGACATATTCACAAAGCAAATATGAATTCGTATTTCGAACAAAGCGGCTTCTACGGTGGACACCACCATCACCAATCGTCTTCGGCGCACCATCACGACCAGAACGCGGTAGCTGCCGCGTACAGGTTTCCAATCGGTCTGGGCATGTCGCCGTACGCGTCGTCTCAGCACCATCATCACCACGGGCTATCGCAGTCCCGGGCCCCGCAAGACAGTCCGTACGACGCGTCCGTAGCCGCGGCCGCGTGCAAGTTGTACGGCTCTGGCGGCGGAGGCGTCGGCGGTGGTGGTGGTGGCGGCGGCGGTACCGGTGGCGGTGACCAGTCGTCCGCTGCCGCCGTGGCCGCGGCCGCTGCCGCTGGCCTCAACTACACGAAAACAGAACCGTGCGTGGGCAAATCGGACACCACCACGGCCGCGACACATCAAAATGGTTACGCGTCATCACCCAAAGACGTGGTGTGGCCCGGCAACACGTCTTCCGCAGCGTCAAACGGGTCGCTGCTCCGGCCCAACGTGTGCACGCCCGAATCACGCGTCGGCTACGGGTCCGGCAACAGCGTGTCCGGCCTGGACGGAGCCGGTGCCAGCCCGAATTCGGCCCGCAATTCAGCCGGATCACTGTCCGCCTCGTGGAACACCTGCGCCAGCATCAACAACAACGGTCACCAGCAACAGGCTCTACAGCTCAACCAGCAACAGAACAACCATACGTTCTACCCGTGGATGGCCATTGCAGGTCAGTCTCTAGGTACAGACACGAAAAAGAGTATTTTTTTTATATTATTTTTCTATTTCTCCCTTCCAATATAATAATTGCATGCGAGAACGAAATATTGGTATTTATGTTTTTATGCCCTTTATGATAAACGGTAGAAACAAATCAATTACATTAAAAAAATAATTTACTTATTTATATATAAAAAAAATAATAATCTAGTGATGTATATATATGATTTATAGTCTACGAATAAAATAGTTTAAAAAAAATAAAACGTTTTTAAATATTTACGTTAGTGCTACATAAGATTATTATATTTTATTACACGCGTTGATAGGCTATTAACGCAAAACCGCGCGAAGATATTGTATTTTTTTACGCATTTTGCAATTTGTACATTTTCGTCGCTTAAACACACACATATTATAATTATAATAACTCATTTATTATTAGTTATTAACATCACTCATTAGTATGTTAATTTTTATTATTTATTTTAATAGTATACACATAATAGATTTAAATTATGATAATATGATATATATTATGTTCAAATTCGTTTACATAAAAAAAATTATTCAATGATATTATACATAAATAAAGGTACTCTAGGTAGTATAAGTAATTTTTTTTTACTATTCCATTTATTTAGTTAACTGAAGGCACAATTAGTCTTGACTTTTTTACCATTTAATCTGTTGCACAATAAATATATATGTTAAACATAATACAATTTCTTTCTTATAATAAAGTTATAATACAATTTAAAAATAAATTGCCTATACAATTTTTTATTAAATTATACACCTTAATATTATATTATATTTATTTCCTTACTTGTTAGAGTCATAAAAAATAAGACAGATATAAATATATAAATAATAATAATCCTGGAGGAATTATAATAATTGTCCAATTAATGTTTAATAGATTATATATTAAAAAATATATTTACTAACTATATTTTATGAACAAATAAATAATGTTAAATTTATCATCGATCAAATAATATTAAATAATTTATACAATTTAAATTTTTGGTGTATTCTTAATCTTTGTGGTATATAAATAATAAATTCATTATAAACGAGTAGAGATAATTGATATAGTTACTTAATTATTAATTTTCAGAACAGAAACATAATATAAAAAGCGGCAGATATATAAAATATTGATTGATGTTTTTATTAATTTATTTATTATATTTATTAGCTGACGTTATGTTTCCTTTCGATAAACAATCTATATAATATAAACAATTTATATTATATAAGTATTACTTAATACATCTATAGCAGATATTAGACAATATATTTAATTATTGACAGTGCGATACCTATACATAGGTATAGATGCAGAACAAAGTTCATCATACTAATAAGTAATAATTATGTATAAATAAATAAATTTTAATTAGATGTACAATATATTTATAACAGTAAATTTAAAAAATTGTATCCTATATATATAAATATTAATTAATATATTATGTTTGGTAACAGTATTTAACATAGTGCTTAGGTACCTAAATATATTTTGTACTTTTTAAGCATAAAACATATAGTATATAGGTAATATATGTTGAGACTTTGAATCAAATAGTTTTTTTAATTTTCTTATAGTCCAATTGAATTTGTTATGTATGTGTTATATCTTGCAGTAAATAATCCGACCTGAAAAATAATAGGTAAAATAATTAATAAATCGCGGGTTATTAGTATATTTATATATATATATATATTATAATATTTTATTATTAGATATTTATTCAACAAAACTAAAAACTACCATAAATTCAAATTGGTATAAGTTATTAAAAACCCTGAACCCAGCATTATATAATTATACTTTAAGGCGATTATTTAATTCCGATTATATCTTTGTACTACCTATATACAGTCGTATTATTATAAATCTATATGTACCTATAGATAAGTACCTATATCTAATCCTATATCTAATTATATTTCAATAAGTATATAATTATTTACGTTTATAAACCAATAATATGTAAAGTATAGTAATATATAAAGTGATCAGAATTCTATGTTACAGCATTAAAAAATAATAAATTTGATTTTTTTTCTTTATATAATTTATTATCTTATTTAATAATTTTTTCATGTAGGTACAATTGTCAATTACGTATAAACACATTTTCCTCTGTTTCGTATGCTTATATCAAAACGAAAAATCACTGTATAATGTCGTATGATTTCAATTACAATATATACGTCATGAAATCGTATTTACATAAAAACTCAAGAACCTAATATACATACCTGCAGTTACATTACTACATTAAACATATAAATTAAATCTGGATATATAACATCATCGAAAATTTCATTATGGTTTAAAAATTTTACATTATTATATATAAATTAATATAATATATAAATTTCCCATATATCTTCCCCCAGCTCCTATATTATATACGTGTATTATTTATTTTATATAATAATATTATACGTATCTTTATTATATGTATATAACTTTATTTAAAAGGTCATTGATAGTGTGTATAAATCGTCGAACGGTGTATATATATCGTATACATTAAAGGGGGAATTCGTTCACGGTGTAATCAATGTGCGATTTAGTCCCCGCGTCATAGACTATAATATATATATTATGGTCTGTAAATAATCGTACAGGTAGCGGTCGCGATTTAGTAGCATAAAAGAGTTGTTTGTTATGTCGTTTTGGCCATAATAATATTAATTGTAATGAATCGTTGGGAATTTATAATAATATAGTTGTCAAATTCAAAAATACATTATTTATAGTAAGTAGTGAGTTGCATAGTTAATATTCAATTCCGTCTTTCATCACTGTATTTTAGTAATGTAGCTGTAGTTTAGTTAGAACTCAATGTATTAAATAATTCTTTATGTACCTACTTTTCTTGAAATTAAATAATATATAAAAATCATATAACATATACAAATATTAAAATTTGTATTATTATTAATTTTTTTAATTTCGTGATTCAATAATAATAAACGGGTATTTAATATAATACTTAATCAATCGATAATCCATAGATTTTATCAAAAATTCAAACCAGACATAATATAATTAACTGTAATCGTTCACTTGTATACTAAATAGACAAAATAAAATCACATTAAAATATAATCTATAATATGTGACATAATAATTTTTTATACAACATTAGAAAACGAATTAGACCGATTTTTATAAGAGTTAGATAACAATAATAATATACAATATTATGATGCCATGTAATGGCCTTATCGTTTGATCCAATTTAAAGTATTTCTTAGTTTTTATCGCGCTCTTCGTCTAAAAATGATTATATATATATATATATATCCTACACGTGTATATTATATATATATAATAATACTATGGTTAGAGGGTGTCTAGAAATATTCGTACCGATAAGTGCGGTATAGATTATAGTATACACGATGAAGTTTAGAATCTTTATTATATAAATAGCGGAGTTAACATTGAAAATATATGCGATTCTCACCATTATTGTAACTTGAAGTTCTGATCACTCTGTATATACTATGCCCAGGAGTCGTGACTCGTGTTTGTGGTTTTGTTTTTCTTCGTAAAATTCGTTTAAGATTCATTAAGTTTAATTGACTGAAAGTGTAAAATATATACCTAATATTAATATAATATGATAATAATACCGTAAAGTTTAGGTGTATATTATGAACGTCGAATGTGTGACAGACGACAGTCATGGGTTGCGACATTTTTCGTTCAAATTTTAAATTATTAAAATATAATGTTTTCTGTTTGTCGCGATTTAATATGATAAATTAACAACTACCTACATAATATTATGTAATAACTTATTGTCAAAATAATATAATACACTTGCCGAGATCACATTAATAAGTATAATATAATAGCTAGGTGGGATTATAGGTACCTAACCTATATATGAAAAATCAAAAACTATAATATATATTTTATATAGGTAAATTGCATATGAAATACATATGGTATAAAAATATATTAATACATTTTATAATTGGTACCTATATATAATAATAATATTATAATAAATATACTACTATACCACGGTCGCGGTCATCTCCGCGTTCAACCATATAGGTACAATATTATTATTATCGTCATTATAGATATACGTGTCTGGTCAGTGGGCCGCTTAATATATTTCATATATTATTCAAAGACGTACTAACGTGCAATAAAACAACATTAATGGACGGTTCCGCGATCGTACCATAACCGTATTTGAGATGTATAGAATTTAATTCATACGTTTGTGTTTGTAAATGTGTATGACGTAGTGTGTGTTTTGATTATGACAGATCGTAACAAATTGCCGGGTTATATTGTACGCTTTTTCGTATGTTTTTTTAGCCGCGGTTAACGTCATTCTATAAAATATATTATATTAGTTATAATTTATAATAGATGTCGAATATACTTAGAAAATAACAACGAGAACGATTACTGATTAATAATAGTGATTGATTATATATTATGTAATATTTGTATATTACGTGCCGGTTACAATTAATGCAAATATAATCTATGAAATGTGATTATTATAGGTATATAAATTATTATTTTATGTACGTACCTACCTAATTCAAAATATAATTCAAATATTTGCATTTGACGTGTTAGTGTAGGTGTGAGCACTACAGGTATGTTCTGTCCTAAAATAATTCCTCTAATCTTAGTTTTCTAACCGACCTTAAAAAAATGTTTTTAATAATAAGAAATTTATTGTTTTAAAAATAATACAAAAATATATAATAATAATAATATGAATAATATACGAGTATAGTGATTAGAGATAATATTTCAAAATTAGTTACATTTAAATCGCTTCCATAAAAGCAAAAACACGCTAGGCCATGTATGAAAGTTGATTATGGATAACTAATTGAGGAATTCAAAGTATATATTAATTCCAACTTCCAAGGAATCGCCGATTAATCGTATAACTTCGTATCTATGAGTTTTTGTGTGATTGAAATTTTTATTTGTTGAACCTAGTTATATTAATGTATTATATTATAATAATTTTACTAAGTGTGTCACAGTGTCTATGTAAACATATTTTCTATTTAAATATTTAATATTATAATAACTAATATAGTATAAAATATAAATATATAGTACTTAGCTATATATTAGTATATTAGTATATATAGTTTTATCAATAAAATGAGAATTAATTTCCATTAACCTTAATATTACTAAACGAGTACCTTTAAGAAACTATTGTGCTGTACCTGTTAATAAGTTACGCGCACGTCATGAACAATTTGTTTGTGAAAAAGCCATATTATACACACTATACACAAATTTACGCGAAACTTGAAACCACAAACCGCGAAACGCAAAATACGCATGGTGGAAGCGAACTTTAGTGTGATACACTGATACGTTTACACTATACGTCTATATACCTATAGCTTTTATTCTAAACGAAATTATTTAACAATTATGCCTAAAATTAATTCGCCAATAATCAAGTGATTTGAGTGTTTTTCTCCAGTCATTTGATTTTTGATAAAAAAAAAATAAAAAAAAACAATACAAATATAAGTTAGGTTGCCAAATAATAATAATAACATTATTAATATAAAATATATTTTTATATGTCTACCTATATGTACATTCATATACTTTAACATGTACAAACCTTATATTTTCTGTAATAGGTATAATATACAATATACTTACTAAACATATTATAAATAATTGAAGACTAATATAGGTACATCCAACTTTTAATTAATTTTTTTTTTTATATTTATATTTTTGCTTTGTTAATACTAAAACTATTATAGAGCAGTTTTTAAACAATTATATTTTAACCCTTTATAAAACTCTAATCCTGTAAGACTATAAACATTATACTATTAAATACTATATTTAATATTATTACTAACACTATGTGATATTTATGCAAAATAATTTACGACATAAATAAATATTCTCTATCAAGATTTTAAACAAAACAAATTTTGAAATATCTAATATTGTTTGGAATAACTAATAAATATTTAAAATAAACTGTAAAATATAAAGGAGAAGAACTCATTATATTATAGGATAATAGGTACCATTATGTCCATTCTATATTTATGAATATTCTATTTACGCGTATTATATAATATGTATATACCTACTTATTTTACATATTGATGATGAATTTAGTGATGTATTATGTTTATTTTGAACGCGTAAATATAATTATACTAATCTAGGTATATTATTAAACATTTATTAATAATAGATTCTGTTGACGTTATATAATATATAATATGTACACGGTATACCTACTGGCTACTACCTATAACTCTACTACTTTTTACCTATAATCTATATGTACCCACCTACATAATATATCTACTACAGCATACGCGAAATAAAAATAAATATATAATCCGTATGAATTTTTTTTAATATTAATTAACAACGCTTTTATTTTTTCTAATTATTTTTAACATTTTATTTAAAAACATCTAAGGAAAAGTGTTCATCTATACATACTTTAACATTATTCTTACTATCACAAACCCTGCGTATTAAAGTTTTTATATTTATTATTCTACATAATATTTTTAAAAATAACCATAACATATATACACGAACATAGAATTATATTATTTTTAGCGAACATTTAAAAGTAGTATAATGATATGAGTATAATATGTATAACATAATATTATATCAACTATTTGCATTTTACCCTAATGACCTTGTTCATCGAATTATTATTTAATATTTTAATGCATTTTTAAAAAAAGGATCCTTATATGTATACAAATGAATAAATTATAATATCAAATTTGTGTATACTCTGTATTATATTCAGAATTTCTACACTGTCATATTATGTATCCATTTATCCATAAAATTGACATTTCAAGCATAAAATTATTAATTTTATTTGTACAAATCGTATTTATAGAATAACGCGTGGCTTTCTATAATATCTATTTAATAATAATCTTAGAGGTGTGAATAAATTTAGATCAATACAATAAGTTTGTTTTAATGTTAATTTTACTTATATATCAAAGAATAATTTTCCGTAATTTATTTTAAAAAAATGTATTTTATAATCGACTTTTAGCATTAAAATTTAATTTAATTTGGCTAATATCTATGTCCTAAACAGGTTATTTTATATTTTACATGCTAATAACTAATAAAGTAATAAGTAATAGTGTAGGTATATTGTTTTATATATTAATATTATATGTAGTATATAAAGAATCAATTATTTTAAATTATTAAAATTAAAAATCCTTATAAATTTTTAAGTAGGTAATTACCTACACCGTACGTAAAATACCTATACTTATTACAGTTGTGCTTGAGGTTTACATAATTATACGTTTCAAAACTTCTCGTGTTAATATATAACCTATTCTTGAGCTTTATGTAAGTAATAATTATACGACGAGACATGATTGAATTGAGACCAATACAAAATAATTATGATAGGTACAATAAATATTATACGCATATATAATGACTGTTTAACACGAATATATCGCGCAGTCTTCTGTTTCGAGATATTATCCGATTAAAACAATAACTATACTAAAAGTTGTATTTTACCCTCTTTTAATTAGGAATTTATGTGCCCACAGTGTTAACAATAATACTTTTGCTCAAGGAAGTAAGTAAATATTTGAAATACATCGTGCATATAATATACAGTTTCCATAAATAATCAGATGAAATCTCTATTTCTATTAATTATGCGACTTGTTTTTCGTTATTCACAACTTAATGCTCATTATACGATAGTTACCTACTGGAAATCTACATATAATATTTTCACTTCACCTAACAATACAATATTTATAATTTATAGTTATATAAAATATCTATTATAATACTTTAATATACATCAGCAATAAAAGCTTCCAACAACGATTTTGAATTTTACTATACAAGTACAATATAATGTCTCTAAATACTTTTTTATGTATGTATTAAATATAATTAATCATAAATATTATATTAGAAAATAATAATTAATATGATCTGTGCCATTGCACGCGGGTGAGATCAGCTGATAGGTGTGTGTATGTGTATGTTTGTGTAAGTCAAGGTCAACGACTGACCCAATTGCCGGTCCATTACCCGGAGGGTCGTAACGCGTTTTCAACCTTATACCCCCTTATAATAATGCATCTATATATGCTTACATATTATACAGAGTGATCAGATGATTTCATGTTAAAAAATGGTGGGAATAATCATTATACTATGTATTTTTCAATATGATTTATTTCCATTATGTTTAAAACTCGAAATTCTAATCGCCCTTTGAACATAAAAAAGTATATTGTATACTTTAAATGTATGTGAATTTCAACGAAAATTAATACGAATTATTAATCTGCAACCACTGTGATTACCGCATGTAACCATTTATGCATCATGAAAGTCGCCTCAGTTTCTTACCTATCGATCTATAATATTAATCAACAAAAAATTGATTGAAATCCCGTCAATTCCTTTATAATCTATATAAAAATGGCCGAAGGAAAAACGAAACGAAATGTGTACTGTTTGTCCGGTAGATGACGTTTGAATCGACTCAGTGTCGCGATAATAAATTTTAAAAACCTGTCTTTCACGTACACACGCGCGCGCGCGGCGGCATATCATAAAAACTGAATCCGACGGACGCGCAGACTTTTATTAGCTGTTAACGGCTCCATAATAGTAAAGATAATCGTTCGACAAGCGCCTACTTATTTTTTATTATTATTCGAGTTATTATTATTATTATTTTCTTTTTTACTTTAATACACTTGTTCGTCTTTCGCGTCACCGCGCACGACAACTCGCGCATATTATATACAATTTATACTTGTATATACCATCATTATTATTTTAATAATATAATTTATTATTAAGCGCGCGTAATTCAGTAGTTTGTTGTACTACACTCTACTAATAGCAGCTGTACTGTAATATTATACAGGGTGATGGGATAATTGTGTTACAAAAACCGCGAGTAAAATCTATTTATGATTTTTATTGACGATCGAAAAATCCACTGAATTACCAATACAAATTACAATACGATTGTAGACTTGATATTATGATGTTGCTTTATTGAATTTATATACCTTTCGTTTCTTAAGTCACTCGTTCACTCAAAGAAACAGCACTTCGATTTCGTGATAATTTTCATAAATTGGCGGTTCGCGGGAATTGGTACTGATAATATGATAACATCATAGAAAAATATTATATCATTGTTTAATCAATTATCTGGGAATAAATTCGACATCTCATAGTTGAAGCTATTTTCATTTTCGATTCGTCCTCAATTATGTTTAAAGTGCTTTGGACAACAATAACAATTAATATTGCAACACGAGTTTCTGATCACCCTGTTTAAGAATGTATAATGAAATCGCAATTCGACTTTTAATAATGTATCCAAGCTTTTGGGGCGTACGTGTTTTTGAGAGCCGCTGGCGGTCGAGCGGCGACGACCCGTGATGATCACGGCGGCGGTTGTTATGGCGGTGGAATCAGTGGTCGGTGGCGGTGATGATGGCGGATGGCGGCGACCGAGATCAATTATAACGACCTCATATCATATTATTAATACAGCATTATTACGCGCGGATCGTTGACGACGTACAAGACTAATATTATGATTCCATAAAAAATATTTTTTTTTTTCAAACATAACCTTTCTCAATAAGTGAAACCTTGAATGAATACGCATAGTTACTTATGTATAAGTAATTATACATTATTAAAGTATTATATTGTGATGCCATAATAACTAGTCGACAATGAAAATTTAAAAACAAAATAGAATATAGTATACATGTGCACGTATACCTACAGGGTGTATATGAAAATATTCTAATATAAAAACTTAATGCTGCTATAATTGTGTGGGGCGACATTCTAAAATGTACTTTTTTTCATTTTTCACTTTTTTTATTATCGATGTTTTTTTGATACTAACGATTAACAATCAAAGGGATATGGCAATTATACAAAAAAAAAAAATATATATATATATATATATAAAATTTGAATAAACATTTCTTTGTTATTTCCTATAAGGCAAGAACTTTATAAGTAATATAAATCAATACATTTTGCCAAAACATACTATTTTCATCCAATAGAGTAACTACGTACGTTTTGACATAATATTTTGAAATATTATGTTTTGTTGTTATTCCTAAACGTACTATTTCCGGAATTAGTTCATTTTGCTTGTGTAGCATGCCATATTATTTTATTTCCATTTGGTCCCAATTTAAAAAAAAAATTACTTTAAATAGCTTAAATAACTTTATGTTTAATTTTATAATAACTTAATAATATATAAATATTACAAATATACTAATTTTACAAAAATACAACGACAACAGTTAATATTCTTTAGCATTAATATATTTATTAAATATTAGCCTTAACTAGACATAATAAATACAAATATATTAATCATATTCATATACACTATATATGAACAATGTGAATATTAAAACAATTAATAACTTATGAAACTGGTAATGTGTGTATGTTAAAATATAGGTGTAAAATATAAAATAGACACAAACAATAACTAATTATTGTTTGGTTATAATTAAATAACACAACATATAAAATCAATAAAT
Organism: Eriosoma lanigerum; assembly: GCA_013282895.1. Classification (NCBI taxonomy): domain Eukaryota; kingdom Metazoa; phylum Arthropoda; class Insecta; order Hemiptera; family Aphididae; genus Eriosoma; species Eriosoma lanigerum. Next base: position 44,500,667 of record CM023358.1, read on the forward strand.
ATTTACTTTAGAATACAACTCTTAATACGTAAAAGTACTTAAAAAAATGTCTTGACATATGAAAATAGTAACTTTTATTTTACTATTTTTATTTCGAAATAGTGCGTTTTGAAGTAATTCATATTATAATTTAAATTGATTTTAAGAAAGTAAATAGTACGTTTAGATAAGATCTAATATTAACATTCGATTTCCCATGACATTTTTTATACTAATAGAATTCATATAAAACTCAATTTTGCCAATTTTGAATTTTAAATTTATTTATAACCATACAAAGATAACATAAAAATAACAAAACTATAAAAAATCGTGGAAAACAAACTACCTTAAACTTTAATAAGAATTTTTACCTTCAACAAATTAATTCTTAAATACTTAAATATGTACCTATAAGGCTATATACCTATACGTTATATACGTTATACGCTATACGTTATATACCTTATATATGCTATAATATAATGTCTTATACACACTTAGTGTACAAATGTATTATTTTAAATCGATTATTTTTGTTGTTTTTTAAACCTTCAAAATCACAATATTAATTATTATTTATTACAATAGGAAAATATATACGAAGCAAAATATTATAATAACTTATAACTATAGATACTAAATAACAAACTCAGTACTCACACATATATAATAACAATATATTATAATATATACTCGGATAATTTTTTACGGAGTGATTATCTTGTAGATAAAGATAATATTATTGTAATACCCATTACTTTTGTAACCTCATGAAATTATGACTACTATGTTTATATTATGATATTTATATTTATATTATTTAATATATATGTAACTTACCTACATACATTTACAATTACTTTTATAAAAACTTTCATTGTTTTATGCAAATATTCTAAAAGCGTAATTCAGCGTAACAACACATCATAAAAATAAAATTAATGAAATATATATATATATATATATATATATAGAGAGAGAGAGAGAGAGAATATGTAATATATATTATAAGCAACCTGAAAAATAATTAAGGAAATAATTAAATTAAATTGTATGAATTATGCATTCATAATGTGATTATTACCTTTATTATTGTTCGAGTCTCTAAAGCACATTGTTTAGGATTAAATAAAATACGATAATCGTATATTATAAACTGGTATTCCGTACATATTAAGAATTTAATAAAATATAATATATTATATTATAAATAATATAATATAATATATTCGATAAAAATCTGAAACCACAATTAAAACAATTAATAAAATCATTAAAATTTACATTTATATTAAATTAATATTATTTATATTTTATTATTCTTGTAATTTCAATCATTTTTTCATTTCTTCATCATATGTATTAGACTCTAATGATAATCATTTTTAACAAGTTATATATATTATAATATTATTTATTATCCAAGTAAGTAGGTTAGATTGGTTCAAAGAACAAAACGTTTTTTGGACATAATACAATTTACGATTTAAATTCATATACCCACAGTTTTAAAACACAAATACACAAATACCTATACTATACTAATGTAACTCGCGAGACTGAATGAATAGCATCGAATTAGATATATTTTTGTTTTACCGTATACACAACACATAATTCGTTTGAGTCGAACGTCCCGTCGTGCGTCTATACTATATTACAAATACAAAGTTGCAGGCCTTTATAATAATATGTGGATGAACATCGATCATAGAATGTTTCATACACATACATACACACACACACACATACATCTAAATATAAATTTTGTTCAAATTTAAATAGTTAAGCCAAATATTAAATTTTTCTACTGCAATACATTACTGTGCGTAATTTCTATAATATATTAATATCATTGCCAGTTGTAGTGTGTTTTTGCAGGGTCACTGATAGAAAGATTAATGGGTCTATATTAAACATATATATATATTTATATATATACAGAGTAACCAGAACTTTTTTTTATAAAAATAATTTAAATAACATTGAAAACGTATATATACCTATTTCCACCATTTTTGTAATGTAAACTTTTTATATCACTATATATTGAAAAATAAACAATTTCTCTGGTTAAGAACACAGTAATCCAGCTTTAGAACACATACATATTATTGTTGTACTACACACATCTCACACGTCACATGAGGCACACCTAAAAAAATTGTCTTGTTTCGAATCCCCAACAGGTCGTATTTGTATATTAATACATACAGTGATGCCCACACACACACACACACAGTTATGGGATTTATTGATCACCCTATCCCGAAATATAAACCATACTATACATATAAATATATATATATACCCTACATATGCGCTTTCACAAGTTTTCCAAATGCGTATACCACCGCAATCCTCTTTTGGAGTCCGGCCATAAATCCGTTTCCATAACCACGACAACGGCGGCGTCGTCGTAGTCGCGGTTTACTTGCTCACTAATAGGGTATGGACATATAAATTAATACAATATTCCCACAACGTCCATCGTCCGTCAAGTATAAATCAAGTTGGTATATTATACGACTCAATACGAGTTTGAAGTGGAAAAATAAATAAATAAATAGGTACTATTCGTTTTCACGATTGTTGTGTACGACTATTAATGTATAACTATATACATACCTATATTATATTATATTATATTATTATATTTATATATGATGGTTATTGGCTGCGGCGGCGGTGGTGGACATCACAGCGGTGTAATAATACCAGTCGCGGACGGCGGGAATGTTACTCGGAGCGGAAAAAAATGGAAAATAATATTTATATAAATAAAAAAAAAATCGTAAAATAATAAATAAATATAACTAAGAACAACTACAAATAATTATTAAACTCGCGACTCGACGATTTATTGCGTTTATTTTCTTTTTTTTTTCTTTTCATGTTGCCTTTCGCGGTTAATTGCTTATTATTATATAGGTACCTCCACATTATATTAAACGGTGTTTTAAACGTTCGCAAATGACGTGCAAATAATGTACAACGTCGTTATAATAAACCATCTTGTGCTCGACATAATAGTAGTATGCCGACGTCTCTGCTGTTGCCGCCGCCAACGTTTATACGTATATATACATTATTTATGTGTACCTACCTATATTTATACATATAGGTTGCCACTGAGCAGAACTGGTTGCGTGTGTACCTATGTTAAATATTGGAAAATTAAATCGAAATCATGTTTTTTTACTACCAATCAATTTTAAGTTTTGACGAAATTGTTAAAGCCGTTTCGAAGAAATATTGAATTTCGCGGTGATATAATTTGGTTTTAAAGTTATTGAGTTTACAATAAAATAACAAATTGCAATTTAAAAATATACATTTAATGCGTACGTGTTAATATAATATAATATAGGTATATATATATACCAACTATACCCAGTTATACCTACTGATAAAATATGATATATGCGCCCTTCAATATAATCGATAAATACATTATAAAGAGTACACGATAAAACTTATTCCAGTGAGTTTTTAGCATGCTTATTTTGATAGGAGTTCAATATGCGAATATGCGATATGCCTATATAATATATTACAACTATATATTATCATAATATTATTACTTGATAATAAAAATGGTTTTATAATACCAACATAATATGCGTGACGTGTGTAAGTACCTAATAATAATAAAAATTATAATAAAATTTTAACTCCATTGTATACGTATATATTATATGGTATATTAGTAGTATATCTACAAAATGACCTCATCATTTGATTTAATTAAAATTAACTGTTTAGATAAATAAATTCGTTTTTACTATATACTTTTTTAATATATTATAAAGTGACGTTTAAAAATAGTAACACTTATTTTAATCAAATAATTATAAAAATATTTTTATTTTTTATTTACCTAATGAAATAATAACTATAAATTATAATAATTTAAAACATTTAAGTTATTAGTTTATTACTTATTTAATACCTATGTAAAATGATTATTATTACAAATTTGGCTTACCTTCTATTATAATTATAATAGTATGTGCACCTAGATATGCAAATTGGCCACGTGGTAGAATCTGCATGTATTATAAGAATGTGCAGTATCTAATAGATCAAACAGTGAACAAACTATTCTGAAACAAATAAATACCTATTAAATTAGTTATATGTATATAGAACATAATATATATTGTATTTATAATACATACTCGATTAGTATTTTAACGAATAATACTTATTACATAATAATTGTACTTGTAAATAATAACATTATATTAGGTATATATAACGAAGTAATTCATTGACAGTACTTATCTACCTACCTAAGTACCTACATATAATTTATAAATCTACGCCGGTTTGTTTATAATCATTTATTATTTTACATTTCAAATGGCTTGTAGTTGTAGCCTGTTGATATATTACCGACTACAATAAAAATGTTTTAAATTATAATATATAATTCTTATTTTTTGATATATAATATAATATATAGATACCTATTTATTAGCCTTTTATTGTCATATTCTCATATATAACCTATCATTAAATTATAGAACAGATAATTATCCTACAAAATATTTATTTTAATTTTGGTGATATAATCAAACAATAATCAACGTCATTTTTTAAATTCACATAAAAGTAACAAAATGCCTATAATATACTGTATATTATGTAATATACAAATTAATAAATTATACAATACAATTGTAAACACAACACAAAACGTTATTTACGTACAATTTTATGAAATCAGTATAAAAATATTTATACATTTATCGGTTGAATAATAAGATGGAAAGAAGTTTATCGAAATAGGTTATTATATGTATTGAATTCAGCACGTTGGCGTTATCTAACAGGGTTTTAGCAATTATAATATTTATTATATATTACGTTTTTGGTTTTCAGTGAGATTAATAATTGATTACTACACTCTATAATATTATTAAAAAAATATATGAGTACCTCCTACATATTATAGTATTATAGTACTTATTATCATATAATTTTTATTATTTTAATACAACATACCATATATATATATATATATATATATCTTAAATGCATCTTGTACAAACAAATTATATTATTAATGACAACGGTATAAACTTTATAGTAAAAATTAATATTCGTGATTATTAATTTATTATCTGATAATTTTATATACCTATTATAGATTCAGATTTATACGAAATTTATGTTGCAAAATTTAAAAATCTCAAGGGATTGAATATAGAACACAAGGTATTATGTTACCGCCACTATTTTTTTAATACAAATGTTTCTAATCGCTTCAAATATGTATGTAGTATATAGACACACCACAAACAAGTAATTTTCAATTAATTTAACATCAAATTAAGTATAAAATAGGTAGTGCATTATTATTTTCCATAATAAACATCATAATATTCGCTACAATAAATTGTATACACAACGTAATACACCTTAACACGCGGTTAAATATAATAAATGGATTCAAAATCAGAAATATTATGCGATTTAGTGGTCACAAAAGGATTTATAATATAGACTCTGAGCGCGAACTGCCAATAGATTTCCTGTGTATAGAGAATTCGATGAACCTATCGAGTGCGCTGTAGTTAAAACAATAATAATTATAATAAGTCCATTCGCAGTGTTGTCGAATCAAATCCGACGGCTACGGCTTATAATAATATTATATATTCGATTAATACTGTGTAGTTATATAATGACATTACAATGCCGGGTATTGCCTTTATAATTTGTCGCGTTCCCGCGTTTTTGCTATATAACGCGAAATCGAAATGAATTATTGATGAACCATGTGCAGAGGCTGAGCTTTGTTTTAAGAGTAGTATACCTATAATATTACATAATTATTGCGCGCGTTTAAAAGCCCAAATCGCGTATATTTATGTGGATATGATGTGTTTCGACGCATATGGCGTGCATATTATAATATATAGGTAAATGTAGTAAAATTTTCGTAATCCGGTCATGTATCAAAGGGCTGTTATACGGTGTGTGTTTGTGTGTGTGTGTGTGTGTACAGGGTGAGCGACGGATTATGTTACAGAAATAATAGATATCATATTGAAAAGGTATACGTAATTTTTGTAACATTAAATTCTGATCATCCTGTATACATAGGTGAACGTCACGTGATGCTGCACCGAGACCGAGGACCTTTTTCCGACCGCGTGTGCGTTTTGGCTAGAGGTCCGGAAGGAAGGAAGGAAATGACCCCAATTATATACGACGAGCAGTGTATATATAATATAATAATAATATGTACCTATATTATATTTCTCGTGTACGTATATATATATATATACTGCATTTCAGTAGGTACGTCGAGAAATATCGCGGATTTTCTGAAAATATGGACGTGTACAATATGAGGAATATATTTTATACTCGTTGGGTGTGTTGGCATAGAATATGTTCGTGATAAATATTGCGGGCAGGTCGAATCGGCGCGGGGCCGAAAAGTTTTGCGCGCCGTATTAGGTATATATTATTATTGTTGTTGTTTTAACGTCGACGGGGAAAAACGGGATTTACGTTTAGACGACAAAATATTATTATATCGCAACTGACCGGTAGTTTTCGTGGGGAGTTTTAAGTACGAATACGAGCAAGTGCGTGTGGGGTCCTTTTGGTGTTTAGCAAACAGTCTTATCGTTTATATGCGCGGTATTCAGTGTACATAATATAATAATATATAATTATATTTATTGTACATATTTATAATATGTCATATTATTGTGTACACGAGAGTGGACAACGCGTTTGGACCACGATAACGGTCGCCGCTTCCGCAACGCCCGAAATCTAACGCGAGCATTAGAATAGAATATATATGACTTGTATGCGTAATATTGCGTATTATTATTATTATTATAATTATAGTGACCTGATGTTACCAGTTAATAGTTTGTAGTTATTCTGTGCTATGGAATTTTGTATTAATTATTTTTTTCAGAATGTACAATATAATATGATATAAAAAAATATTGAATGACTTATATTGTATTGTAAATCGATTTTATTTTACACTTTTTACTTAGGTGTTAATTTACATATCTAGTATATTATGTACCTATCATATAATATGAATGTATTAAATTATATTATAAACAAAAAATGTTTGCTATTAAATATTAAAGCCGTTTTGATATTTGTAAGGATCTCCGCTTATGATGATCAATAAATAGTGTTACAAAAATAACAGATTTGTTCAAAACATATGTATGTGTTTCCACCATTTATGTTACATAAATTTCTAATCACTCTGCAAAAGGTACATTTCAAATGTAAATAAAAGAAAATATATATTAAATTTCAGTTTGAATTATTTTGATTCGTGTACCCAATTAATGTATTTATATATTTTTTTTATTTAGACAATATAGATTAATGTTTTCCGTAGAGTTGTAAGCGAATTAATGAAAAATAAAAGAGACCGAAAATTAATATACATATATATTTAAAATAATACTACGAGATTCCCATGAAATGTAATTTATGAGATCTTTGTACTACTAACGCACTAAGCCTGCGGTGTTTGCCATAATCAAAACTTTTAAAAAAATGATTAATGTGTAAAACATTACGTATTTTAAATTTTAAAAGTATGCGTGTGGTATCATAACGCACAAACCGTTTGCCGATTTAGAGACCAATTGTATAAAAATTTATTTTGACCAATTTACCGCGTGTATATTTTTACTCTATAATATAAACATAAATTATTTACAAGTAGTAATTTAATTAATTTATTCTTTGACTGAATCATACATCAATACTTGATGAACAGTGTATCAATAATAATAATTATAATTACAATCCTATTTGCCTTGGCACGGTATGAGTAATGAGTAATAACAGCGTTCTAAATATTATGACAATATACGACCGTTTAGAATAAAGAAACACGATTGGTTTACGACTATAAAATGATCATGGATACTAGATTTAACACGTGATACATAAATGTTTGTAGATATACTATTATAGGTATACGCATATGTGTAATATATATAGTGCGCCACATAGGATTAATAATTGTTTAATAACTTTTAATGCGCTTCCAAGTTTACACTGATTAATTATTCCATTCGTTATCTTTAATTTTAAAACAATAATAATACATTATTTTATTAGTTTTGTTTGGTGTTTATAAAAATTAGGTGTTAATGTATATTTCGTGATACTTAAAAATATGAAAACTGTAATTACTATTAAGTGTTATAAATGTAAAATAATCTCGTTCTCCTTGATCGAGTCTATAATGCAGAATCGTTACGATATAATTTTCTCGTATATTAAATTAACATTTTAGATTTATCGATAATTAAAAATTATAAATGTGATATAAGGCGATATTTATATATTATATACTATATTAGGTGCATAATACTCATCCTGCGTTTCGTGAAAAGTTACTCTGCGGTTGTGAACAATTTTTTTTAACCAGTTTTTATACAATTTCATCTGATATCCACAAGTGATATTAACAATTTTGCGGTTACGTAGAATAATAAGTTACTATAATTTTAATAATTGTTAGGCACATTGTAACGCGAATTTAAGTGAAAAATGAAAACTTTTGTTTTTTTTTTTTATAATTTACAGTAGATATCTGATTTAGATACATATTTTGTATGCATGTGCGTGAAATAAATATGTGAATAATGCGTTAAAGAAAAATATATTAAATACAATTATAATATATTACTGTATAATATAGGTACCTATAGGTGAAAATGAAACGCTGCGGTAACATTGTCGTTATGTTGTACACAAGCGTAATATATTTACGGACATTTATGCACGAATGACCTATGTGCAGTGTGGGTGACGGTGGCGGCAACGATGGCTGTAGTGGCAGGGTTCACATCAGCACGCTTTCGGGTAAGGGGATGTTAACCTACCCTTTAAGGGGGTAAAATGGCAGGGCTTGGCGGCGTGCAACTACCGGACGGATATTTAGCATGCCCAGGAGACCCGTTTAAATCAATATAAGAAACCCTCTTATAACATGTATAAACATATACAAACATACATACATAATATACGTACACATCTTCCAGCGAGTTGTGGAGTATATGATATGATATAATATGTAAACTATTTATTATCACATTGCCGTCCGCGCTGCAATATAGTATAAAATGCGTTTTAACGGTTTTTTTCTTTTGTTAATAAGCTAATAATAGAAGATATTAAACAATTAATTGATTTTTAATGGTTTAGCAAACGTTAACATTGCGCAGAGTTCGGTAATAATAATAATAACAAACTGTATAAACTTACCGCGGTTTGATAACTCGGATGATGGACCGTACAAAATAATCGAGACGATGATGTTTCTGCTGTGGACGCGCGCTACGAAATGCGACGCGTATACCGCGTTACGCAGGGCTGTGTCGTATGGTATACAATATATAATATGGTAGGTAACCATACGTGGGTACGTGCACTGTCATCGGCATTATTAAACACATACCGGGTAATAAATAATAAAGTGAAAGTTTCCAAAGGTGAAACTCGTTTCGGCAGCCCTTTGTTTGCCTTTTTGGACACCCTCAGGTATATACGCACGTACCTATATATTTATATATATATTCGCATTACAATAGGCACACCCAGGGACGCGGCCATGATGCCACAGTATATATTTTATACCTATGTACGGACATATCCCTAACCTCGAGACCCGTTGACAATAATGCTTATAACATCACATATATGCATAGGGACATTCGCAATTCTGTACGCTCCACGACCACCACCGTCTGAGCGACTCCGACTAACCAAACAGTATACTGTAGTTAGGCCTTGAGTAGCGTGAAATTTGTTTTGTGAAGAAAAAATAATCGTTTTCAAATCCGGTAGCAAATATTTCGACACATTTTTTTTTACTTTATATATATTCGCCACTGGACGTCTGTTATTATACACTGTATTTTTGTGGTAATTTTCAATCAAAATAATGCGTAAGATTTTTTTTTATGCGATCGCCTGTATGTTTAAATTTTACACGCCAAAAATGAATCCTGCCGGCTTGCCGCGTTCAAGCATAAAGTGTGTTCCGGTGCGTAATAATATATGATATATACCAAAATACACAGCTAATATTTGACCATATACCTGTATTATAGATTATATTTCATAACTATATAACAGAGTGATTAGTATGTATATTACAGCTTATTCAATTTTATAGCAAAAATATTATAGGTAGTTTGATTTTTAAATTTTGATCTTCTAAATAGTTAAATATTAATTATTATAATTTTTCATATTATACATTTTTACTCTTACTCGTTACTTCCATGTTAAAATTAAAATATTTTGATTATTTCGTATATACATATTATAATACTCGTTTACCAAATTTTGCTGCATTTCCAGTATAATTTTTTTGAGTGTGACATATATGTATAGAATATTACAAAACAAGTTCTCCTATAATAATATATTAGGGCATTATAATAATTATTATATCCTACGGCAAAATATTTTCGGATAGACACATAAACGTTAAATATATATATATATATATATTATAGATATTAAAGTTGTTATATAATATTTAATGAGTCATATTTTAACTACCGACTGTTTAACGAAAACCCATGTATTCAGTACGACAAAAATTATATTAATAAGTTTTCATTAGATTAATATTTAAACATATACTAGATATTTACAAATAAATGTATTGTAGAATGTGATGAACAACAGACCCCTGTGGCAAGGTAAACACGTAATAATGAAAAAAAAAATTGTAGTATAATACACACAACACATAGGTAATACCTAACGTATAGTGGCGTAGCCAGGACTTTGGATTGGGTGAGGGGAGCACAGTAATAAAAAATACCTAATTGTAAATGTGTATGAATTATGAGTGTCAATGCAAATAAATGGAATTCCAAAAAGTTATACAACATTTGAGTTATGATATCAAATAATATCTTATCATGTTCTATATATTCTTTTATTTTCTATGAAAAATGTATGATACAAAAAACATAGTAATATTATATATATTACTTATAAAGTTATAACTATTTGAACTTTGAAGGTCCAGTAATATTAAATACTATTTTAGGAAGAGGGATAATCCAGAGGCTACACTTTCTTTGGAAATCAAAAGGGAATCTCTATTTTTTTGTTATAACATGAAATTCGTATTACCCTTTGTATACCTGTATATAGTGTGCAGTACTAACTATATTTAAAGAGATATTTTTATACAAACAAAACGTATTGGAAATATTATATTTGAATTATAATATAAAACTCGTGAAAAACATCACGAGCGTTTAGTGGGTATAGGTATATGCGTATGGGGTGGTTTGGCGGAAACTATATCGTTATAGTCGTTACGTCGAGTACATAACCTGCGTGCTAGTATTATAATAATGTTAAAAAAATAATAAATAATAATGTCACGCAATTAATAATTTTAACGATTATTCATTTTTTTTTTCATTCTACCGCGTGGCTGTTTTGAAATTATTTTAATGTATTATAATATCACATCATATTTGTAGATATAGGTATAGTTTTGGTTATCCGCGCGCGAACTGAATATTATAGTTTTTTGTTTTACAAACTCGTTTTTGTTCTCCGATGGGGGTGGGAGAATTATACTTTGGGCAATACATCACCGGTAACATCTCAATTAGAAAGAAAGAGGATTCGTCCGTGGTTTTTTTTTTTCGTCCCTCTCTGCCACTGCCACAATAACCGCAGCACCGTATACGTATGGCGCGCGCGGTTAAAAGTCTCCGTGCGCGTAATATATATATATACTATAGGGTTTGATGCATGGCCTCGCGTCCCGCCCTCCCACGACCAACCATTTGTGTTGTACCGAAACTAATTTCTCTTCGCGGACAGAGTTGCACACGTGTATATAGATATATACAGAAAAAGGACGATGAAAAAGTTTAGAACTCAACAATTCGCGGGAAGGAAAAAAATAAATGTATATATAGTCACGGAAAAATAAAGATAGATATCGTGCGACGATATTTTTTCTAATAACGACGGAAAAAAATTAAAATTCTTTCCATAACATAGCTATGGATAGTTATACTATAGTAATTGTAGATTCTAATAACCGCATGAGGAATGTTTGCGTGTTTCTGGTGGTAGGAAAGAGAGGGGTTGAAAAAGTAGAAACGTTTGTGATTTATTTTCGTCCTATACGCGAACCGAAACTTATTTCAGAAAAACGGAGAAAAAGAGAGAGAGAGAGTGATAGAGAGCCCCTTTGGTATTGTGCCCAGATTACGCCAAATTGTACGCGTAGACGTGGGGCAATAGAACATCTTTTTCGCGAATTTACTACGGTATTATTACATTATACGGAGTGATTGCTGTGATTATAGAGACTCGTAAAATCTAATACTCCAGTATATATATAGGTAGTTTTTTTTTCGACTCTATATATAAATTTAGAATGAACTGGCTATAATATATAATATGTAGTTTCTCTCCTAGAATTCTTATACTGTATAAGCAACAAATAAGTTATATCATCGCACTTTAATATTATAATAATATATTACACTGTATAGTACAACAATGGATGGGTATATATGAGGAAGACTATAAGTATAGACGTTTTCAATGTTATCTTTATTATTTTTCTAACGTAATATTCTAATCATCCTGTATTCTGTATATATATATATAAACTATTATATATACTGACAAGTGTGTCTTAATATTATTATTGTACGTGTTTCGATGGTTGTTCGCCCTTATTCTGTGGGTATCACACTTTTGATCCAAGCAATTTTCGTGTGAAACGTGAGTTTATACAAGTATTATATATATCAATTGCAATATTTATCGTAGAAAGGTATATTATATATTATATATATAAACCATACTCGTTTTTATTATCACGGCGGGATATTATCATTATATTGTTAGTGATATTTTGTAATACTATAATATATAGAGGTAGGTACTAGGTGCCTATATATAAGAATGAGGAAGATATATCATTCACAGTCTGTATATCACGCAAAAATATGCAGCAACCGGTTTTTCTTTTAATCTTTCACCTTCCTATCCTTTCATATTAAACTAATATTGTCAATTAAAACCAACTAACATTTTTTTACTATCCGTGTGTGTCTATAAAATGTAGATATTGACCAAACACTGTTGTTATTTTGGTTTTAAAATATTTCACAGTTAGTGACATCGTCAAGTTCCACGTATAATATATTTAGTAATCTAGGAATGACTGAAGGAAAAAGAAAAGCAATTTAATTTACAATGCACACATTTGTTCAAATTATATATATATATATATATTAACTAGGTGTCATCGTTGTAAAAAAGTACGGTGAAAACGAAGGTTTCCGTTATCCGCGAATACTTGTTGGAATTAACTCCGGGGAGTAATAGTTTACATTGCACCATAATAATATATAATATAATAAGAATAAGAATAATAATAGTAATAATATACATGATGTTGGTGGTTACGCGATCTCGTCTCGGAAAATTATTGTCGAAAAAACGTTGAATAAACGCGGCAAAGTGGCGATAAGACAAACCGCACAATGCCCTGTAATGGATTCGTGTGTATACATAATGAGCAGAGTACTCACAAAAGGAGCTGCGATAGGCGCATTGAAAATATGAGTGAATAACTCAAAAAAGAAATATAATATATATAAATGAAAACCATACTTGCACACACATATATTAAACACCGCAAAGGGGGTTCGGGCATGCATTTTTTCCTTCCCACCCACCACCATCACAGGGGTTCGCGATTTATCGCCGGCCAGATAAAAACTGCACGGTAAATCATCGTGGATACACAAAAGGAGCTTTTTACTTTTTTTAAACGATTTAATTTTTTCTCCACCTCTGCTTCTAATTTTATTTCGCCTTTTTTTCGCGCGCTCGCACGATAAGAAGATTTTTTTTCTAACGGGCCCTTAATAAGTCGACAACGAGTCACCCGCTATTACAATCGTACATATATTATATAGGGTGATAAAAATTTCTAATTACAAAAATGGTAGAGATAACATAGAAAACGTATATGTATCACTTTGCACCGTTTTTCTAACACGAAATTCTGATCCACCCTGTATAAAATATATAGAAGTAAAAAAAAATACTCTAAGGTGGTTGCAAGATCGGTGATCTTAATTGCCTGTTCTTTGCCCCGACCACCTCCGCCCACCGAACGTGACTGGGACAGAGGATAGTTTCTGTGTGTGCACTATATATATATAGGGGAGGTTATTTTTCAAATGATAAACGTCACTACCCCCTCATGCACTACATATATATAGTCACTAATGGAGTTCACTGTTAAAATAATTATTACTACCACCCCTTAAATGCCCCGTCCTTCATCCCGGCATCTTCGGAGGACGCAGGGCAGTCTTTTTCCGACGGGGGATTCGCTCGTATTCTCGTCCCGCTCCGCATTTGTGTTTAATATATATATATATATATATATACGGTAAAACGACATTAATCTTGGGCCGTGTCGCTTTCCGGCATTCCGGATCGTAATTCATTTTCGCCTCAGGGTAACAGCAGTGCGTATAAAGCGTAGTGCTAAAAGAAAACTAGCTGTATGAAATTTGTACCGCTACCGCCGCCGCGGTCTTGTATAATGGAGAAACACGTTTATATATATAATAAGAGAGACCTAATTTTCTATATAATATATTTTATACCCGAAGTTGGTTTTCGAAATTCGATCAAATATTATATGCAAACCGGGCCGGAAGAGTATGCCAAAAATGGTCCTTTAATAATTGTATATACCCGCGCGTACACCATCTATATTGTATACACAAACATAATTTAGTTTATGCTTATAAATACACGAACAATCATACAGAAATTGGGTTTTCAATATTTTACCATGTATATATTGTGTCTACTTAAAAAGAAAAAAACATTAATAAATTTAAATGATAATGGTTTTTGAAAATAAGTAACAGACTAATGCAGTAAACTTATTTAGATAACTTATTTATTATTAACCGTTGATCTAACTGATCTAATATATATTTAAAATTAATTTTATGGTTAGGTATATATCGTTGTCAACTATGAATATATAGGTAATCGTATTATATTATATATATTTATTATACGTCATATAAAAGGAACCACTGCATGATGTATACATAACTTTTATAAAAAGTAGATATAGTAGATTACTACATATATATATATATATATATATAAAGTATTAATTATTTTATCGTATAATATATTATACAGGGTGATCAACATTGTATATTGCATTTTTTTTTTCAATTTCATATATGAAATAAAGAAAAATGTACATATACTAATATACAAAATATACATAAAAAAAAAAATTACAAAAAAGTAAAAATAATCCAATAAAATTTGAAACATTTAGTAGTTCAATTTTTATAAAACTATTTTTAAGGGAACAACATTTGAAATGAAATAGTAACTTTAATTTGTAATATTTTATTTTATTTCTGTAACATGTAATTTTAATCACTCTGTATAGACCTATTTATTTAAATTTAAATTGTTACATATCGCATCGTACGGTCATCATTATACGTTATTATATTAATATATAAACGGCTACAGGTTACAACCGCCCACCGCGGAGAACCCCTACAAGACGTGAATACGTGATTATCGTTTATGATTTGTATAATATGCTATATAATAATAATAATAATACATATTTATTCTATATCAGATTTAGACTCGTTTTCGGTCAGTGAAATTATTGAGAACGGGCTGTATTTCGTGTACAATGGCAAGAAGTTTATAATTATAAGCGGGGCAATAGTCAAGCCATTGATAATATAACAAAACAAAAACTAAATATTTTTAACTTAACGCGTATATACGCACAAGATGCGAGGATGGCCGCAGGACGACCAACAAATAATTTATCCGTCCGAGTTGCATGATTTATCTGACGCCCGACATATATATACGGCAGGCCCGCCCTTGGTTTTTTGTGGGACTCATACGCATATGTATATATTAAAATTTAAAATAGGTTTTTTTAAATAGGAATAAAAAATAATATACAACATTGACGAGTTTACGAGCAACTATCATATATATATATACCGTTTGCTGGTCTGTATAAAAATGGGGAAATAAAAACGTATTATAATAAATAGCGCCAATCCCGCGTACCTTATACTGAATATAATGAAATGAGTACGAAACGTGTTGAAGTTTTTTATCAAAATATTACTATACAATTAAAGTCAGGTATCAAAAACGAGAGTTGAATCATAATTCATAAAATGGTATCCAAGTTAACAATATTATTATTATAACTCGGTTAAATTAAGTTAAATAATTAAGAAAGTTTAATTTTAACCTCATCAAAAATATTTTTTTTTAAATATCTGAAAACACATTATAACTAATTATTTAAACTCATTGTTTCTTAAGTATTTACTATATTTAATATAATATTTGAATAAGTTATAAATCTAAATGTAATTAGTGAAAAATGAAAATTAACTTAATTTTGATTTTTTAACTCGTTCATATTCCTGAATTCTGTATATTTCTACATATTATATCTACCTCTTTAATTTGGTTTTATAAAGATCGCATCCGGTATTTAAATGTTAAGTTTATAATATACTATACACTGTTAGTAATTATACCATTTACAGATACATTACATCGCCCAACTTTCGATATTTATATAATAATATAAAATACACACAATGGCAACGATATCATGTATGTAAAGTAAATCTAATCAGCATATCTATAACTTTATAATCACGTAGTAAATATATATACAATACTACGTGTTTCGGTCTATAAACAATCATAATTATTTTAGTGATAGTTGATGACAGTTTTGTATAAAATCGGTGTAATACGTGTTTATGAGCATTGTTATATTTTTATATTATTTATTTTACAGTAGTCTCATAAAATTTTTGAAGGCAGCTGCAGCTTAAGAGTGAGCGAGAAAGATATATAATTACAGAGTGACGACCGATGGCTATCAAACATGGCTGCGCACAGCAACGCGTAGTCGAATCGTACATTTTTTTTATTTCTTCACTTTCATCGTTTTTGGTCGCAATTTTCGACTATAATCATTTCACCAATGTAAAAAATAACAATAATAATAATTTAAGATTGATATCTATAATGAAATTCGATTATACATTGGTATAGTAGCTGTTAATTAGGTATTATGTAGTACTTATTGTTTTGGAGTATAAAAGTTGATTTTCGAAAAAATAAAACTGAATATAATACTTACCCAACGAACAAATTTTTATGTACGAACAAATAATTCTCATTTTATGCAAAGACTCGAACACAATAATATACTAATTAATGAGGTATAATAATTATCATTGGAATCTATTTGAGTTTTAAAAGTATTTACACGTGCATATATTTTAATGTAATACTATTATTGTGAGAAACTAAAGACATGTACATTGCATTAGATTTAATTAAATAAGACATCGTTCGTGCGGTTGTGTACAGTATAACTATACAAAGATCTGAGAGTGTATTCGGTTACTGGTTACCGTGGGCAGTGTACTGCAGGGAGCGCGATGTACCGCGATTGTACATGTCGGCTACCATAAGGCCCGTTCACACTGTTGTAATTTCGTAATTATTTCACCACAGTCTCTCGCATCGTCATTAATTTAGAACTATTTTTCGCGTACTTATATTCTATTCGTATAAACCGCCGCCACAGTTTTAACGATAAATCATCGTACTTCAAAACGAATAACGTATTGTACGGATTACGGGGACCGGGGGACGCTTAGCTTCGTTAATAAGGTTCGCATTTATATATTATAATATACGTCCTTGGAACATGACGTGGGCGGACTATTTGACTACGATAAAAAAAAAAAAAATTAAAAAAACACAACTTTGCCACGTCAACTCCGCCATTCCGTATGATTTATATTATAATTTTGCTTTGCTTTGCATGTCTGGCGGCCTATGTCCTATTTGCTATCCCACAAACGAGATACCTTTTCTAGCCGTACAAATGTGTAAATATTGAACAAAACGGTTTAACACTATAGAGATCGTCACGAAAAAAATATCTAAAACTATATCTACATAATAATTATTGTACATTCAGCCGTTCGTAATGCGAATATGTTATTTCAATATTGGGACGTAGACTTATACATAACATACGCAATGATTTTATCGTATCTTTTATTTTACTGGTATATCGTAAACGCGCTATAATATGTATTAAGTAAAATTATTATTACATTATTATTGTAATTGAGACACGGCATAATATTATATTATTATACAGTAGAATTCGTTGTCGGCGGTCAGGCGCACACAATGGTTTTCGGAGATTTATCGTTTTAAAAGACATCGAAATAATTTACGTGGAAACAAATAAATTACACAAGCGCGGATGGGACCCCCTTCTGCCGCTCGCCGCTCCGCGCGTACCGATCGACGACGCCAGCGGAGGGTTTGTCTTAATTTTGGACTACACGCGGCGGCGACGGCGACGGCGATTGCTCTTCTGCCGATGCTACTCATCCTGCTCGCGCTGCACACGACCTTTACACGCGTATATATATATATATATATATATATTATACACACTTACCACCGCGGCATATGGCACACAGCACGCCCACTACTCTCTTTCTTTCTACAATATATAAAAATGCAGAAAGAGAGATATTATTATGTAGGTATATTTAATATTTATATATTATCATAATGGCACTCGCTTTCACACATACGTACATTCGTTATGTTATTGTACCATATATATATATATAGACCCGAAAAAAATAAACCGATATTTTTCTCTCTTTCACCTGGTACCTGGTACCTATATATATATATATATATATATACGTATACACAATACGTGCGAATATTACGTTTTCTCGACAGTTGTTCGCTGACGTTAAATGCCATACACATATACCTATATACGCAGCCGGACGCGCTAAATCATGTACACGTATTATACACTATATAATATACAAACCATCATTTAAGCATATACGGTATTATGCCTTAAAATTGCGTATCCATCATCAAAAAATAACGATATAAATTGAAAATATTAATTAACGGTGCAGACATCATCAAGATGGCCGCCAAACCGCTAAACGCCTCCTGCACCATGTCGCGGTTCTGCAACATGGGTATTGTGGATAGATATATATTATAAATAATAATGATTAGTTTTTTTTATATAATTGTGTATGATACAAACATAATAATAATGGAAAAATTGCATATAATATTTATACTATACGCTTTCTATATGTTAAATACATTATACGAGATTTTATATAATAAAAAAACGTGATGATAAAATAAGTAAATAATAATATATTACGAGTGTACACGAAGGAAAAATGATACGACGATCACTCTGTATACAATACCTATATATATATATATGACATATGTGGCAATCATATAAGCGCTCTGATAAATAATTTACGAGCATTGTCGTTTTCGAAATTTGTGGGTCGTTATTGACGCCAGTCGCGTAGAAAATTACGCGTGAACATCACGGAATCGCAGATATAAAAAATTGTACGCGTGTATCGAGGAGATTGATTGGTGGTGCACGGGTGGTATATTATTCGTGTATATATTACGAACATGTAACTAATATACGGTATTCATTTACATATTAATATTATAAGTTAGTATATCCAAACTTGTTAAGTATTTAAATAAATTTATTTAGATATTTTTTTTAAATATTTGGAGTAATTTTCAAACACTATTATGGTAATATTTTTAATTATTTTCAAAAATCTATCCAAGTAATTTTATTTAAATACTTTATAGGTGGAAATTTTTATTATTATTTTTTATTACCAATTATTTAAATACATACTATCATTAGAAGTAAGACAATTTTAACATTAGTTTTTAATAAAACTTTATAGACTATTTTATTGAATTTCATCTATTTTCTAGAAAAATAAATGCGTATTCCTGATGTACAACATTAGCCGTTTTTTGAAAAACATTGAACATATACAGTTAAATTAAATGAAAATAAAATCATAATTAAATTTAAAAGTTAATAAACCTTTTAATATTGCATATTATACGAGTATTTATAGAATATTTAAACAACTCTCAAAATAATAAAATACGAGTATCGCATTGAAACTAAAACGGCGTTCAGTTATATTATTAGTCATTGTATTATTTTGTGCCTCTTTCATACTATTCTTAATATATTTATAATATTATATATTGTAATTTGTGCGGTATGCCGATTTGAATTTATAATTTAAGTAAGCTAGTTATAATAATAGTTAGTGTAATAAGTTAGTAAGTTAATTTAGTGACTTTGTGTTAGCACCTCATTACCTATTAGATGTAATAAATAGTTGAATGTGCGATAATAATAATAATAATGTAAAAGAAAAGGAGTTCAGTTACATTGAAAAGTTTAAAAAAACATTTTAAAGTTTTAAAGTGTATAGTGTATAGTTACTAATAATTTTACCTAAAGTATGAATTAAAATTCAACAATTAAAATATAAATATTATGTCCGATCATAAACGATATAACAGTATAGATACTAGGTCAAGATCTAATTAAAAAAAATAAAACATTTGGCTTAAAGTAACCTATAAGGCTATAATATAATATATTTTATAATTAATAAGATATAACTTATACAATTATTTATTAACAACATGTGTAAACAATTAATTTTATCTTTATTAAAATACATTTTTAAATGTGTTTTTGTACAAGTATGAGTATACTTATATATGTCTTGAAGAAATACGATAGTCTATATACTATAAAACATGAATAATAATATATAATATTCCTCTGCCGAATGATATATTATGTTTTATGTTTATATTCAATACTGTATAGTATAATAACCTACGATCATATTATATATTCGTATATATATATTTACTATATAGGTATATTATATGCACAAAGTATTGGTAGATATGAAAAACATCATATTATAATATTAATATGATTCGTTGAAACCTGTTTATATAAACAATAATATATAATATTATGTACGTTGTAAAAAGTAAAAACACCCGATAATAATGACAATAAATCATAACGTAACTAATAATATTATATACGTGGTGTCTAAAAATTTAAAACCATTCGAATTTCCAATATAAAATATATTATCATTTATATTAATATATTTATTGATGTATAGAAACATGAAATTAAAAGTATGTGAACAACAATAATTATCGGGGTTATATTGTTTTATAATTATGATGCCAAGTGCCTAAAATCGATATATATATATATATAATATTTGAATGTAAACTGTGCAAGTATATAAACAATACGTGTATACATTTTTGAACGCCCACGCGACGTCGGCGTATATAGACCGTTATGCATCCATAAGTCATTTACCGGCCGGAGTAATTTATTTTATATTATGTTATGAAAGTATAGAAATAAACTGGTCTTGCACGGTGACAAGACCTCCCGGTTTTCGCCATTCATTACGACCGTCTATTTATTATATTTCATAATATAATATATTATAATATAGATACTGCAGCGTTTCCGTCTTGTGCTGCAGCTGTAGAAAAAATCGCACAATTCCCATTAGGCCGATGCTTGCAAGTCGTGTGCGTGTAATATACATATCGCACTATATTATAAAAATATTGTCTTAAAAAAAGAATTTAATCTTAGCCGAGGCAATTCAATAAGTTATCGAGACAATAATATTATTTTGTGACCGTCGAATAGGAATAATAACAATAATTATTAAAATTAATCCGGATAATAATAACTTTAAATTTATAATACATGATATATGTATACCTACTATATTTAATATATTATTTTAAATACGTACGAATGAACGACGACGATATATTGCCGCACTGTAATTATATACCTATATGACTATACATATTAATATTTTATTATATATGAATAATATAGAGGCTGAACAGAATATTGTGTTCGGAAAATAACGGAGGTAACACCATTTTTGTAACATGCAATATTCTAATCTGCACCCTGTATAATATGAATGTATAATAATCGTGATCGTCGTTCTCAAATGCATTTTTGAGAAACCGCAGATGTTTAATTATTCGTTTAATTACACAGTCATTAATGTATGTATGTGTGTTAGGTATATTGGTATATATCATATGATCGGAATGTAATATTTCGTTGTCTGTGTGTACCAAAATTCCGTTGCCTGCAGAAGAACGAAAACATATTTTAAATCGTCGCCGTCGTCGTCGGAATCGCTTAGCTTGTTATTATTGTTATTATAATACTGTATGTAACGGCAGCAGCTTCGAGGTGTTTTCGGATTATATAGTCTCTTTTGTAATGTTCACACTATTATAATTTTCTTCTTCATCATACCTAGACTATAATAAGAACGATAATATTCAATACACGCATTCTCCATAATAACTGTGTTTATAAACTTATTCTCCTAGAAAACTCGAGATTAATCTATTATAGGCACTCTAATACTAAACACTTACACTTACATAACACGTATATTTTTATATTGTGTAGACATACGACGGTGAATAAAATTTATAGGTGCGCGTATACAGAGTGATTCGAATTTCAAACTGTTTTAATGTTATCTAGAATCTACATTATTTTTGTAACATAATATTCTGATTTCCCTGATATATAGTTTAATGGCAATACAATTACTATCATGTGGCTGATCTTTCACAACTCCATTTTAGTTTAAAGGTTCAACTTCCTATTACAATAATATATTATATTATATTATTCAAAATATTTTGTAACCACTGTTTGATATTTTTCGCAAATCAAAATATCCGGTTTTGTCAATTTCTCCCTCAGGTGTATTGTATCGAGTAGACTCTTTTACAATACACAACTATTTCAGCGTTAAACGCGAAATTTACAATATTTTATCAATTTTGCACCTACTATATAATAATAATAATAATACGAATTCGAGAAATGTACTATACAACTGTGAATGAAAATGTTGAATAATTGCGTTTATTCGGTCGGTTCCGTTCGCGAAATACTTCCGTTTTAAAATACTTTGTTCGCGCGACAAACCCGAGCAGACAGCTAACGCATAATATATTATATTATATATATATATATATATATATTATGTGTGTAAAACTGTCTTAGGCTCGTCGTGTTATAGCGTAGTAATTTCGCGTGCGACACTGTTTTACTTACTATATACGACAGCAGTGTTGCATAAGACGATATATGGTCGCGGACCCTTGTGCCGAGGCGCCTAATTTAAATTTACACCACTCGCTAGACGTCTGAAATGAAGTCATTTGAATAAAACCGTTGGCGCGTTTCGGTCGCCTGTGCTGTAAATCTCCATACGTCGCCGGCAGTCGAGCGGGCTCGCGTTTTCACTCCCGTCTGACATTTGTGTGTGTGTGTGTGATCGTGGTGTTTTATACAATGTATATTATATTATTATAATGTGTGTGTGTGTGTGTGTGTTTTTTTTATACTATAAAAGACGTAATTCGTGTACGTATATTATAATATACCTAATATATAGCAATTGAGTCGTCATTCACAACGTTGCGGGAAAGGGAGAGGGGGTTAAACTAAATCATTCCAAATAATAATAATAAATATTTTTAGAGTAAACATTTCTCCTGAGATTCACTCTTCTCTATTAAAATATATAGAATACCTCTATATAAAAGGTATAATCATACCGTATTACAGTACAATACTTATAGGTAGCTACTGTTCTATACAGAGCGATTGGAAATTCGTGTTACAATAACGGCTTGGGTGA
>CM023358.1:44524465-44581255 GCA_013282895.1 Eriosoma lanigerum
ATTACATTACATAATACGTATACGTACTGCAGCCATTAAACAACAAATTACTTTTTCTCCACTCGTATAAACCAATCTTATTATCTAGATATATAATATTTAATATAACTACATATCTATGTTTGTTGTTTGACCGTAGATTTATATTTAAAAAATAAATTATTACAATATTTATTGCGACAAATATAATGAGAATTTTTTTTGGAAAATTACGATTGGTATAACAATATGCCGCTCTCAAATAAAATATTATTTAGATATTTGATTCATTTTTGCTCCTTATAAATCCGTATAGCTGAATAGGTATTAGAAAACTCATTAAACAAACATTTCGATTTATTAATTTTTTGCGAAAATAACATTTATAGATATTATAGTTAGCCACTGAACTAAATAGCTTAATAATATTCTAAGATTTGTTTTGACCGTGTTGTGGATGCAAAAAATGAACATTATTGCCGCCACGCTTGCTTATTTGTGCAAGTACGGAATCGCGTGCGCCCGCGCAATTAACCTCGCGCGTGTGTGTGTCGGTCACGACTTTATATAGACGCATACGGTTTTACGAATTGTGTACCGATAATCAACCACCTATATATCGCGTATACCTTTTTACTTGTTATACAGGGTGTTCAGAATACCATGTTACAAAAATGGTGGGAAATTTACATGCGTTTTCCTCCATGTTATCTCCATTATTTGTATCATAAATATTCTGATCACTCTGTATAAAAGCATATTATACTTTATACAGGTACCTATAACTTTATATTGTGTGAGATTGTGGTAGCCGTTTATATATCATACATGGAACGGGGTCCAGCAACTATTATTACAAACTTATTATATTAAACTCGTTTAATATAAGATACTTATTTGCTTGTAATCTTTGATTTAATATCGTTTCTTTTTATTTGATATCACACGCTACCACCATTAAACACTACCCTAAGTACATCCGTTGTCGCGCGGGACATATTATATTATATTTTATAATATAATACGAACGATCGTTAACGCGTATACCTAGGTACCTACACTCATAATTATATTCGGACGGAAATATTATCTAATAAGTAATAACTTACGTGTCGATTTTTTTTTTTATCAAGTTTTCGGTACTATTTTAAATTAATTTACCGAAAAATATCGCTGTTTTACTAAATTAGAGATTAATTATGCAAATAGTATTCATGCGAAGAGTTATGCTCTATATATTAAATCTACAACAATTATTTAAAATACTAGTTACGTTTCAAACATAAAATGTGTGTATAAGTTATCTACAATTATCACTGTTATCAACTTATTGACGGATTATAGTACCGCTGCAGGTGCACCCTTTCGCCCAATTGCCTATCCCCACAGCGACTGGTCTGACATACAAAATTCGTATATTTTATTTGGTCCAATTATTATTACACAAACCCTAACGATGGTGTGTGCGGTGGAGGCTACGTTGTCGTTTGCCCCCTCGTTGCCGTGAACGGCAACAACGCAATAGCAGCGTCCGTCCACATTATCATTATCCGATTACCAGAGAAAAAAAATTTAATGTTTCCGTTCAACCGAATCTGTAAGATTAAATGTTTATCCATATGCCGTATAATAATATTATTAATTTTATGATTGAGACACAAAAAAAAAAATGTACCTATACCGCTTATCTATAATAGTATTATATTCTAAAAATAATCAGTAACCTGCAACTAGTTTATTGATATACAAGGGAATGATTATAAAATTAATTTTAATGACCATTACTATAATATAACGACTAACAAGGTGTAATTTAGTAGTGTTTGACGGTAAAATTAATTGTTATCACCAGCTTTGTTCGTATACATAATATACGGTATAATAAAATCGATTGCGGAACGAAAGAGACAAGAAAGTGGGAAAAACGGCTAAGTGATATTTAAACACGACCTTTTAACACAATAAAATGTATATGAAATATAAATGTATATATATTTATAATATTGATACATTTTAGTATGTACAATAAATAGGTACAATATGCTCTATATAATAATTAATATTTTTTAACATTATGTAGATATATCATATAATTATATGAAATCGTTGGCTATTTCGATAGCGCGTGTTTTATATAATATTATATCCATAATCGTAAGTAACTATTTTTGTTAATGTGCAAATAATTTTACATATGATATTATTTCAAATAATAAAATACATCATGTGACTCGTGGTGTATTAAATAAAATCGCGTATTTTATAATCGTCATATATTATACAATATACTAGTTTTTATGCATATGACGTATTGGTTTACAAAGGAGTTCTTCTGGGTAACAGTTTTTCGGCGAATAAATCGGAACGCTGTCGTTACTCGAAAAATGACGCGAATTTAGACATCCCGAGCGTGTACGAGGAATATTAATATACTATAACATATTATTATCGGAATATAATATAGATTATACACGTACTAGGCATGACAAATATAAATGTACAAAATAGAATCGATAATAAAACACCCAGAAAGTAAAAAAAATATGCCCGTTATGAATAATAAAAAATTTGTTGTATTTCAGGATGCGTATATATACTATATCTACGGTTACAATATTGTAAATCAAGTTTTTTTTTTTTTAAATTGCCGCGATATTTAGGTACTATTTAACTACTTTATTTTTACATACTTAATGAATATTGTGGGTTCGAAACATATATTATGTATATTATATAATACCAACGTAATTAATATGGTCAATATTAATTATTATTATAATATTTCTGTATGAAAAAATGTTATAAATCTACAAAATTAACAACATATCCAGGACAGCAACTATATAATTTATAATATTATAATGTGTGCACACGACGCACGTAAATATTTGTATTTAAGTGCACGAGGATGACTCGCTCTCTGATCGACGTTGCCGGTTTATATGCGCACGGCGGCAATATGGACGATAATACGATGGCCGACTGTCGAGGTGTTTCGGTCTTGTATTTGACCGTATTTACACTTGGGTAATGTGTTGGTTATACCGAATATTCCGTCGTTATATATTAATTTATTACTGTTATCACTTATCAGGTAGGTATTCAGATATACCTAGGTATATATATATATATATATATAGATATATTTTGGTAGTCGGACTGCGAGTGGCGACGAACCCACTCTCATTAATCCATTGAACGCCGACGGGTGACCACGTCTAAATATAAATTCTGTCTGCAGGGTCATAGAATTATGATTCGTGTCATCGACTCATCGTAGCAGCCTATATTATATTGTACAATATAATACATTATATATTACCCAAAATACATCGTAGGTTCTCCTCGCACGAGTACATAATGTATAAATAATTATTATAATTGTTTTTTTTTACCAACCAAATATAAATTAAAAATTTATATATTATTGTTATATCGTTTTCTAGGTATACAATTGTTATAATATAAATACATATCGAATACGTCATTACGTGTTTTATAACAATACCTACGTTGTTGTCACCGCGCACGTCGTCATGTGGGAGTGGCCTGAACCTGAAGTTCACCACAAAACTAATTAATTTTAATTTTTTAACTTTTTTTTCTTCTTTCGATTTCCCATATTTCATACCAACGTATACATATATTTTATAATATGATGTTTATCTCCTATAGTATTATATATATATACTTAATATTTCTATATAATATGACATCCGATTGATTTATGCTCATGCAGTATAGTAAGTTGGCGTAACTAATATTTCCGCCGTATATGATCATCGACCACCGAAACGTTTACACACTCCTATATCATGTGATTTTTGTTTGTAAAAAAATAGGTGCGTATATATTTTTTTATTATTATATTAAATATTAAAAAAATTATTTTCTTTCAAATACCACACGTATTGTTATTTACAAAAACAATGTGCAATAGATCTGCGTATTCATATATTATATACAGGGTTTGTGTTTAGCTATATTTGTGCCAATTTTTACACCCACTGTCGAATTTTTTTCCCTCCCTTTCGGTGGTAGATATATTATCCGTATACGTCCGTGTATATCGGATGTCGTTGCCAAAATAGCGTACGTATAAATGTGTATAATACGTATAGGTATATATACTATATTCACATTGGTCGGCAGTTATAAACTCGTCGATATATGTGTAATATATGCATATATATTCAAGTTATAGCCGAGTCACGTTTTATCGGAAAAAACAAACAACATGGCCCAGTTTCACTTTAAATAAACACTGGTGATAAAGATCAAAGAGAATCAAATATCTCTTTAGTTTTCATATGTTATAATACCATCATGGTTGTCGCTTGTCTGTTGTCTGCGTTCTGCGTACGTATTATATAATTAAACGTTACTATAGTGTATTTTTTTTACGTTGTGTAATTTTTTTAAATGATCTAAAATATCGAAAGTCAAAAGACCTCCAAGATACAAATTCAGTGCTTATCTTGGTCAAGGAGTATGCAAAGAGGGAAATAAGATCCCCTTATTAATCATACTTTTATCATTTATGTAAGAAATGCATGTACGATGATTATACGACTTCGGTGTTTAGGAACGAAAATTTTTAGTACGATTTTGTTATACATTTTCTATTTTTGTGTATAATTTTGATAATAATTATAGTAATATGGAACACTAATCTATAGAAATATTATATACTTATAACTCTAATATAATTTTTTAATTTAACAGTTATATAGCATTATAGCATAGATATAGTTATAAATGTTATATATGTCATATCATATATATAATATAATATATATAATACATAACTCATATATTATCATATGCATACTGTATATAATTATATATTATGAAAATAATAAATCAAAAGTTAAACTCTTTCGCATATATAATAGTAAATAGCAAAAAGTTTGATCGAATAACAGCGACCTGATTTTATAATAATAACTGCTTCAGTACCTAATGTAATATTTATTCTCTGTTGTTATGATGCATATAGTTAAATTGTATACCTACTGTTATTAAACATCGGCGTAACGTTGTAACTTAGCAACGTCGTTTATAAATTATTGGCGTTTTTATTTCCATTTAAATCATTTAGTGGCCGTTTTATATTTTCACGCAGGCTTATTTTTACGTATTTTAATTTTGCATAATAATATGTTTGTCGTATATAATACCTACTGTATTGTATGTTGTGACAAAAAAATTTAAATTATTTTCTATATCTATAACTTAGATAATATTAATAAAACAGACGGCGTAAATACGAAATAAATATTTAACATTATTCATTTTATTTTATTTTTATTTCTTATAATATACTTATTAAATTAAATTCCAAATTTATGACAAATATTTTTGGTAAAGTAATAAAATAAAAACTGGCAAATCGAATTGGGTCCTGTGTGTTTGGGTTAATATTATGCAAAAATTATATTTTCGCAGCAGGGGTCTGTGTAATTCATCATCCCGTAGGTTTTATTATTATTATCATTTTATTATTAAAAAATAACAGTTTCGAACGTACACAAAAAGAGATAATTAATAAAATATATTATGTATTTATATATAATATTTACCTATGTGTCTGCAGTCTATACAGGTAGTAATTTATTTTATAAAATTTCTAACGTGGTTTTATTATTAAAAGGAAACGGATTTTTTTTATAATTTTTAAACGAGGTCTGGCAAACTTTTGACCGGTGGTCTTCAATTATGTACGTTCTTTCACCCACACACACACACAATGACAATACGGTATTGTAATATTTATACGCTAACACTCGAATCTAATTACCATCGAAAACACACATATACTATACCTATAGGTACAGCTTGACTGTCGCGTCAACACACTATATATAAATATATATTCCCTTTCTATCGCACAGGAATAAACAAATTAAAAAAAAAATAATAATAATAATAATAAAAAATACCGTCGCTGCCCCCCATAATATACATATATAGGTATAATAAATATAAATAGTTATAAATATATTTGCGCGAGTGTCAGCCGGATATGAAATTTGTAATTCAAATGATTAGTGGTGGCGGCGATAAACAAGAAGGTCGCGATATAAATATTGTACCTACATATTTTATATATTTTTAATATAATTGTTGGTGAAAAAGACTATTATATAGATACCTATAAACGCGTATTTATAAATTTAATAGTTTAAAAATGTGCAATGATGTTATTATATAAGTAAGCAAGTAAATTTACAACCTTAGTATATATACCTACACATGTTTATTAACATTGATGTGCACTGTAGAATTTTTTGATGGTTTAAATGGGAGGAAGAGGGTTAAAATTGCAATATTTTATTTCCCACATTTTATGTCCGGTGATCACGTTATATCGTAACCCTATTAAGTGTGTATTAGAATAAAGTTATTAGTATTATTTTCATATAAAACGACCAAGTCAATTTTTCTAAAACTTTCCGAACCAAAAAAAAAGTGAGTTATAGGGAGATATGCCACCCTCGAGCACGCATAATTAAATGGGCTATATTTAATGAATAATAAAAACAATTAATTATTTTTAAACATTATTCTACCTTCTCGTTTATAAACACAGAACAACTACTTAACTCAAAGTGATATTATATCATACTCGTGTTGGTGTTAACGGCATCGCGACCAACGAATATGAAATATAATGTGTAATACACAAATACGATGTAACTATATAGACGCCGAAATTGCGTTATTACAATAAAAAATAAAAATGAAATGATTATTATAATACTCGTCGTCGTCGTAGTCGTATACATAAATAGGTATATATTATAATATAGTCGCATATAATAATAATATTATGTGTTTACCGCGCGGGTTGTAATAATTCGACGGCAATAAATTCCGTACGGGGCCACTAAATCACAAAACGGTATTCCGCGCGCGCGCTCGTCTCGTATTCGCATTTCAACTATCATAATAATATTACGTTCATGTGGTGTAACCTTCTAATATGTTCGATATAATATTATTGTATATTTACAATTATGTTATATTCGTCTATGTGTCACTAATGTAAAGAGTATTTTTTTTTACAAAGTTTCCGTGCTTTACAACTGTGTCATATATTATCATGAAATTATATAAAAAAAAAAAAAATTAAAAAAAAACGATACTATTAAAATATGTAAAATTCAACGGAAATAAAATTTTATAATTCATTATAACCGATAAATAACAATATATAATTATTACACTTGCAATGAAAAATTACAAATGGTCATTTATATAGTCTAAACATGTCATTAGTACTCATTATATACAATATTATGATAGTTGAAAAAATAGATTAGATATTGTGTATTAGATAAAATTACACAGTTATCGTTTGCGGTGAATCATTATTATAATCGCACTCATTATTATTTTTAAAATTAAACGATAAAAAGAAGGACATTTTTTTATCACTTTGACAAACACTTAAGTGGATTTATAGAGCGCATTATCTAATATCATATAGAAAATACAAATATATCATTTATATGGTGTTATTTATTTATGTCGTTGTGATGTTGTGTAATATTATCTCTACGTTTGCATAATAATATTTCGGCTGTAAAATCATCAAATATGAATACGGAGAAAACAGAGAAGTATAAAATAAACGTTTCACGCGTATCTGTGATTGAGAATCTTCACTAACAGGGCAAAAGAAAAATGTCCAAATAACGATAATATTACTTAAATATACAAAACCGTCGTTTCCAACAAATGTAATGTTACTGCCGTTTTCTTCCCTTATTCAAACTTAGAATATAATATTTACTATATACGATTTTAAACTATTTCATAGTGTAAATAATTAATATCGTATATTATTATTCTATGTCGAACTACTAATTAAGAGGGGCCGCGAGACCGCGAAACCCGCGTTTTGATTTACGGTCCAATTGTGCAACGCCAAAGTACGACGGGGTCGTATAATATATTTGTAATCCTCTGCCGCCGAGAATAGCGCATTGGCACGCGCGAACCGCTTCCACACCCGCGATTACCACAGTTACCGATATTTATCAAATTTTGTCGTCGTATAAATATACATTAGAGATACCTACACAGATAGCGAGTTATTATCATTTTCGAATTAATAATATAATAATAATCAATTGACAGCTCGATATTATTATTTTAGCGTATCGTATTATTTTTTTTCATTATATAATGTGCAATGTGCAACACTCGTAAATAGATCAATCATCGTTTAACATTTTTTTTTTTTTATTCTTAAGCACTTGACCGATTTTGTTCTAGATTTTGTAGGTATACAAACACATTCGCGTGTGACGAAAATTCATAAAAAAAAATCCGCCCGTGGACCACATATATCTTGTTGTTTGTATTCAATGAGTGTTGTTCGTTCCATTGTTGTCGCAACCGTCGTTGTCGTCCCCTGCCGAACTTTGAACGAGCAATCCGTTTTACACGCACTCGTCATAGTAGACTATAGTTTGTTTTGTACATTTCGTAATATATTACATTATATTATTATGTACCTGCACCGCCAGCAAATGCAGACATGGTCATATTTTACAATATTATTATTAATTGATGCCCCTTTGTTCTTCAAACTGTAATAACCTCGCGGTATACCTTGGTATAGGTATGGTATATAATATGTATCGTCATATTATAATTGTAAGAATACATTTGTTTTTTTTTTCTTACTTGGTTTTTAAACTGTCGAAAATAAACAATTGGTAATTTTTACGACTAATATAATATTATCAGATTTATATATACGCGTAAAAGTGTTTGGTCAAAACGTTTTCGGTTATACGATAAAACCACAATATTTCAATCACGGAACGTTGTGATGAGTTAGTGGTTTATTTTGATGGGTGCGTTTCGGTTTATTATTATATACCTCGAATGCGCGAAGGAGTATAATAACAACGTTTAAACGGGAAACGAGCAGGGATGCGAAGGTCGAGGCCGGAGAAATGTTCTGGCCGTCCTTTTCTCTTTCACTTTCTAGTTGAAAAACTTTTAAAATCGGCTACACCGACATAAATCCCTGGGAATAAATTAAAGTAATTTGTGTATAGAATTTTTAATAGTATACGCTTTTATTATGTATATTTTAATATTTTATTCAAGATACAATGCAGTCTGCATAAAATATTAAAACCATTATTAATATCGTATTTCAATAATAAAATATCAAAAAAAAAAAATGAATATGAAATACACGATTACGTATTATATAAAATTAAACAGTTAAGAATTATTTAGTTTACGAACATATTATAATAATCTTAATATATTATAATATATATATTTAATTTATTTTAAATTAAAAAACAAAAAACAAAAAAAAAACAGTTTATTTTTGGATAATAGATTGACTTCTAACGAAATATTAAATAATATATATAAAACTACTAGTTTTTACACAACAATTTGCGTTTACAAGGTGGTACAAACATAATAAAGACGACATTTAAACCATATAAAATTATAATAT
The DNA here is from genome assembly GCA_013282895.1 of Eriosoma lanigerum. Lineage (NCBI taxonomy): Eukaryota > Metazoa > Arthropoda > Insecta > Hemiptera > Aphididae > Eriosoma > Eriosoma lanigerum. Next base: position 44,533,941 of record CM023358.1, read on the forward strand.
GTGTAATTACCACCATTTTTGTAAATTCTGAACACCCTTTATATGTATATAATATACGTACGAATGCATAGACCGCGGGCCGGTTATTATTTTAATGATGGAATTAATCAGACGATTGCGAGTCGTCGATTGTGCTGCAGGAGCATGCGTACCCTTGGGCAATCCGCACGTACGTACAGTATATTTCCATGGTACACAGCCGAATTTTTTAAATCTTTTTTCTGTTTACTATTATTATATCATAGGCGGTGAATATAAAAAAAAAAAAAAAAACCCGTATAGCTATAGTTAAAAATATTATAGTACTTACACATATCATATCTATACGTGCATATTTTTTGTTTTTTTATTTTTTTACCAACTGCGTGTTTCGGTTAGGCATAAAGAGTTATTCGAATGTATATAAGAAATAATAATGAAAACAAATTCTATTTCATTTTTCATTATGCGTTAATATAATAATTGTAATACGAGTATAACGGAAGATTTTATAATATTAAAAACCAATTTCGTTTTATTCGTACGCGGTGCATTTCTAAATCGTTTGTTTTTACGATGTTGAAACGATTACGATTTTTACGATAATATATTTTTTTTTTATTTACTACCATTCGGATTCTATGAATGGACGTCGTAATCGGACGATAAAACCCGTATGGATTTTCCATGCTGCCATCTGGCGGACGAATAAGTCGTCGCGATCGTTTATTTCGACCCAGATGGCGCGTCATCTGCTCGCATTTCTGGGAGGGTGTACGAATGAGCGTATGAAACGGAATGGCCGATAACGTCAACGACAACGTTTTATTTTTTATTATTATTGTTATTTTTATTAAAAAAATGCTTATTTCTTCCTTACTCATCCCATCGTTACGTATACGACAACATTGGTATATACTACACGACTCGTTTTCATCGTTTTGTCGAGAGGTGTTATTATTGTTTTTATTATTTTCCCTCGCACGGAAACAACCATGTAGCACACACTTGTGAACGGGTATCCAAAAAAATAAATAACAAAATACGGCGCATTGTATAGGCAACAGTATGCACACGGTTGACCCTATACGAGAGTGTTGATATTACAACTAATTTTTTTATTTATGTATTTAACACTAATCCGAACCTGCGTTTTGTTTTAATATTTCGTATTTGAATCGTGTCAAAAGACCCTACATTAACGTAGGTACATCGTACTATTTTTCAATTGTTTAACTTAATTGCATTTTTTATTTTAGAAAATATTTTCTTTCTTTCGATGCCTTCAAATATTTTACACAAGATAATTCGTTCAAATTCGGATAACCGGTTAGGAAATATAATATTTAGACATGAACGACTTTCCAATTATAAAGTTAGTTGTTTACAATTATAGGTAGGTATATATAGGTACAGCTCATCGGTATGCAGTTGACCAGATAAACCATTGTTTAACCTGTTTGGTCGACATGTTATATAAATACATTGAAAAATCAGTTTGCTCTTTATTATTAATTCTAATTGGTAAAATATATAGTATTATAGCTGTTACGGATGAAGTATAACTAGTTATTTATGTTATTCCTATTTGGTTTAATTAGACTGTAATATAGATATATAAATAATAAGTATATGGATCTTGAAAACAACTCACTGAATTACTTATAATTTAGCATTTTAGACTTTGGTAGATATTTATATAAATATTAATATATAAGTTTGCTAATAAAATTATTTTTTCAAAAAAATACAATTTTTAATAATTGTTTTGTGTTGCAATAATTTGCTGTTTTTTGTAAAAACAATGTATATAAAATTCATAGTTTGATTCTTTTTTTATTTTTTTATTTTACTGATCTGAGTCTCTTATTTCAAATTTCCAATAATCATAAAGTAATAACCATGTCTTGTGCACTAATACCAATATTATGATCGTGTTCATTATTATATAGTACCTAATAATAAATTAATATCATAATAATAATTAGCCACATATTGAATATTTACACAAGTGAAATGACTTATGGTATTATAAAAGTATGATTAATGAATTATAATGATTTGTATCTTGTGGCGTTATAAACATTTATTACGATTTAACCACCGAAATATTGTCTTCCCCTTCTTTCTTAGAAACTCGCTGAGCAACACGCCTTTGTTGCGGACACGCGCTTACGCGGGTATATACGTTTTTATTCGTCAAATCGCGGTTTGTAAACTGTAAACGTCTCTATAAAACGACGATATTATGTATATAGTATCACTTGACGTCCGTGTCGTGGAACACGTCTAGGTATATTTAATGATAAAAAGAAGTACGTTTTTTATTATGATTTCCTATCATATTATATAGGGTAATAAAAAACAAACACGTCTATAATAATCCTGTAAATCGGTCGTTTATATAATCAAACATTTCTTACAGCTGTTATTGTATTTATAGTGTTTACTTTGTGTATAAAATAAATATATATATATATATATAAGGTGTATGAGAGACTATAAAAATGCTACTACGTATAATAATAATATATTATAACCAGCAGCGCACGCACTCGCGGTTAATTGTATTTTTATTATTCATTATTGCGTCGTGCGGTTGGTCGTAAACCATTATTACACCGGTGTTGTCGTCGAATATAATCTTTTTTTAATGATCGCCTATTAATATTTCACCTGAATGCCCATCATTCGGTATAATATTATAATGAATTATACTTACTGTGTACATAATATTATACGTGACCGCGGTAACGGTTATCGGTATAGATTTTTTATTTTATTTTATTTTTATTAATATTATTTTATTTTTTTTTTTATAGCGACTTCTCCGGGTGATAATATTACGTTTATAACGCGTGACACGCAATAAACCACGGTTTACAGACTATAACCGTCGTAGTGGTATACGGTACAAGACCGTCGTATATACACGGTTATAGTATACCTACCTAATAGGTACCATACATAAGTGTATAATTATATTGCCTTTTAAATGGAAATAAAATAGACGTCGCGGTGGCGGGTGGTGAGGGGGCTAGGAGGATGCCATGATGATAAAACCGACCATAAATCAAAATGGCTTCGCCATCTGGCGGCAACACGGGTCTCCGGCTGCGCGCCTATATATATATTCCATCATGGCCGAACATAGGAGACCTTTTATTTTTTTTTATACACAAAAAATATATACAACTTATACGGTAATATATATATGCGGTGCTTAAGTACTATATATAGTATTTATATTATATTATATCGCTTCTTAGATACGCGATTACGATAATATATATCATTCATTCATTACGTCGACCATACAAATTATAATATATTATATGTATATGTTATAATGATATAAATTTAATTTTGGTGGCCGTAGTCCTCGATTTAATAATGAAATATTTCTCGAATTTTGTTTAATACAATACGTTATCTCCGCGTTCGTTTTCGTAATACTTAAGGCGATCATGACATTCGCGTTAAAAAAACATTTTATACCTACATAAGCACAACATGCTGGTTTATATTTTACTTTCCATCAAATACCTATATTATACGCAGTTACTACATATATAAACGATATACGATGCGAAATATATTTATGTAACGATCAAAGGTATTATATAGGTATAATAGCGAAGTTAAAATAAAATAAATACAGTTATTTCCAGATATAAATATATACGCAGTCGAGATGAAAAATAAAGACGTTCGTGCGTTCTCTTCGTCGTGCATATATATATACATAAAGAGTATAAACTCGGTGTAAATTTACATACGTGCGAATAGAGTGGGTAAGGGGAAGGGTTGTATTGTTGTGTGGGCATGTGTGTAACGTTTTTGGAAAAGGAAAGGGAAGTTCATCGTACATAACTCTGTCAACCGCCTTCGATTCACGCGCTCGGGTCGTATAAGCATAACAATAATATTGTGTGTCTATATATATATTATGTGTACATGTAATTTATAAACGTCATATTTGTACGGTCAATATTTATATATACAAATATATGATTCTCAATCTACATATAAAGCGTCTCCTCTCAACCCCACTTCCCAAAAATGACATGGGTATATACTATTATATACAATTTCGCGGTATTCTTTTATAACATAACGCCTGCAATATCATCTCATATAGTATCTGATAAAAAAAATTTGATTTCTCCTCAAAATCATAAATATATTATATAGATTTGTTTTTAAATCTGTATGTTTATTTCTCCCCCTATCAAACATAACAGTATAACACAATCATAAATGTATAAATTATAATTCAATATATCCATTTATTGATAAATAAATAATAAAAAATTCATCATGGTATCATGGTCATCACTGTATAATACGCGTTTAACTGTATAAAATATAAATAATGCAGTGGATTAGTTTAGGGACGCATAAGGCACAAGGCATATTACATTAATAGTAAATAAAGTGCATTGAAGTGCATATATTATACATTGTTATGCAGTTTCCAAAGAAATAAATATAGTATATTATAAATTATATTAGCGTATTAGGCTGCTATTCGCGTATGGAGGTCGGTCGACCTCACTTAAGGGTTCGATAAAACGCCTGTATAATAAATTATATTATAATAAAGAAAAACATATAATCATAACACAATTTCAAAACATGTGCAATCGGTTGTTGAACAAAAGGATAATACTGCTACTATAACAGTGCACAGATAAATATTATTATATACAGTACAGTACCTACTTAAGAAAATAAAAATGAAGAGTTTTCAAAGAATGTATTACCTATATATATATATATATATATATACACCCATTACCCGCCTACTGTCTAAAAAGTTTAATCTATTAAAAATAAAAATTATTAGTTTCAATAATTGGTGTTTGTAAAATGATTTATTTATTAAACGATAAATCATATACATAATTATATAGCTGTACCTATACTTATATAAATACTTATAAATTCATATAATAATTATTTTATTATTCCATATCAATAACAAGACAAGACAAAATAAAATAAATATACGATATGATATTTTGTTAAAAAATATAAGACCAAACAAATATAGTAAGTATAATGACATTATAAAATATATAATCTTTTTAAATTTATAATTACGACTTGACGATGACATAAATGATATTGTTTTTTTTATACGTCCCCACTCTTTTTATTAATAATTTATTTTTCGTCGTGGTAAAACCGTGTTCCGTTTATATTACAATCATAATATAATAATCATGTGATCATATACAGCGTTGAACAGTGGCGTACGCAGGTTTTCTAAAAGAAAGGGCTGTAAAATTTAACGAGCATAGTAATGATTTTAAACAAACAAAAACCAATAGTTATTGAATTATTAAATATACGAGTATAAAAGTAATTAATTTAAATAACATTAAATATAGAATATATAAATACTGTTCAAGTTTGAATCAATTTAAAATATAAAAATATATATCTGTAATAAGTACGGCCATCGGGGAGAGTCTTTAGCCCCTTATCTCCCCCCTTGCGTACACCACAGGCATTAAACATATTATATTTCATTGGAAATATATATATAACTGAAGTTTTAAACAGGTGGCATAATACATAATACATAATATATGTAATGTTATATATTATTATTATTATATTAACAGAAATGTGCGTGCATTATGCTTTTTAAAAAGAAATAAAAATTAGAAAAAACAAAAACCCTATTAATATACACACACGACACACGACACATGCGTGACCGCATTTGTATATAGTTTATTATAAAATATTATGTGCGCGATGACTAAAATAAGCATCTGACATTATATTTATATAAATTATAACATAATATTATGTACAGGACACACAGTTAAATGTATAAAAACAGGAAGTAATATAATATATACCTACGTGTATATACCAGACCCGCCGTATAATGTATTACGGATAGGATATAATAGGTATATAGTATATGGTATACTTATACCGAATATTTTATGAGCTCGGAAGATTGTACAACATATGCGACTATCCCTGCTGCAAGCAGCCGCGCATCACCGTCATCCCTCCGCGACGCGTATCATACGTGATGCGTTTTACTGTTGCTGATGGCTGATGCTGCAAAAGTCTCTCTCGCTGTGTCTCCCGTGGGATCCCGAATAAATATCGAGCAATCTAGTCTGCAATTGGACCATAAATTATGACGGTTAAATCGGATCCGGCTGCCTGGATTACACATAAACGTATATATACGCAAGTATACGTAGTAATATTATTATACTTTGCGGAAGTTCCAAAACGTTCGTCTTCCCACACGCGTCACGCATCATCGCGACGAATTTTCTAAAAGTCCACTGGAATCCTAAATCGTACACAACGTCATAATATAATAATTATAATAATAATAATAATAATAATAAAAAAAAAATAATAATAATAATATACGTGATCGCGTGTATATATGTTTCGTACGCGAAAAGGGGGAGAAAGAGCCCCCTTTCAACCGGATCGTAAACCACGTACTTAACACGTATTTTGGATTAGGCCCGGCAACGAATTATATATATAAGGTCCTGTATTATATCCATTTACGGGTCTGCTACATATATCAACGAGCGGTCCTTATATAATATATATATATATATATATTCAGGTATATACAGGGTTATCAGATTGTTATTTTACAAAAATGACTGAGATAGCACTGAAAACGTTTGTATGATTCCCAAAATTTTTTCAACGTGAATTTCTGCTCACCCTGTGTAACATAATATAATATGTAGATGTATATAAACAATACAGCCAACATATATAGGTATACCGAAATGTGATAGGTTGGCCGTATTTTATGTGTTGTTTTAGTGTTTTTTAACAAGGGATAAAAATGAGAGTATAAAAATTGCTAGCACGTTTTATATACGCTATATATTATATATTTTAATGGCTAACACGCATAACCGAACATATATTATTATACAATATACCAATGCACACTTGCTATAATATAATATTATAAAATGATTTTGTTTTGTTACGATTACAGTTTTATAATTATGTCAAATGCTATACCTAATATTCGTTTTATTTCTTGTTATTTGTAATTTATTTTAATTATACTCTGTAATTAATTAATAAACCCATAATACCATATTTTTATTATTTTGTTTTTAATGCGTATACTAATTAACAGTTATTAACTGTTTTAAGAGAACGGATCTAGTTCGTTAGGTTAATAAGTTATCAATTGGAATTAATTACTATTTGTATATGTATAATAGGTACCCAATAAATAATAATTTATAGAATTGATACGGAATTAAGAACTTTTAATATTTTAAATACTTTAGTCATTATATAATATTAGACATTTTTGAGTTCTTCATCAATTGTTCATCTTTCCCTATTTATATCGGCCATTACCGCAATAACTAATAAGTAATAAGTATCTAACCTATAATATAATATATACAATCAGAACTGTAGTAAGGGGGGAGGGTGAAAGGTGCTTATGCTCAATAATTAAAGGGCCGCAAATTAAACTGAAAACTTATAATACAAATTTTTTTAAAATTTTTAATTGATTAGTTATTAATTTAAATAAAATTACTAAATGACGATCGTTTATTTACTTATATTATAGTTTATATATTTGTTTTATAATTAATCCTAATTTAAAGTTCAAAAGGGGCGCGCATTTTATATTAAAAATTTCATATTACAAAAACGTCAAATATATGTTGTGTGCTTACCTTTGTATACTTACCTAATTACTTATTACTTTACTTACGAAAAATAATTTAATGGTACATATCGGTGTATCTATAAATAGTTGTAGATGTAATAAGAATTTTGAATAATATGTTCTGCGTGTGATAAAAAAAAAATGTTTCAACAGCTTTGCGAATGTACCAGCGGAGTACACAATGATATAATAATATATAAAACGCAGTTAGACGCCAAGAATGTCGACTTTTAAAATATGTTATATATATATACGAATATAGTGTCTTCGCACGTGGGCACTGGCTACTATTGGTATATATGTATAATAATATATTACGGAGAATAATTTTACATTTATTAAAAAAATATAAATAAAGAAAGAAATTTCACATTAAATTATGTCCTTTTCTTGGTGATCGTTCGCTCCTTCATCCCCCTCCACCCTTGAAAAATCCCATCTTCGTAATCGAGTATTCTACGATATTGTATTCACATAAAACCATACAGAAATATGTTTATTATTATTATTGTGTATAATATATACACGTTGGGTGCCTACTATACCTATAATATTATAATACTGTACATAATATAGAGTTGGTGTATAGATATGTTATATATATATATATATATATACGCACTGGTGTATGCGTGTGTGTGTGTTGTTTCCTCGGCAATACGTTATAATCGTTGTCACATCGGCCGTTGATTTATTACGTATTTTAGACCATGACATTTAATAAAAATACGAATAAAAAAGAAACCTCGAGAGAGGGAAACGCGCGCGCAGCACGTATATAAACCCGATCTTATACTTTTTATATATATATTTCTTTTTTATATAAACCCGCCCATCATGCCTATACAAATTTCATTCTCAGAGTTCTCTCCGGCGGCGGCGGCGCGGTAGACATTAGTCTTTATTTTTATCGTATATACACATCTTCTGTGTATTATATTTTTTTATTTACGTATATTTACGGCGGCGGTGACGGCGAACAGGCAACGTGTCGGAGTTGCCGGGTCTCTCCAAGGTTACATAATATTATATTGTATAAAATATAATAATCGTAATCGTCGTCGTCATCGTATCTGCGTGAATATATACAGAGTGATCAACATTTTATGTTACAGAAATAGTACCGTGTTGATATGCGAAATGAATCGAAATATATCCGGTCGCCGCGCTTTGTATAGGTACTGCACGTCTATAAACTTTTATTGATATATTATTATATAGATATGTAATTGGTACGCGTTAGGTACTAACTAACCTAATTACGTACTAGTAGTGATGGGGCGAAACCTGATTTCTGGTGTTGAATCGAATTTTTTATAATATTTATGAAACTGAACTGAACCGTACTTAAAAATTATTTATTCACAAGCCAGAATCATACTATAAAAATATTTCATCGAACTCGTTCTACCTTTTTTCTTCAACAAATAATCAATAAAATTCTGATAAATTTCAATGGAAAAACCAACTAAATACACTCTATGCATATAGTTCGGATTGAAAATTCCAATTGTTTATCTCTAGTATACATAGTGTACATGTTATTTGTCTCAGCATAGTAATCGATATTTAATAAATAGGAAAAATTACAATATTATATTATTTATTTGATTTTTGATTATAAACTAAGCGTCCAATTAAGTAATATTATATAGGTATATATATATTTAGTATACCTGAATTATTATACCAGGTTATATGTCGCCCATTATTATTCTTTTGTTTTAAATTTGTATTAATCGCGCATATATTATAATAATTAATAGTAGTCAACATCTCAATATGCCGACTGATGAAATATCTACATTCCCGACACTTGGCAATATTACAATTATTCATGCCTATTTTTATATAAATATATATATACATGTTTATGTAGGTAGGTACTATTCACTCTATGAAATAATGTTTTTTTTTAATTTAAAACCAGTTTGTTTTAGTGTCTATATTATATAGTTATATTGTATGTAGGGTCTATGGGTTTCGCCTTTTGCCATTTTATGTAATAAGTATTGAAAAATCCACTTTGTCATCACATTTATATATAAATTTAATATATTTCAACTCGTAAATATTATAATAATATAATAGGTAGGTATAATAAATCTTAATAGATTATAACTTATAACAAGTATTTCTCTACTACGAAACCCCGTATATATAATTTTTTTTCTGCATAAATTATAATGCGATTGAATTCTATTAAACAATATCTGATCGCGTTATTATGACTAGCGTTGATAACATTTTTCAATAATTACAACGTAAAAGCGAATAATTGTTAAAAATTAATTTATTCTACTATATAATATCCGTGTAGAATTGTAGGTAGTTGTACTTGTACGTACCCGTTGATACGTAGGTACGTGTTGAAACTATTTTATCGCGTTTATGCGTTTTTATTGTTCGTGCACACATTTCAGATGAAAATCGGATAGACCACCGCGGGAATACGAGAACTTAATGCGCACTTAACACGTACCTATACTTGAACTGTTGTACATCACCTATTATATTCTATACTTATAAATAGGTACTTATTAATTTATTCGTAGCATATAATTATATATATATTATTGTATACGGAAATCTATACGATCAAACATTTAAAAAGTGATCGCCCATTTCATAATATATGTCCCATCTTTCGACGCGCACAGATCTATAATATGTAATAAATAAAAACGTGCGTTTCAAATATTTGATAACGATCTGATATGCGCCTAATACCTATTGGCTATTGTTGAGTTCAAAAATATTATTGATTACAGTCCGCGAGGTCGTTTCGAACACGTATTTTTAAATTCAATTTATTACGTTAAATATACCAATTAGTATATATAAACCGACGATTGGTGGCGAGATGCGGTCGGCTGACGATATTAATAAATAATAATAATTTGTTTTTTTTTATATATATATAACAAGAAACGCGATCTTCGAGCGGCTGAATATTTCGACAATCCACAGCCGAATGCTCAAATCTATTATTATACTTTATTAATAGGCACGGATTTAGAAATTATAAATTGGGGGAGGTAATTAATCTAAGGTATGATTGAATAACAACATCATTTTTTATAACATTTAAGATTCTACTTACAATTAAAGTTTAAGGAGGACATAGCCCCTTAACTTCCTAGATACGCGACTGCCTATTTGGCTTTTTATTCTGATACGCAAATGTGTATCAAGAAGTGTTTTCTAACGCGTTAAAATGTTTTACCGGCGTATTCGATTGCGTCGGATATTGCAGGTGATTATGATTTATGATATGCTCTGAAATTAGTTTTATCTACAAAATCGAGGTTTTCTACAAATGGACTTTCAACACCGATGTTGCAATTGTCTTATATACGTGTCAGGGTAGAAAAATTTCAGACCTGATGAAGATTTAAATATTAAATTTATATACGGGTTCACCCCACACACATCGAATTTAATATGCATTATACATTGTATTATTTATGTAAACAAACAATGGTATATCATAAATTTAGACAATTATAGGGGACATGTTGCATATACCTTCGTATATCCGACATAGACCAGACAGTCTAAGAAAATACTTCTTGAGGTTAAGAAGTCTTTGACGCCTCGCGATTACGGCGGTTTCACTGTCGCCGGAACCGCTTTCGCTTATATTCCATGAAATTCCGACGAGATTAACCATCTCGACCGTCGTCGTCTGCGGCTTGGTCTATATATATACAATAAGTATATAATATACGCGAGTTTCCGGCATCTCTGCCAAGTTATATTATATTAAAAGCAGTAATTCAACCGGACACGATGAGGGGTCGAAAGGACGTCGGGAATTTCACATGTCGTAAAATATCCAAATGTCCAATGGCTGTATGTATAATAATATATATCGTCGTCTTATTATTATTATTATTATTATGTTTATACGCGTATTTATAACTATATAGTATGGCCACCGTCGGCGATATAAATGTATTCAAAAGACGGGTAGGGGAGGGTGGATATATACATACTCGCACGTCTTTCGCGTCCGGGGTCTATTAGCGAAATTAAACTTGGACCCAAATTTATGGCCGCGACGGTTTTTGCCTGCGGCCGAAGTCGCGTCTCGCACCCGCGCCGACAACAACCCTCCGCCGGGCGGCGAACCATTGCCACCTTAATGTGTGCGCGTATAAGCCGCGAAATTGCCAGTTTCAAACTATATATATTCTCGAGCAAATAACACATAGATAATAGTAATAATTATTGTCGTCCGTTACACTCGTATATAAATAGAATACACACGCGATAAACAAAATCGATCTCTCGCTAGCCAAATTATATTTTCGCAAAGGAAAAGAAAACGTCGTTCGGCGGTCAGAGAAAATATATATATATATATTTTTGCCGACAAATTATTAAACGATCTTATCTTTAAGATTAATCGGCCCGCGAAGAGTATCGATATTATATAATAACGACGCGCTCGTAAATTCGTTCTCGTGCAAAACGGCGTATCCGTCGTTCGACGCGTACCTGTACTTATATGTTGTTCCCTCGATAAACACCTTCTAGGTGGGTGGCTTTCCATTATTATTGTTTTTTATTATTATGACACGTCCATTCGCTGTTATTAATCATCGGGGCAATTTTTTATGGTTACAAATCAACAAAAATGATAAAATATTATATATTACTATGTCATTTATTTTTCTACATCGTATTAATATATTTTATTATATCGTAGTGGGCGCAAATGCATTTGATATATTTTCGAAAGTGAACAATATTATAATAACCGTTACCGCAGTTATATACCTTACTATAATATCATTGTATAAATACGCTGTATTATCACTGTTTAATATAATATTGAAGATATGTTATATAAACCAGTGTATAACCGGCCGTGTACAGTATGATCAGAATATTATATGTATAACAATGGAGACAACATTGAAAACGTATGTAATTCCCATCATTAATTTAACACGATGTTCTAATCAGTTAATCACCCTGTATACATCATATGATTACCATCATATTTTTACTATTCGTTACCCTCATATACATAATAATATTATTATGATGCTTAAAACCGAATGATAGTGTTTACTAAATACGCGCAAGCGTGATTTACCAATTTATCCTTCGGGGGCCGTTCTTTCTATATATTATACGTGATGCGTTTAAGGTGTTATTATTTTTTACGAATTTTGGTAATCACGTTATATGATATATATTAGTCGGTTAAAGTAGTCGGCGAAAATGTATATTATTTCCCGATGATGGTGATCGTGCGATAAAATAACCGTTTTTCAGTGTGATTATATCTATAATATATGAGTTGCGTCGAGATGTGGTTCGGTTAACATTATTTGAAATACGCGATTGAATATTCATATTAGATATATTATTATACGAATCGTGTGATATCATGTTAATACTATCGCTGCTGCAGTTGTGTCTTCGGGGTGGCCGTTTTTCATTTAGGTTTTTGGAGATTTCTGAACATAATCATTTCGGATACAATTATACGTAATACATGGCGATTGAAATAATGTGTTCAAAAATATATATGGGTAGATAAAATAATATTGAAAATGTATGTTATAACTCTGAAACATTTTTATGACACGTAATCCAATAACACAATAACACCCTGTATATAAATGTAAGTACAGAACTACACGTGCAAGACGCAAGAGCATCGTGTATATACCTATTTAGGTATACATTATATATATATGCGGCGTTCGATGTCGTACAGTATAAATTGTATTTTTAATATGGTAAACGACTGTTTAATGACTCCGTTCCAAGATTTATGTCGCACATAAATCACCGGAGACGTGTACATATATATAGGTACGCTCGTTAGGTATATATGTACCTCGAACTTAGGAGCTTCCTTTTAATCATTTACACGCGGTCCCCATAAATAACGATATTTTATCCATACTCACGAATACATGTGATGTACTCGTACTTATACTAACGACCGAGTATATGAATAAAATAATATATTTGTCGGAAAATATTTAAAAGACGTTTTTATTCTCTAGGTACGAAAAAAAACTACATCGTGTATAAGTAATCTATGTAACAATGTGTTTTAATAATTTTATAGGTCTACTTTTTATTTTATACACAACTTACGGTAAAATTTTATAGGTTAAATAAAACGACAATAATGTAAAATGTGTAAAATGTTTAGTAAATGAAATATACTAACGATAAATAAATAACTAAATAGTTAGATTTAATTTAATTTGCGTACGATTGTATTTATAAATTATAGATTTAATTTTCGGCATAACCGTTTCGTTATACATAACACAATAATAATATGTAATGGCATGTTGATCACGAGAACATAATATTACGCGTAGACAATGATGTAGAACGTATTGCGGAGCGATAAAACCTCTTTGTATTTGAATGTCGTTGTGTTGTTGTTCGTACGTTTATATAAATGTGTTTTCGTGGCGTCACGAAGAAAAACATCGCGTATATCTCTCCGACTCTGCTTCCTATACTTTTATACTCATATATATATATATATATATAAATACGTAATACGAACACTTCGTAACGTTTATATCGAGTACGCGTAAATATCGTCCGGGCCGTTATCTGGCGATTTCGTCTGAAATCCATTGGCGCCTCGGAAATATAGCTGAAAATCGCGTTTCCTCTTTGGAAGCCAAACAATATAATAACATAATATGTATACGCGCACGGGAATGGGGTCGAAAAACCCGTAATATTATATAAATTTGTATTTCGTCCGTTCGTGTTTCTATAAATACGTACGTATACGTCTTTCTCTCGACAGAAATAATGCAGAAAACGGAACTTCTAATAATATATATTATATTATGTGTACCACGCCAGCGCGTTTCTTTCTTCCGAGAGAGAAAACGATCGCCGGAATATATTCGCGCGCACAATGGTCGTATCTGCAGTGTTGGGTGTTGTATATTATCTACATATATACTCTTTTATTATTATATTATAGCCGGACAAGTATGTTTGCCCCTCGTACGAAACGTGCGCGCGATTACAAATTATATTTATGTCGCGTGTACGATATCGCTGTATATAACTGCAATAAAATGGGCATAGCACCAATAGCCTATTGCATATTACAATATAATATATTCTCAAACAACTGTGATATAATAAAACGTACGTATTTGTCTCCTTATTATAATAGGCCTGCGCCAGACGACTTAATAGTTAGAGTGGACCGAACAGGCGGAAACGATCCGATTTAGGCTTAATTAATTATTGTATATTTAATATTTACAATAAATATACGTATGCGCGTATTCCGCTTTTTAATGGTATCGCGAAAATGCGCGCGCGGCGTGCCAGAACCGCGCCTCTAACGATCCTTAACGGCCTTGTAAAACATCCGGCGAAACCGCGCGCGCGAACAAAATATTATTGCGATAAAAATAATCGTAAAAATAATATCAGCCGACTGTGTGATACACAATAATATTATAATGATATATTATAATAATGCGACGAATGTCTACGGCGTCGTTGTCGTAGGCCCAGAAAGCATAATATATGTTATATAGTTAATATTTATATCGTGATGTATTTTTTCTATAAATTGTACACATATATTACATCATATAATTTATAGGTTAGAAAAAATAGACGTATATTATGTATGTGTAGCAGAAGACTGACTGGATAAATAACAATGACATCTGGGAGTGTCTCCGAGACATCCGTTCCTTTTTTTCTTTTTATTTCCTTCCACTCGTCCCACGCTTTTTTCTATACTCTTCGCCTTTCCCGTAGCCGCTTCGTGCACCAAGGTTTTAGTCTAACCGAGTGCGAGATTTATGAGGACAATTTTCTCCGAGGGGTGTCGTACAACCCTTGAAATAAAGGGACCTTTTCCTTTTGCATATCACGCGGTGCAGAGTTGTCCTTTTATAAACTCGCTTTGTTTTTAAAACAGTCGTTCTCTCTGATACACTGTGTCACTGTATATATATATTATATAAGTATGTATAAGTTTCTACGCATAAATATAAAATACGATTATAAACAGACAACCAAATAAATGTATACTCCTAAAATCTACGGAGCAACAAGCCTGTGTTATCAAAAATAAAAAAAAAGGTCTGATAAGGATGATACACTTTATGTCTGAATATTACAATGTCGCAATTATCTTTATAAATTGTTCATCGTATTATATTATAATCATAATTCAGTAGAAAATACAATATTTCGTTCTCACTCTCAACGTCCCCCCTATAACATAGGTCGATCGAATTAATCGACACGTTGACTAATGATTTCGTTTTGTTTTAGGTAAGCGAACTTTATATTACTGGTGTAGTGGTGCACCTATCTACCTACATATAATTATTGCAAAACGATGCAATGTTTCTAATGTTGACCGGCTCACGGTCCACACGCTGTAAGTATGTTATATCATTATACGTATACACATAATTATCGTTTGCGATGGATATAATTTTTATAATATCGTATAAATTAAATAAATTAAAATGTGTAGGCATTTTCTTGGCGCCCCGTGTCGTCGGATACAAATTGCAGACCAATGTACTTGCGCGTATCATATGTGTTATATATTATAATAAAAGAAAAATATACTCGTAAAATGACGTCTCGCCCGCGACTGCTTTCGCATCACGAATGTCGCATTATTTAACGATAATACTATTGCAATAACAGACGCATTATTCTTCAAGTGGTCCGTGCGAGGGGAAACAAAACGTCGCGATATAAAAATAGTCGAAAAAAATACAAAAATAATAAATATTATTTACGAACGGGAGACGATGGCGGACGTGTACGGTCGGGCGGAAGGGTTGTGTGTGGCCGAGTTCCAAGTGTATAATTCTGCTCCCGTTGAATGATAGCGTCTGCGACGGAATGTTGTGCGACACGGAAGCTGATAATCCGAAAATCCCTCGGCTGCTGCACGGAGAGAAATAGTGCGTATAGTCATTTTTCACCATCACTAAAAATAACGCATCGTGAAATCCGACGGTTTTAAAATGTATGCAATAGCCAATATGCAATGGACTGATTCCGCCGATCTCGAAATACTATGAAATATTTTAGCTATAAAATATAACGACACGCGTATTACTTAATGTCCTAATGTGATTCGTTAACATTCAAGGTTTGTTGTTATTTGTTTCGTTACGGATCCCTGCATCTTGCACTAAACGATCTTCGTTTGCCGAAATAACTTCCAGGTTTATTATACTGCAGCAAATGCAATATGACCGTGTCTGCGAAATCATCTTATAAAATATCTCGACAATTCCATTGTTATCTGTTTTTATTCAACACCTATTAAATATAAAAAAAAAAAAAACAAATCAATTAAACTTTAATATAAGTACCGATATGTAAATAAAATTACGTTTAATAAAAGAAAATTATACTAAAATAAATAGAAAATCGACAAAATATGTCTGGCATTAAAAACCCGCAATAATTTCATTGGACTATTATTATTATAAAGATCATTACATTCAATTACATTTAGTTTTTCGATTATCTCACTGTTTGTTTGCACATAAATTATAATTATAAAGATACACTCACACATAATAATATGTAATAATATTATACCGACCTAATAGTCCATTAAGTATAATGTTTAATTAAGTGTACAAATGTAATCTGTATTACGTAATGTTTTTACTTTCCTTCTTCACGCGAGATACGGCTATACATAATAAGTACATATTTTGTTTATTTTAAGTTTCATAAATATATATATATATATATATAATGCGTACTAAATGCCAATTCCGCAGTTATTATTTATCAATTTAGATTTAATCGACCCGTCATCATTCATAGAATGGTACGACAACAATTATTATAAAATTTAATTATTCATAATCTTGAAACTTTAATAATTGTTATTAATAAACTTGCGTATATATTTATTATGGTATATTTTATTTCCTAATAAAATATGAATCATTACTTCGATCCCTATTGTTGGTAGATACTACGTTTAAAATCGAGCTCATCCTATATAATATACATATAAGAAATAAAAAATAAAAATTAAGAACGATATTTAGGCATTGCAGAGGGCACGATTTAAAAGTGTACTTAGTGCTTATTGTAACGACGTACACAAACGAACATACACAGCCATGAAGGAGGGTGGACCTTCGAGACTACGAACCGGATCTTTTCGATGGTATTAAATAATAATAACATGATGCTCGGCGGCGGACGACGATGTGTAATAAATAATCGGTCGCTGTGCGTAAATCGTTAGGTCAGGACCACTGACGTACACTCGCAGTGGGTGGGAGCGAAAGATCAGAGTTCTGTGGGAGTGAGGTGGGAGTATTTTCGTGATAGGTGAAAAAATATAAAAAATAATAATAATAATAATAATAAAGAAATACCTAGGGTGGTGTACGTACGATGACTACAGTGGTGGGAAAATAACCTGTAACCGGTTCGGATTAAATACCAGTTTTTTGGAATTTTTAAGCGTGTACACAAATATTATACTATTATTGTTATTATTATCAATGTTTTCGTGATAATTTCCTATTAAATAATAAATAATATATCAATGTTATTACGATATTGTGTATAAATATCGCTGTACGGAGATTTTCGCGAGGGATGTGTACGATTGCAGCGATCTGTGGGTGCAGGATTTGTGTGTATACGAGAAAATATCGTAAATTTATACGATTCGCATTTTGCTCAGGGCACAGTGACCCGAACTGTCTGGGAGTTGAGCTCGCAGTGACTACCGCCTCGTTCTATAAATTATAATGTACGTAAGTAGCACTGTACCTATATATAGGTAATAATATACACGTACCTACAGTATAATATGCCATTAATTAACGTTGAGGTATTTATAATTTATATATATTTTTTTATAAAATATATTATGTACCTGCACAAGTAAATATAGGAGCTCGGGTAGAGAAAATAATAATAATACGTAAAACACAAATAAGTATCCGGGTGGTCGGGACGGGCGGAGAGCGAAAACCCGGCAGTTGTAATTTATATGGGTAATGAGCGTTCGGCCGAGTGCAAAAAGTAACGCTTATTTTATTTGTTTTTATATTTTTAATTAATAAAGCACCTACCGCAGTCGTATTTTTTACTTAATAAACGCCCCTATAAAGCCGGTCGTATATCTTTGCGCCGTCGTGTACACCGTCGTTCAGCATGCGTACAAACAAAGATTGTAGAATATAAAGTGAAATAATGTATGAGTGTTGTGTGTAAAATATTTTATTTGACAGATAATAATACAAAAATTTAAAAAAAAAAATGAGTTAAGTGTTGAGAAAAATATATATTTTGCATGTTTGAACGAATTGCCTTGATTTATTTATACAACATATTATGTTTAAATGTCTCTTTAATGCAATATTTGTAGTATTGAAACATGATTTTAAGTTTTTTTATAATTGCTATAAAATCACAATCTAAAATAAAGAGAATGCGTAAAATATCCGTAATAAATTTGGTCAGAACAATATTTTATCCGAACTATAATTGAGCTGAAAATGAAAATAGTTATAACTTTTATCAACTTTTCATAGCTGTAGATCCAAAAGGTGATTTTAAATTAAATTAAATATTTGTATTATTTTAGTTTGAGAATTTTATTTTTTATATATAACAATTTATATTACTATAAATATAGTATTATGTTATATATAACTTTTAACTAATTTGGGGATATAAAATTTGTACACGCATACGCAGTGTTTTTATTAATTAATAAAACATAATAGGTAATAATACTATAATATGAAACTATAATTTTATCATAGAAATATAAACGAGTATTATATACATTAATAGATCAAATCATGATAGTTTAATAATGTTGTGCTGTAGTAGGTAGTAAATAATATTACATAATTATTTTTTAACTATCAAAGTGGGCCCGGAAGTACACACATCATAATATTATAATTTTAGGTGTTATAAACCAATAAAAAATGTCCTTGGACTATATTATTATATATAATATATTGTTATGACGTTATCATCGTTATTATTTTCTTCAGCGTGATCGTCAGTCGTCGGACAAATATTATTATCAGAAAATGAAAATTAACGACCATCGATAAAATATGAATAATAATATTTATCGTCTATTCTTCATATAATTTAAATTTTCTTTTAATAAAAAAACTGTACGGCAAATTGTAAACGGATATACAAATACGAGTAACAAACAATCCAATAATGTATATTTTATGTAAAGGAAATAAAAATAAAAATAACAAGTATAACGCGTTATTGATCAGTATTCGTCGAAACTTCCGGGATTTCGCAGAAATCTGTGTAAAACATTATTTATTCTGGAAGTCCATGCCATTCATTCTGAATTCTGCATAGTATAATAAATGAATAAATAATATTTTCGTTTAAATTATGTTTGAACGACGACAGTACACCACCGAAATAAAATTCTGATGATAAATTAATATTACAAGCATTTAATGATAAATATTTATAATGGTTTAAGTATTTACTATTTAATATCTTTATGTATAATATATTATGTTTTATATAGTTCGAGCACTCACATGTTTGATTCGGGTCGGTCACGAATGACGGCACCAAATTACTCGTCCATTTTACAACTCATTGTCTTTTTATAATGTCTATAAAATAAATTTTATGACTAATATACTAAACTATAAGTAATATGTAAATGATTTGGTAAAATATAACAATCTATCGACTTTTTGACCAAATTTACGTAAATTAATAATGACTGTTAAGTAAAACGATTTCGTTTCTAATATAATATATCTATTATCTTACTTAAATGTAAATTATTATGTATTTATAATAAATAATACAATGTTATCAAAAGTTCGCGTTACAAAAATGGAGAGGATTACATACATTTTTAACGTTATTTCCGTTATATTTTTAACACATTATTCTTATGTCATATAATCCTTTATTGGTATATCCTATTTGTATATATCTAATTTATTTATATATTATACACTTTTATTGTAATCATTATTTGTTATCTTCATTATTAGTATCGTTGGGAGTAAGTATACATAGTCAGGGCCGTATTTAGGGGGGGGGGGGGCAATGGGGACATTTGCCCCGGGCGGCCAAATATTGATCTATTTAGGGGGCGGCCGGACACCGCTATAACTATTAAGAAAAATCAAAAAAATGAATAATTTTGTTTTTTTGGGGTGGGGCGTAATAATGTGGTTGACCTAGGGCGCAAAACTTGTAAATACGGCACTGTACATAGTAAACCTCTCGAAGTGATGATGAAAATTAAAATGAACATCAATGAATGATAAAATAATAACATATATACTCGTAATGACGAATGCCGTTTAAACTGAATTTTATATAATTAAATATTCTGAAGTTTGTTATCAGAAAAATTGCGACCGTAAAACGATTCGGTTATTTTGACGATAATATTATTATAATTTATTACACAAATAAAAATGCAGAAGCATTGTCGCCGTATACGAGGAAGACTTTTAAGTATCCTGTCACGCCACCTTAAACGACGATTTCACGTGGTTACGATTACTGTTCATGTGTAAAACATACTTCTTTTATTTTACTATATCGCCGACCGTCGTATCACGTCAACTGGAATGATTTTTATTAGTGTCATGTGATTTATAGCGGTTTATACAGTATATACCTACAAATACGAAACACATAAACTTATATATTTATAACGACAGTAATTTGGCGCACGACACTTTTCGAACAACCCACGCGTATTGACAATTATTATTTTTCGGAAATGATTTCTCACGTCTATACAATATAATTTAATATCTGTGAACATATTTCTACTAAGTGCTACTGTACTAGAGTTCAAAATACACGCAGTATTTTCTACCCTAAAAACTTGAAAATTCAATAAAAATTTCTAGTGAAGGAGAAGTGGTATACGTTCTATTTTAAAAAGTTAAGATACTCCTCCCCACTGTGTTTCGCCTTTCATAAAGTCAAGCATTAATATATTATAGATGTATACATATATATTTAACATAATAATTATTCGTATTAATTTAAATACACATCTGAATTATTCGATCTTAATGAGATTAAACTCCTTGTGATTTATGTACGTAAAAGAACATTTTAATATAATGTCGCACTTCTTGTATACAAATATATTAAATATTAAAACTTTAAAATTGTATCAGTAAGTTATAGAGAATATTATATATTATATATTTAAACAGAGTTTTTTTTACAATATACGCTTGTTAGTCTTGAGATTTATAATGATACCTATTATATTTTTATATTTAATAATTTAATATATAAGTAGTATCCGGTTCGTTTCGTCGTTATAATTAGATATAAATCTGTAAGTAAGTAATTTAGAGTTAAATTACATTTTGTAAAGGCGAATATAGTTTTAGATAAACATAATATATACCTAATATTTACAAAACTATCACAACAATGGCTAATATCATATCATGTATAATATTTGATATATTATTGAAGTTATATTGTATAGTTATCCCGCATTAAAGACGTGTGCCAAAATTTCAAAATTATAGATACTGTACAAATATGGTACGAATATTGTAGATATAAATATTATGTAAAAGATAAAGCGACCATTCGGTGATGGTCATTGAGCGATTCCGGGTCGTAAAAATTAGTCGTTTCGAAACGCCCCCGCGCCCGCAATCCGCTATATTCGTATTCCATTGCCGATCGTTAAAATAAGTACACATCGTCACTGCGACGTTTGTGAAACGGCTTTTATGTGTTTGGTATTTATATAAACAAACGAAAGTTCCGAATATAAATTTTTTTATAATAGACAACGCGGAAAAATAAACGGTCGCACCCTATATCGGGCGGCGGCGTTTGTTCGATTAGTGTCTTTATATATTATTATTATACTGCACATCATTACATAAACAAAACTATAATATACCGAAATGATAATAATGTTGCATAACTGCTGTGCCAATTCTCCGTTGGGCTATCCGTTTTATGGTCGATGACGACTGGCGGATACGAACAGTTTGCCGGTGACGGGGTGAGGGGAAGAACGAAGGAATAAGTACGAGATTGCACTATATATATATATTTCCTCGATATATGTATATATATAGCCGACTCGTATTGAAACCGATCCAAAGGCTGGTCCCATTTTAAACGTTATTTCTCTCGTGCGCCACTCCGCCATTACGTCGCCCATGTATATACATGTGTACATTATACTATGTATTTGGTATACATATACTCGGTTTTTTTTTTCATTATTTATCACCATATCTGCATATATATATTTGTCAAGTTTGGGACTCGGAGTGAAAGAGTGGCCATGATCGGTTTCGTAGACATATTGTACATAAGAAAAAAAGCTATATAACAATATTAAATAGGAGTAATCAAAGCTGTTGTCTTATTTGAGTTGTTAAGTTTAAATATATAATTAACAATTACTTTATTTATTTTTTATTACTATTATTTGTTTAGCATATTAATTCATATAAACAATACGATTTGGACTAAAATATAATATTATATCTACTATTTGAAAATTTAATTAAAACCATATACTTTAGTATATAGTATATTTTATAAGCGGGAAGCTTACGGGAATTTCTCTAAATTAACAAATATTAATCGAAATTAATAACATGTACGTGTTAAATTATATTAAAAACAAAATATGTTTTTTATCAATATTTAATCACTCTTGATATTATTGTCGGGATCTCCACTTAAATGTTTACTATTTTTTTTTTTTTTTTTCTGCTTTGATCTAGATCACTCTGTATAATATAAGTATAACGTGTGCGTGTAGGTATTATTGTAGAAAACTACACAATTTTCACGTTGCATTTTACGGTATATATTTGAAATTACTGCTGTGACACCGATTTATGTTCGTCTTAACGTCGTTTTACCTATATATTGTTTCGCAGCTCTGTTTTTCTCAAAAATAATACATTATTTTTCTCGCTAATAATATATATATAATATTCCTGAGCACTATTTATGTATGTATGTATAAGATCCGACTATTAGATTTATGCGTTTTTTTCCCGAGGGATTTCCTTGTCTTTGCACCGTCGCGTTTTTCTCCCCAAATAATAATAAGAATAATACCTCCTGCGAATTTGCCATACCTGCTATAGTTGCGCGTACCTTTTCTTCGCGGGAAATTACAATCGCGTTTACCGTTTTTTTTCGCGCTCGATACACCTACTTTTTTTTTATTATTATTATATTCATCTCCTTAACTCTGCGGTATAAAGTCTATTCGTCGACGACGGTCCGCCCTTTTTGTGTTCTACGTCTATTTATGCCGGGATTTTTTTTTTTCGCAATAAATATATCGGTCCTTTTTGAACTGTTTTCCTGTCGCGGTTTCGTAGAATCTTTTTTTCCCTCGTATTTACATATAGGTTTTGTAATTTATAACCACGCCGTTTCGTTTATATATATATATACGTATAATATAATATACGAAATAAAACGTATTCGTGGCTTTATAATACTATAGGTATATGTATAGACTATAGGTAGTACAATATAATAATTTATATGCGTACGACGTTTTTGGCTTTAATAATAATATATAATATATTCGCCAACGAAATAGGTATATATATATATATATATATATATATAGGTATTTACGCGTATTTTCTGGTAACCGCGTTTCCACGATTACATTATCGAATAAATGTATTATTGTATATTATTTTCAAATGGTTAGGTATAAATGTATATATAGTATTAGTAGTTATCAGAAAGAAAATCATATTATCAATAATAATTAAGTATACCTACCTAAGTGCGTAGTATATATAAACTATATGTATATTATATAAGTAGGACTGGGCCAATGTCACTTTTTCTGATATTTCAATATTCCAATATTTATTGCCGATATTCAAATGATAACCGATCCGATAATTTTCCTCGTATGAAAACTGATGACTAAAAAAATACCTGATGTTCGATATAATATGGATTAAAAATCTATATATTTTTGTAAGGGTGTTTAATATTATACAAATTAATTATATTTTTAAATAATAAAATATAAAAAACAATACTTTAGTATATCAATATTATTATTTCTTACATACAAAGCGATATGCGACATTAAGGCGCATTTTATCAGTTTCGTCATCGTTTCTGAAAAAAAAAAAAAACGATGCTCGATATACCGATAGTCCAGCACTAGTTCTAAGTATAGTTAAAACAAAATTTCATATTTTTTATACACTTTTAATAATTTTAATATATAAAAAAAAACTTTACTAATAAATTAACTAACTAATAAATTTACAATATAATACTATTGTGTTTGTAGTTCATTATTAATCTTTAAAAAAGCTGTTTTTGTTAGTTGCGTGTATGTGTGTGTGTGTGCGTCTGTTACAATTGTGTACACGCAACTTATTTTAAAAATGACGTACATTATAAGATCAAAAATAATAATAGATTAAGTTAGATTATGGATGGCCTTAGGCTTATTTACGCCTTTATGGATTTGGCTACTCTGGCAATGGTGAGACCTACAAAATCAACTGATAAAATTGAGAATATGCCATAAAAAGTAATTATTAACAATAATGAAAATAAAATAAATTATAGGTAGGTTAGTAGTGTACCTACTAGGAATTTTAGTATAGTAAAAAAATTTTTTTTTTTTATCATTTTATTGTTTTATTTTTTTGGCTTTCATTTTCTATTAATTACTTTTAAAATAGTCAATACATGTTGTAATTGCCTAAAATTGTATAAATAATATTTCAAAAATTAAACGTACTTAAATACATATGTATGTATATTTTTACATTAATATTTTTTAAGGTATACCTAAGTATATATATGCGCATATTATATTATTTGTCTTCTGTTCTATATAAGCGTATTGAAATTAAAACAATTAATTTATATTAATTATAATGTTATTTTTGTGAAGAGATTAAAAGATAATAGATATATAAGATAATACATATATAAATACGGCCTAAAAATACTAAACAAATATGCTAGAGAGATAATTCGTCCTATATCTTTATGTTAAGAGTTGATTTTGTCATTGGGTTCCTACAACAAAATTTTGTTTGTTTATCTGCGAAAACATTTTAGATTCGTCTATATGGATAGTATATTAAGTTTGTAAAAATATCTCGTTTACGGTTTTATAAATCGTATAATACATATTTGCCCGACAAAAAACTAGCTGGTTTTAGAAAATAAAAAAATAAAAATAAAGACAATAAATTATATAAAATGTGGTTTCATTGTTTCTCGTTCGCAACGTTTGATATATTGGGATCGTGATAACGCGTACGAAAAAGAAAAGAAAAACCAATTATTCCACACCGATCTGTGCATTGGACATAAAGTGTGAACTCGAGTTTTTGGAAAAAAATAAAAATATACACTTAATATCGTATAAAAAATTACGATCTTGGGGTCTCGCACGCGTATATAACGCAGTCGTTTTGTATATAACAAGCGTTTATCTACTCTTATATATAGTTTATATATGTATACTATACGCGCTGATATTTTATATATATTATTTTCTTGTATAGAAAAGAAAGAAGCTAGAATAGATAAAATCGAAGTAGAGAACACAAACAACAGTAAAATAATATATATCATTATAATATAGTATCTATATATAATTCATTTATAGACATGTTTTGTAAACAGGTCATTCGTGACTCCTTAACTCGATAAAAGACAGCAATATGTGTTAAGTCTAAAAGTGATTCATCAGATATTATTGTTTAATATAAACAACAACAACAACAATATTGAAATATTTTGATTTTATTGCATTTTAATTTTGTAAATGTAACACGCAAGTATTTGTGGGTTGGGTTTTATATATAATACACCTTCACAATTAATGATGCAATGATGTATGTTTTACTTATAAAAGCATAAAATTATTTATTAATTAATAGTATTTATAATTTCAATTAGAAAAAAATCAGATATTCGAATTATAGTTCATTTCATATTTTAAAATATACTTAAATATTATATCGTAAACCTATATATTATATGCACTTTGATGAAAGATGAAAGACTTTGGTAATATCCGTTGAGAAAGATGTAAATATTTTTGCAAAGCTATCGAGTATATTATAGACATAAATTTTTTTGTAATTTATATAATACGTTCATACAAAATTTGACATAATATCAAAGGATTTTGGTTTCATCGTGGTGTGAAATAATTAATAAAATTTTTGAATAATATCTAATGACTTGCTAAACCTAACCTAACCTATTCCACTATGTTATATTGTATACCAAATATATGGTATATATCGTCGTCGAGACGAGGCAGATTTTTTTTTTAATAATATATAAAATCCATTAGAGCTAATACGGGCGGCGAGCGTAACAAAAAAAAAAACCTCAAGGCGCACAATATTATTATATATTATACAGAGCGATCGGAATTTCATGTTAGAAAAATGGTTGGAATCGCGTACGTTTTCGTTGTTATTTCCATTGTTTCGCCGATTAACGATATTCCGATCACTCTGTATGTACGATATGAATAAGAGCGTATACGTGTGTAATGTATATAATATATAGGTAAAACGCTAGCGGTGGGACGAAGGGTACAGAAATGGTTCTGCAGGGTCGGCGGCTGGAGGGGTCGAAGACGATTGCCGGTGATCAATCTTGTCGCCGACGGTACGGGTCGCGCGTGGATGGGAGGGGATCGGCAACGGGTAGGCAGATAGGTAACCGTCGGTCGGGCGGCGGAGAGGATGATGTATACGCGCGCGTTGCGCCGGCCCCTCGACAATACTGCACCGCCGCCGCCCAGGCAAGGAGTCGCGCGCGCGTGTGTGTAGGACGCGCACCTTTATTGTGTATATATTGTGTGTGTGTGTATATATATATATGCCGCCTCGTGTTCCGGCATTTTTATTGATCACGGCCCCCCAGACCCGCCCCGCTCGCGAATCCTTCGCCGCCGCCGACGCCTCCGCGCGCGCCGCCGTCGACGCGTACATATTATATCGTATACCTATATACCTACCTACCTACCTATGTATTATAATAGGACTGCGACGCATTTTTATATTTTTTATATTTAGTAATTTTTTATGTTTTATTCAGAGGTATGATATTACGATAAAATAATATCTCCCTTTGTGTAGACAATTACAAATATTATTTTTGGGTACGAATACATATTATGTACTTATATTTATTATACTTGTGTAATTCCGCACAGTCGTCGAGATGACGAGTGCGAATACTGTATCTAAAACGAAATTAGTTTTTTATAAATATAAAACATTTTTTTTTTTATTATTATTATTTCAAATAATATATTTATATATAGGTATGTATTTGGAGTACTGAAAGCAACTTCCTCCTTTGTTGACAAAAAATATTAAAAATATGCGATTTTATTTTAAATCGTCCCCCCCAGAGGAAGCCTTTTGTTGACGATTTCGCGATTACACATAATTACTCATAGGTACATAACATATTTTCATTATCATAAATTCATAATATATTAAATATGCTTAGTACAATTTTATTTATAATATAGCTCGGATTTTAATACGCATTCATTTTTTTATTTACAATGATCGATACTTTCTTAGCCCTATATATTATCTATATAACCTGTATATAAAAAAAATATCAAATTTTTTATTAGAATTTAGTTCAATTTTTACATATTTCTGTTTTATTTCTAATCAAAATATAATAGTATGCAAATATATCATTATATATTATAGTATTTTAAGAAAGAAAAGGTCACCGCGACGACTATAATATATTATTATAATTTATTTATATGCTCTGATTTTGTTTAATATTAAGTTATTTCATTTCGAGATCGTTTTAAATATGTCATCATCAGTACTTGTCTCTGTTTCGCGTCCGTCGGCTTCCGCTGCAGTGGAAAAATATTGTCGCCACTGACGATAGCGTATCGTCGTGTTTTTATTTTCGTAAGTACGCGAGCGCCGGCTGCACATGGTTCTCTACACGAATAAATCTGTCGTCGGCGGACTTTTATTACATACACACACACACACACATACAATGACCTCTCCTTAAAAACGCAATAGTGTGAGTTATATATTATTTTTTAATCTCGGGAAGGTTATCAATTTCCGAGAACGTTGAGAGCGGTTCGTTTTTGTTTTGAGAATGTGTTTGTTTTTTTACTATGAGTCAAAAAAACAATAGATAACGTAAATGATTCAATCTCGTTTTCTAATATATTATATTATCATATTATTTATTGAATATTATATACGAATATACAATAGAATTCTTTATGTACGCGAACGAGAGATTATCAAAATACGAAAAATCTAATTAAAAATGAATAAAAATATAATGTATAGTAAATAGTATAATTCATGTATTATACTAATGATTGTGATTAGATTACAGAAATTGGTTATAGTTATACCTTATAATATAGATGAGTTATCAATCCAACAAGTAACGACAATGACCTTACAACTCCCGGGGTCAAATTTAATACGCCGTATTTTTTTTCTGATAAACCGGAGAAGACTCTTTTGAACCCGAAATCTTAAACGAATTCATTTATATAATATACAATTTCATTTCCTGGTACAAACACATTTTTTTAACCGTCCGAATTTCAGATATTGTCCATATATTATTTAAATTATGACGTTTTAAATTTTTTATAAATATAACTGTATATTATAATTTAATAACATAATTAATGTTAATATAGGAACTCCAATATTTTGAGATCCCCATATAAATTGATTGCTGTAGTGATTAATGTGATTAATAATAATATTAATAATAATAATAATAATAAAATGAGAAGAAGTTTATATGCATGTATCCTTTTTATTTAAGATTTTGTCGGATTTATACAATAATAGAGGTTTTTCATAGAAAACGAAGTTATCGAAAGTGTTTTTACATAATATAAGATACACTCAGTGAAAGTGTTTTCACCCTCGAAATTCTTACCCCCTGACGGCAAACGTATATAATATACCAACGGTGTGTATAATAGTACTAGTAGATATATATTATACATCTATAAGGTTAACTACAGACTACACTTACCCTTTCAACAAACTACACGACTGGAGTATGCACTGGTTACAGATGGTGTATTATATTTAGTCTGTTTAGTCCGTTGGTTTTTATTCTTTTCGAGGTGTGAATCTGACACGCACACATATTTCGACGCTATTTTTGTGCAGATGCTCTTTACACTCTTGTTGCTCGTGACAAAAGTCTATTGTCCAACACAAGGTTTTTTTCAATTTTTTTATTTAACACAACCATCCTCTGCAGACATCACGTCATTGTCGCTGTGATTTCGGCGGCAGTACGTAGTGTGTTCGAAGTAAAAGTCGCGTGAGGTAGGTTCGTACAAAATAAATACGCGTCAAATATAAACCGATTCCGTCGAGTAACTCTAACCGAATGGTGTAGTTTGCTTTTGTTTTTTTTGTGATATAGAGGTGTGTTATTTGTCTTATATACCGATGATGGTCGATATATATATATATATATATATATATATTACTCGTATATACAATATGGCGATGATGTGCATTAAAATTGAGTAATGGTAAGGAAATTATATGTTTATTGTTTATATTTCAACCCCAAACGATCGCGATTCATATAATAGGTACAAACGTATAATATTCGTGCATATACGCAAGACGAGAGTCGAAAATAATAAAAGGGTACCTCAATAACACAAGTATTCGACGAACAACTTCTCCGCCTTGAAATTATATTGCCACGAACGGCCAGCGGCGGCAACGACGTCGTAAAACAATATGGGCTCGAGATCAATGTAATAACTAATAACAAATTTTACCTATATTATTATTAGTTTAGAGATTTTTTTTTTTTACATTGGAACCGCCCGATCTGACTAAAATAATATTGTTTTAAAGTCGATTACTATAAATTCATTGAAATCGAATATACCTTAACAATTATATATCTCGTATACACAATCTTTAATAAATTAATAAGATTATTAGTTTCATACTAACGTAAATACGTATTATAGGTATATTTTATTTGTTTTCGTACCTAAAATGCGTATATTAGTATATTATATAGGGTACGCACCAACTCTGAATGCGGTGATCAATTAATAATTATCATAACTATAATATACATTTTATCGCGGATATTAGTATTATGGTTTCATTTAATTTTCGGAATAACAATCAAAATGTTAACATATATTTTTTATTAATTAAATATATCGAAGGGACTATATAAAATAATAATCTAAAACTGCTATAATATTACAGCTCCTATGCATTCGTTATATTATTGTTGCGTACCGTAATCCCTTTTCCTATAGTTTTTCAATTTTTCAATTACAATACATTGCATACTTTAACATACGGTTATTGATATACGCAATTGCGTATTATTTTACGTGATAAAATTATACGATTTGTTCTCATATTTTTTCATGCCGGATGAAATATTATTACAGCATATTATATATTCTTGAGGAACACCGAGGGTGATAATTGGGTTAACAAATTTAAAATGGCATCTTCTGCAGAACAGAGTTGAACTACATAATATAATAATATGTTGGCTTAATGTAAAAATTCATAGAAATTTACTATATTATTAATAAAAGTACAAGCGGATGCGATTCTTTCACATTTTGATTTTGATTCGATTGTTCGAATAAAATTTATGCATTCAAAGACGATTAAATTAATTTGAATATTTTTATATAAAATTAAAAAAATTACCTATATATAATAATTTGATATTTGAAGAAAAAATACAAACATGTGGATTATTTATTTGGCTGTGATTCATATAAAAACTTCTATATAATATAATATATATATAAAAGAATTATTCTCGTGGTTATAATATAATATATTTTGTGCGTTATTTACATTATACAGGCGGCTGATAAAAATGTTGTATTACAAAAATATAATGTTGAGAATAACGTTTAAAACGTGTGTATAATTCCCACCATTTTATTTATTTTTTTAAATCACGAAATTCTGATCACTTTATAGAAGACAACGAAAGGGGGAGAAGAGATGAGGAAGAAAAGGATTTCGATAAAATACAAAGTATACCTATAGACTCGATATTATATAATATAATGTGCTTATGTACGGCGGCAGGTTAAAGGGGTTAGTGGGGGTAGTGGAAGAGAGTAAAATGTTTATATATTTATGTTGTACAAGAAGTAAGGAGAGGAACGTATACCTATAGTCCGGTATACCGGTCTCGGCGCGCGTGTTTATAAACAAGAATTCCGCCGAGGAATTTGAATAATTACTTAATTTATATTTGGTGTCCGGTGGTCAAGCGCGGTCGTAAATCAACCAACGGTCGGTCGTGAATCACCATATAACATGAATCGAGGTCTTTCTACAGAGTGTGTGTGTATATTTTGTAGGACTCAAAGTGGATGACCATGCGCAGACGTCGAAAAACATGGCCGAAAATACTTATATAGATACCTAAAATATAATATATTTATAATATAATATAGTGGTAAACACTAGTTGTTTTATCGTCCCTCGCACTGGGTTATGGGTACTTTCTTTGTAGGTATAATTTTATATAAAATCTATCGATAACATTAAATCGATTGTTATCAAAGATATTTTATATTATATTGTTTCATATTAAAATTTATAATAATAAACTATTATTATATTTTCGTCCTTACATATTTCTTTCGACGATGATGCGTTGCTCGTATGTATATTATTTTCGTATCAACCGCAGCAGTGTATTAAATGAAAAAAAAATATTAATGTTACGGTTTGTACAAATGTCTTTTTTTGTACATAACATATTTTTTATTTTTTGTTTTTTTTTTCAAAAATAAATGTCGTTGTTCCCGCGGGGTCACAATGCGAAAAGGCCACGCGGGTAATTCTTTTGGGTGTCGTTGCACCATTGCATCCCTCCTAACCTCTCCGCCAACGGCGTCCTTGCGACGTTGTCCACGCGATTCGTTGACCTGCACGTTTTGAACTTATTCGGCCTAAAACCGCATTAACAACATTGTTTTTGTACGGCTAACGAACAACGAGGTGTATATATTTATAATATTATACAAACGTATACAATACAAAATAAACTCTGTTTTGTGCTTATAATATTATATGATATAAGTAGCCCATAATGTATTATATACCTACTTGTAAATGCCACAGATCGTTATTACATGCGGATATAATTCTGTATATTATTCTTTTAATTTTACACACGGACACGTGTAATACGCTCATTGTAAAAATAATTAAATAAATACAATATGATAGTAATAAAACCTATGCAATATAGTATATAATAACACTATACCTACAGGATGATCGGAATACATTTATATTACGAAAATAAAGAAGTTAAACATTTATTCAATTGCCACCATTTTCGTATTTATATGAACACCTTGTATCCCTATGCTCTTACGGTTTATACGCCATTTAATATTGTATTATAAATACGGTGTAATAATGAATACGAATAAAACCTAACTATATATTTATATTAAATGATATTTCAGATTTAAAACAATATTTATTATAGTACATTACTTTTATTAAAATATCTAAATTATATTCAATGTCTTCTTACTTACATCATAATTATTTTCGTCTCAATCGGTTCACAATTCCAAATATCGTGTTTTTAATTTATATTTTATCTTGTTTATTTTTGAATGATTATCTCATATTTATTTCCACAGTCGTTATAATTTAAAATACCTACCTACAATTTATGCACTGAGGTCAGACTATATATAAAATACAATTTATTTTGTAACGACCCGCGTATTTGTTATAAGTGTTAGTACATAAATCTTTCCGAAATTTTGACATAGGATTTTATTTCATATACATTCAGTGCGTGACGATTTCACATAAAATATGTCCAAAGTATCTGTATATCAAAATTTCGTGTAAATTATGCATTATCAGTTTTAAAATTAATATGCATATACATTATTTTAGTAGTATAATATTGTGATCACCCTTATATTTTAGACCCATTAAAATTGTTTACAAATACATATAAAATATGTATATATATATATATATATATATATATATATATATACTTACTTACTAACTCGCTGAAGAACATCATTCAAGACATTTGTAGATATATATAACACTTAGTAAATGATACAAAAGAAATGACCGAAGAAAGTAAAAACGTATTTTATGGTACCTATATGTAATATATTTTACTCACTTTTATCGCTTGGATTTTTTCGAAATCGTTTATATTTTCATAATACTATCACTTCTTATCTGTATTACTATTAATACGATGCAACGTTGTATAATATTTTAGTCTTTGTAACTCAAAGGTGGTCAGACTATTATACTACAAAAATAGTGTTTTTAAATATATAATTGCCACAATTTATGTAACGTGAAATCGTGATTGTCCTATACATATATAGTCGGCTACAATAAAGTGTCGACCGTACCGAATTTCCGGAAAAATATTAGGATTCGAACAGGGTGGTATGATCACGGCTTAAAGACTACCGCGTGAAATATACCCATATTTATATCGGGATTTGTCGCAAAGAAAGGAAAAGAGAAAGTTTTTATTTTCGTTCGCGACGGCAAAAACTGCCAAAATATTTTGCGGAGACGTCCTGTGGAGCGGTCAACTATAAATTTCATTACTTACATTATATATTATGTAATAGGTAGCACGTTATGGATGAATCTTATTCGTGTCCTTTTGTGCGGTCTCGAAGAGCGAAAGAAAAAAAAAGTACCACTAAATCGAATCGGTCCACATATAAACATCGATAATATTCATTATATAAACGATCCCTTCGACCGCGAAAATAATAAATCGTTTTTTTCGTTTTGTTCGGTTCCCTGTCGTAATTTTGTACCACGATTTATCATACCGCCCATTGGCGCAAGTAGGGTTCTTTTTCAGGAGAAGAACTCCAAAATTTTAACGTGTCTTTCGATAATTATTAAACTAAAAATAAAAAGTCAGTGTAGATCTATTCCACACATCTCTGCCATTGCAATGGTCTCATAAAATAGAGCCCGAAGCTTAGGTTAAATTGAACGTGTTATATCATATAAATTAAAAATTTGAAATTGATTTAGTCAAAAAACCTCCACTTATAAAATTTTTTTTACGTTACTGCACGTCATCTATACAGATTCAGATTAATATTCATATTTAATTATTATTATTTTTACGTTTATAATTTATTCAGGCCCCCTATAATTTCAAAAATGAGGTTTTAATTATATGCAAACAAACAATAAAAATAATAATGTAATTCAACCACTTTATAATAAAATCTCAGTCACCAAAAAAACTAGAAATAATCAAGTAAATTGAAAATTCATAATTTTCAATATACATAATCTATTTATTTTTTTAAATTTGAGGATGCCTCAATTAAGTAGGAGTCCATGGCCTCAGCTGCCACCTTGGACATGAAAAATAATATTCTACATTGCACAATTTTAAAGTAAGCAACTCTAACTACATTTTAACATGCTCATTTTGTCCATAAAATTCACTTATGAGAGAATCAATAATTACATAATATAATAGATACATTACGGATATAATTATTAACTTTTCCTGCAGTTTCCATTACAGATTGCATTTTCGACATCCATAACATGAATTAATTGTTTAAAATTAACATAATAATTTATATACTAACGTTTTCATTATTTTATAATTTTGATTTCTTACTTTTCCCGTTTTCCTTTTAAAATCTTTGTCACATTTTGAATATTCTTGCAGTAATGGCTAATCATATTTCCAAAATAAGAAAAATAATTTCTTATCACTTTAAATTTTTATGAATATTTCCGAATAGGCATAAATTAGGCTAACTCTTGATAATAATATTTTTTTAATATAATCAAATTTTAATTTTAAACGAATATTGGTGTATGTCGATTAAAAAAAATTAAATATCTACTCAGTGTACTCAGTGTACCCTCTCTCAGATACAAAATATCAATTTAATAGGCTTTAGCCTATTCAAGTTACTACTGCTACTATCTAACTATCTTTATATATATATACACTATAATCATAATTTCAAGTTACAAAAAAATTATACCTAAGTTTTCAATGTTGTCTCCATTATTTTTGTTATAAAAAATTCCAATCACTCCGTAAACAAACGTAAATATATTATATAATATACTCGTGTAGTAGCGTAAGTATTTATATATACTTATTTAAATTCGCATCAGAGTTTCGCTAAAATATAATAATATATATGTGTTGTGTAGATGAAGGTAGGGATGAAAGCTGTATCGGTTGAAATAACACCACCTACCCGATCTCGAATATAAGTTATTTATATATAACCACGTGTACGGTTTCGAAGCCTTTTAATTAACAACGAGACACATATACCTACATTATATTGTACAGATATATGATATCTGGTATATACCTGGATACATATAAATATATACCGCAGTATATAATATACAAGCTCCGAGTATACCTATATGTATATTCGTCGAGTCTTATATAAAATGTATATTATATATTGTATACGTGTGTTTCGCGGGTCTGCTCGCATAATATTATATTATGTATTGTATATGTATATATAGCCGGAAGACGCGGAGACCGAATATAAAGTAAAGTTGTCCGTGTCTTGCGGGCAGCCGACAACGCCCGCCGCCCGACCCTCGGGAAAATTCTCCGCCGCGGAAACTTATAACCCCGACACGGCACGCTATATTAATCCCAGACGTAGTGTTAATACTAATAATAATATGACTCGGCCGCCGTCAGGTTATCAATTATAACACCGTATAACGTTCGCGTGTGTATACAGCACGGTCAACAATGTAATATATCACGTCGTATACTAAAACGGTGCCGAGTGTGTGAATCGTAACACGATCGCCCTGTATGCTCAATAATATAATATACACGTATGCATATAGTAGCTATACTTACACATTTGCAGGCCGACATAATATCGCGAGTTGTATAATACATAATTAACGTCCACCGCAGTCGACGGAGATGGGTCAGGTTACGTTATGAAATTATATATGCGCATAGATCGTATGTATCAAACATAATGTGATAATATTATTAAAGTACGTCATGACGCATATATTATATAGACGACAAATGTAATAATACACTTATAATATAAATAGAACGTCGTATATAACATTAGGTATACGACTATATTATAACCGTATTTGAGATTTATTGTTTTTAACGTGTTTTTGTTTTTTAAACTCTTTTTCGTCTATTATAAAGTTCTATATAATATATCGTACACAAAACTCCACGGGAGAGCTTAAAATTTTAACTAGACAAATAACATTATACATTTAATTTTATGGAACATTTTATCGAATAACCAAATGTTTTTTGCGCATTAACATATTTATTTGTACGATTAAATTTCAGAAGCCGATAGACACAGTATAGGTACCTAAAATATGTAAAGCGATTATACACTATATTTATATTATCACGTGATGCACTTTAATGGGACACGAATTGGTCATTAAATTTCGCTCTGTCGAGGGGGCGGTGGTGGAGTGGATGGAACATGCGTTGACATTAATTAAACGTCGGCGTCATCAAAATCCCAGCGAAAATCGTATTCGTATTTAGTATATAGACGCGGCGAAAACGTGTTGAGAATTAATTTGAATAATAATATAATGTCAAGCTACAATGTAGGTATAATGCGCACAAATATATTACAATATCATAATAATAAAATGATAACGTCGGCGGTTATTCAATGCGTTTTCGACAGCATCCCGCGCACTTAACGTTTGTTTCTTCGACAAACATAAAATTAAACTGTCATCCGTTTAAGTCGCGATTTTGACAAAACGCGTAATAACTATTGTTTACATGCAATAGACGTCGGATGATCCCGCGACAATTTAAAGTGATATTATATTACATAATAAATATTCGCTAACCCGTTTTAACCCGATTAATTGTGTATGCCTTAAAATTAGAAAATATTTATTCCATGTGGTTTGTATGATTCGATTTAAAAAATATAATTCTCTCGCCATATACAGAAATTGGGATCTATTCCTGTTTCACTCACCGCGGAGTATGTATATTATATATTTTTCATTTTTATAATTATTTTTTTATCGTACCATTGCGTAGGCATACAATACAATATTATGTTGTTTAACAAAAATTACAATTGTAAACACATTATAACAGGTATATCCAATACATCAGCTACTGACTACTGACCGTAATCTGGCAATAATCAAGTTGTGTGTGTACGCAGTATGTGCATATTATAAATATATACTGTTAAGTCGAAAAAAGAGCAATGGACGATTATACGGAGAACGGCAAATGAAATAAAATAAAATCGTATTAAGTCCGTGTGATAATAACAATAATAATGATAATAACAATTTTTTTTTTAGTGTTCTGACAAGCATAATATGGTTATAGTATATTATAGTCCAAATGAAATAAAGCGATACACCGACGGAAAATAAATAGGCTTCGCTTGTAGGTGTAATAGTTGAACTAGAAATAATTTTCCGTGAGTTTTTTTGGCGATTTATATTATAGTCTTGTATAATTTACATAATAATTATACCATTATTGATGTACCTATTCTTCAATTTAGTAATAGGCATTTAATATGACGTTTTTAGACGATCTGATTCACATTAAATACGCTTAATGGTCTGCCGCATTTTAATTGTAACTTCAATTATAGCGTTGATATTATATAATTGGAAGGAAAGCATTTTCGTGTTCTCCGCATCCAATCAAAACACCTTCGCGCACGATTCGCCTTGTCTCTAAAAAAATCAACAAGTAACATGGTAGTATGGCCCTCCCACGATCACGATTGCAACGTTAAAAAAGTGCGGTGTAAATCGCTCGTATATATGTTGTAACTTACGAATATATGTATATACTTACAACGCGAATTCGATATTTTGTATATCTAAAGATACGATGAAGATTTTTTTTATTCTAAAACAATTTAATATTCATTATATTATACATAAACACGCGCGTGAGATCTATAATAATAATCTATAGTAATCTCGTATATATGTATATTTATATTTATACAATATACGCACGTTTCTGAAGATTTATATCGTTATTCCGTTAATCGGACAGAAAAAAAATTATATTCAATTATTAATTATGTACAATTTTCGATATAAATCGCGGTTGAAATTGAAAAAATTCCCATGTGCAGCTCACATATTTGTGGTATGTATCTTATAAAAAGTGGTTAAAAAAAAAAAAAAAAAAAAAAAAAAACGGAATAAATGTGGGATTTATTTATAAATATTTATAATATACTATAATATATTATTAATTGTTCTAAACGGTCACAAAATCCACATGACCTTTCTTATTATTGTATTATTTTACAATAGGTTATCGAAATCAAAGAAAACTTGCGTAAAACGAGCGATATATATAGGATAATAATTACTGTTGTTTTATATACTCATTTTATTTGAATATTCTATAATTAATCGAAAATCAATAATACTTATATCGTACCGCATAATTTCGTTTGATGTGAATATTAAAAATATTTATTTCTGATAATTATGATTAATTATTATAATGAATGTAATATATTATTATATTGTTTTATATCATATTTTTTCCTATGGTGTTGTATAATGGTGCTCGATTAGATTTCCTTCTGTTTTCACATGTAAATTTTTCCACGTCTATTATATCGAAGACGGAACACAATAATAGAATGCCACTTATTGATGCATATTCGTCAATCGTCATTATTTCTTGTATACTATTATCGCAACCATGCGACATGCAGATATGTTATGTGAAACTGGTCAGCTACCATTTCAAACGAAATTGTTTTCCAATTCAGGATGTAAAAAATAAAAATAAATGTATAAATAAAAATAAAAAATATTCCTATGCGTGCTTGACAGTTTCCGAATTCCGGAAAACGACACAGAGATGCTGAGGAAAAAAAGTAATATAATAATATATTGACGGTCCGTGAAAGAATGTGCTCTGGTAGTTATGGCTTAATATACACTTTGACGAGAAACCCTGGCGGGGAAACACACACACACATATATATTATATGGTCGTTCGCGGTATTCCAGAGAGTGCAATGGCCATAACACCACGTACACATATAGCAGTACTATAGAAAGGTTTTTATTTGCGAAAAACGTGTTATAGGATTTTTGGAGGGTTATACATATAACCGTTATTGTTCAATAATGTATTTATTTATTGTATATTATATTATTCATTCCTCGAATTATCTCTTTTATTACAATATTAACATGCGACGATAATATATATCGAATTACTCGAATTTTTTAAAATATATAATTAATCATTAAAAAGCGCGTTTATTTTCCTCATTTGGAACAATACAAATTACCATAATTATTATAATAATATGACGAAAATATTTTTAATCGAAAATAAATAGGCAAGTATCCGTAATCAGTATCGGTCGGAGCGTGTATCAATCTGTATAGTATATTGTTAAAGTAAACGAAAACGATACGTATTATAGTACAAACGAAAATATTATCATTTTAGATTATTATTTTTTCTTATTTTACATTTTTGCTCTGTATTTCGTATAAAACATTTCATTTTGATATACAGCAATTTCGTGTTAAAACAACGTTCTGAGACAATTGAAATCGTGCATGTACACCCTTCGGTGCTCGCGCTGTTTATCTCTATATTCTTTGCGCGTAGGTATACATATTATATAAATCCTCTTGGGCGGAAAAAAGCAATTTCGCTAGTGCGATAAATCATAATATGGGCAGTTAGAAAGTCTAAAATCACCTCTAATTTGTATACATCACGCGGTTCCCCCTTTGAAACCGCTGTGCGGGACCGTTTTCCGCAAAACTAGTCTGCAATATATATTATAAGTCTTTTGGGACGTCCGATATATATAATAAAGACGAGTTTCTCGTCGTCGTCACGTGTTCAGACAACCAATAACGCGCGCGTAACGCATTTATGTCCGTTCGGAGGAGAGTTAATATGACTATCGGGGCCTGACTATAGGGTGCGGGCGACTCACCGGCCGCGCGTCCGTTCGGTTTTTAATATAAGAGGACGTATCTTATTTTTTGTCGCGATTCTTCGCCCGTACCCCCATCGTTTTTCGGCGCAGATTATATACGTGCTCGGACGATTCAGCTATATTTCGACAATAAACACACGGACACGACCACATAAGTTAACGACTTATAACTGTATGTGCGGGGAACGAACCCTTCTCCCTGAGGCATTCCTACCATCTGCAGCCACTGTCCATGAAATAAACTAAATACGCATACACATGTATACGCGCCTGGGCACATAGATACAGGGTCATTGTACTAGGTGTTTACAAATGTATCCTATTGTTTTGTAACGCGAGTTTTTTTATCACATACTATAGTCGAAACGAGTCAGTCGTTCGATGGACGAAGATCACAATTCGCAAAACAATTCTATAAATATTACAAGCATTTTCGTCACGCACTGCGGTAAGCTGGCGCGCACGTGAAATATTCGACCGTGATATACCGTAAAGATAAAAGAGAGAAAAAAGAGAAAGAGATTGAAAGAGAGAGAGTAGGTTTCAGAGTTTGCTTATAATATTGACGCCACAGTCTTTAAAACGCTTATGTTAACGTAAAAGTTTTAATGAAACGATTGTTTTACCAATCCAACCTCCCCATATCTTCGGAAAAGCATCTCCGCGACAACTTCCTAACGCCAATATAAATTCGACATTCCAATAACACTATCATTATATTATCTTGTCCGCCGCCACCAATACTACGTGCTTTTATTAACGATCCACAGATTATATTAAATATATTATAATATCTCATTCTCTCTCTCTCTCAATGTTGTTTATATAATATACTTTGTCGTTATCGCGGCAGACGTGTTACACCCCACTCGTACCAAATCTCTGTCGTTACGGGGTCAATTTCGCGGCTGTTTAGGCACAACTCCAAGTCCTAACGCCGCGATAATTAAACTTGCAGTGTTCTTGGGTGTGGGGTATTATTAATGCGTATCGTACAATAATATAATAATATATAATATTATAACGCGAATAGTTTGGTATGCAGAAACGGTTTTCAATGTTTATTGGCACGTGCGCAAAACAAAACAATCTCACCTATATACGTTAGACAGCGGCAATTCCCTGCTGGTTGCAGGCAAACGTGCGTTCGTACATACATCATCTTTTGGGTTCGCGAACTAATGGAAAGCGACAAAAAATTATATATAGTAAGTATACCCTAAAACATCACACTACGCATATACAGAATGATTAAAACTCATATCTACGTCCAATTAGGTATAAACTTACAGGGTTAACATTAGAATATCAAATGTAACATCTAATTTTTTGCTTCAACATGCAATTCTTATCACCTCTCCTGTAGACTGTATATTATTATAAAACAATTTTGTTATTATATCATACATCCAAGATCAAAACCCAACCGTAGGTACGATAATTAAATAATATAATTTTATTATATTATCTATCAACACCATTAGATAACGATCATATTTTTATTTATATTGTTTTCGCAAATATCGTGTGCATAATACAACGCTAGAGAGTATGAAGAAGGGAATGATTGTTTTTAAACCATAATTATACACGCTTTGGCGTTTTCCTATTCGCTTTTACGAACACAAGTTTTGTTATCTAAATGTGTTCCTATTTTTTTTTTTTCGTTTCCGTTAATATTGTCTATAGTAGTATCTCATGATACGTGTGTATCATTAGTCGTCGGTTTAATTACATAAATTCATTTATAATGGCTATAATTTAGTAATCGAACTTAAACACGTCTAAACAACTATTATAGTCGTTAGTCGTTATCTAGTGCGTCCAATATACATTAATACGGTTCTCATCAATGAATAGTGTTTTCGAATCGCCGGCGACGGCGTTATTCCTTTAATTATTTATGATATTAATATAATTATTAGTTATATATACAGCGATAAATATTGTTTTGAAGCAACCGTGTTTTTAACTACCGCGACCAAAGCCGCAACCGCAAGTTTATATACCTATTATATTATATTATATTTAGGTACTTACTTATATACGATGAGATATGAAAGGGAACGACGACGATGGCTCAATACAAAAGGCAGCGATAAAGTCAGACATAATAATAGTTATAATATAATATTCTCTATACATAATATTATCCTTTGGCGTAGTAAATTCAGATTTCGAGTGATTTTGCAAGGGTTGATCGTATAGTTTATAAGGTCGCGACGTTGTCTCCGTAACCTTTCTCTCTTGTGTACATTGTAACAAATACGCGCATAATAATATAATATAATCTTTTCAAAATATTTCATTAAGTATAGCTGCAGTATGCAGACACTGTCATCCGCTATTCTTATGTTGTTAATAATTATCATATGATATAAAGACATAGTACTTATAATATACGCTGCAATAGCAACACTACATGTTAACAATACATATATTTTATGTGGTTGTAAACAATGCACTCACGGGGAATATTCATAATAAAATACAAAAATATCAACTTTGTCGTATTCCATTGAAATCATAATAAATAAATCTAAATTAGGTAATATATGTGTACCAAAAATTATTTTATCACTTTTAATGATTAATCTAATATAATATAGATATAATAATAATCTAATATAATATTTTATAAGACGGTTATCTTACCGAATAGCTGATCAAAACATTGTAAATTTCAGTTTTCATCGAAGTTACACCTAATTTATATCACGCCTGTTCACGCGTTTCAATAAAATATATGAACTCCTCGGTCTTAGACTTGGGTAACGGTCTTCAACCATTTACACAAATGAAAGTTTAAAGTATACACTCATTACTATATATACGATATTTATATCTGTCGTTGGTTCTAAATTAATCTAACAGTTAGGTTAAGTTTCCCATCTACCTATATAGTATAAAATAATAAATATATCTAAATTTGTACACCGCAGAATGCCAGCGAGTATGGGGGTGAGAAGGGTGAGACGAACCTCTAAAGTCCATAACCACTTACGGACTAAGTCGTAACTTCTCGTTATATACTCTCGTGCACGTTTTTAAGTAGATAGATGGTCCCGGAATGTTTTATTAAACTCCATAAATATAATTTTAATGTTCAACTTTCGAAGGTCCCGCATTGTTTTTGTATATTTATATATATATAGTGAAGTTGTTGTAGTTTTTTAATTCCCTTGCTTATAAAAGTTCTATAATTTTTTAACGGAATGAACAGAAAAAACTGGAAGGGGACCGTGCATATTATTACGCCGTCGTACTTAGATGCTCAAACTAATTAAAATGGAGAAGTTGTGTTTTCACTGGGAAGGGGACAAAAAGTTTGCGCGTACGTCCCCGATCCTTCTTTGGTCCTCAAGGGCAATAAAAAGAACGTTTACTAAATCCTAAAGGTAGTGTTTTTTTTAAAATATTTATTACCCAAATTATGTGTAAAAAAAAATATTTATCATAAAATACGAGGTAGAAATAAGACAAATAATATTCTCGGATAATATCACATTTTTCACGTATATATATATTATATTGATGTGCACGGCGGAGGGAGAGAGAGAATGGCAGGCAGTAGCCATCCGTAAAAACGATTGGCTATTTCTTTTGCAGCCAGAGGGGCATCAAAACGAGAATTTATCGCTGGGGATCCCAAAGGGGAGAGATGGCGTATTTTAAAGATTTATTGCCTACACCAGTTATATCACGCCAAATCGAACCCATTCTTTCCTATTTTTTCCCCTTGTGTATGGGATATCTTTGCGAGATCTTTTTCTTTTTTTTTAATATATATTTCGGTTCAAACCCCTCTACACGCATCTGCTCGAAGAATATTTACAATAATAATTTACTCGAGTTCGATTCATCAATGTCAAGAGGCACTTTTAGAGATTGTGTTTATAGCGTGAGTGAATGATTTACTATGTATAATATATACTCGTTTATATAAAACCGCATAAGAAAACTTAAATATAATATTATGTAATCCAATGGCAATATTCGATTATTCCTTTATACCGCCAAAATGATAAACTAATGGATTTATTACTTAATTTTTTTTCAATTATCTTGCAGTCCCTCGGGTAAACCCACGGACTTGTTATTGCAAATCAGTTTTATACAAACTATATTCAACCACCACAT
Organism: Eriosoma lanigerum; assembly: GCA_013282895.1. Lineage (NCBI taxonomy): Eukaryota > Metazoa > Arthropoda > Insecta > Hemiptera > Aphididae > Eriosoma > Eriosoma lanigerum. The sequence goes on from CM023358.1 coordinate 44,578,907, forward strand.
TCAAAAAGGTGCGGTGATGTCATTCGGTGTAATAAAACAAATCATGAGTTTTTTAAAAGAATACAAGTAAAAACAATATTTACATTTTTTAACTTTTAATAATAATAAGTCAACATACGCATATGCAAACGTTTTTTTTTTTTTTTATCTAAATTTTGTTACATTATTTTATAACTTCATTACACCCTTTTATTTACTAAACATTATGTATACTGTTTCAAGTTGTGTACCTTAAAACTTGCAATGTTAACTTTTAAGATTTGTCAAATATTAAAATTATAAATGTAACAGTAGAAATGTTTAGTTAATATTATAATAAAGTATTATGATTAGCTTAAAATTGTTTCATCACAAATGCAAATAAAAGCTTAATTGGGCACTTCAATTATACATATTAAAATTCAAAAATAATATTTATTATAAATTATTATAGGGAAATAGCTGAATAATCTTTAACGAAACAAATTAATTATAATAATTTTTATTTTCATAAAAATATATACATTTTAGAGGTCTAAGTCTTTAAAGTCTATCCCGATATGTATAATTTGTTTTATTAAAATTACATCTGGATGTTTATTATGTTTTGTTTTATTAAAATTACATCTGGATGTTTAAGCCATTAAATTACCTACCTATTTAAATTGGTATAGGATTTTCTGTATATTTTATAAAAATGAAAATGTATACCTGTGTATTAATCATAAAATTATACTTTTCTTACATATTTCAATTACATAAATAACATTTAATTATATTTAAAAAAATGAAAATTGAATAAGATATATTTATACATATTAATGTAGGTGTATCAGTACAAAAACCGATATATCTACCAATATATGCTACTTTCTCTTATGAGACACGTTAAGCCGATAGAAGAAGATATACAGTAAGAAGTATACAAACACACAAGTAACTTCAACTTTCTCTCAATAAACTTTGGAAACCGCTTTAAACCTTTTTTTTTTGTTAAGAACTTAATAGTAAAGTTGCAATGACACTGCAAGACACAGTAGAGGCATCGACCCAGCTACAACGGCACATTAAATTTTATCCCTTAACAAATTAATAATTCCTAGTGAACAGTTGTGCAACCTGGAAAAATTTTTATGGGGGATATAGTTACAATTTTATATTAATATATATATATATATATATAATGTATACGAGTATACTCTCAAAGATATACGAACATCAGTTGTTTTCACTTATTAGTTATTAGTTATAAATTTAATATTTTCCAATAGGAAATAATGATCGCATACATTGGATTAACTATTTGATGTATTATTTTTTTACATTTTAGACATGCAATAAAAAAAAAAAATAAAGATTTTTTTAGCCCTTAAATTTTCTCCCCCTGGTACTATCACTATAAATGAATATATATATATATATCATTATGATGTACATATCCATTGTTTTATTCATGGGCTCGTGTTGATTATGATTTTTATTACATGCGGCAATCGGGCAATCCGGCATAACTATAAAACTTCTCGTTACTATATATGGTAAAATATCAATTATATTACAATATTATTTAGCCAAGATGCCGTGGAATAGTTTTAAAAGCAATGTTATCTAATAATAATAACAAAAAATCGTTGATATTAAAAACATGGCGTGGGTGGAGGTGAGTTCATATCATGAAACAGATTTCTAAAGTGCAATGAAAAATTATTACATAATTTGCAAGACAATATAGGATTATTAAGACAGAAGTATTTATATTTATTTAATAATGAAATAACGTTTTTTATCACTTAAAATTTCATTAGAGATTTTCTACTATGACGTAGAATTTATACTCTCATAATATTTTCTTTCTACTGATTACAAAAGCTCAAATGTAACTTTAACCAATATGTTTTATTCTTCTTATAGGGGAGTTATTTTAAAATTATTCTATTGCAACATTGCATTCATAGTTGATATATTAATATTTAAATCAAAATTTTATAAATAACACTACCTATGAATTATATAAATATATAATATATTTTATAATAGAAATTAAAATTATTTTCACACCATGACTAATTTTTTCTAAATCCAGAAATATTAAAACGCATTCATTCTTTTTGTCGTTGTACATTTTGGAGGTTTATCGTATCAAGGACGGTAATAATTTATTTTAAAGACGATGAACGGTGAAATAAATGAATGGTTAAATTAAAATAAGACTACAAAAATTAAATGGTTGTTATATGCTACCCCTCTCTCGGGCATCCGTTCATCGTGGGGACGCTGTGCTTGCGCCGGATGTTATTTCTCCAACAAACACGGTCGTACATATTATATATAATACAACTCCTCCATACAGCAACTAAATATTATATATAT
>CM023358.1:44581265-44616850 GCA_013282895.1 Eriosoma lanigerum
GCATTCGTGCACGCTGGGCTCTGTCGCACTTGTTAATTCCCGCGCCAAAAACCGTCCGGACCGAATAAATAACGGATGTACAGATTTCGCGCCACCCATCCCTCCAGATGTCCCTTCGTATACTCCACACAAGTTTGCGTAATAATATAAACGTACATAATATATTATACGAACTCGATTAATAAATATATAAATTGCCTCCCCTACTCTCGTCATTTACGGTCATTTATCGCGTTCACCCCGTTCGAATAATTCACACGCAAAACTATATGCAATATATTATGTGCTTAATTGAGCTTCAATCGAGCAATCGGTCGATTTATTCGATATAACAGTTCGACAAGACGAGACCAAAATTATATTGGTCCCCGTATGACAGATAATATTACGTATATATCTTTTAGTTATCATATACCAAAACAATCCGGACCTATATACCGTTTTACAATAACAGACTGTTTGATTTGTATGCGATTTACATAAAAATATTTTAAAATGATACGTATTGACTTACCCTGAAATTCTCGGATCACGTAACGTCGCATTGCTCTATCGTGAAACACTGAACAAGACTGTCATCAGGGAAATAATATTTTATATTCTGTAGTGATGTGCTATTAGGTGAAATCTGCAATCTATATTGCGGTTAGCTTTATTGTCGAATTATATATAGTTTGGTACAACGATAACAATACGAATAACGGGATTTAGTAAATGTACCTGCGTGAGCTCTTATATTATTATTATAACACTCACTCTGAACAAGGAATTCCGCTATATTTTGGGTTCTTATTGCTTGCGGGTGGCGGTTGCAAACGGCTCATTAACCTGCCCGGTACGAATACCTTGACGGGTGGCATTTGGACGCATAAAGGTTATAGGTTGGGTTTCATGACCTAGATTCGGATTTACGAACAAAAACTAAATAGTGATTTATACAGGGTGGGTACACCGCAAAAATGCGAACGCAGCGTGTTACACTTTGTAGAACAGGTATAATAAATATATTATTTGGGCAACGTGAGAAAGATTATTGCGTATTGCACATATACGTATTGGTATTATGCATAATAAGCGAAGTCTAATAATATACCAACGACAACTTATATAAACTATTATAATTTTATAGGTTTAAAAAAATATATCACATTTTTTGAATTTTTATATTTAATTTTTACGTGCATAATATTATATAATAGTATTAATAATTATTATAAAAATAAAAACAAGTTTAACACTTTGCGTGAGACCGGTCTTGGCATATCGTAGCGTACATAATATTATTGTTATCATCATGGAATACACATTGTTCCGGTGGTGTAAAAATAATATTATAATATATGTAGGAATATAGTAGCGAAACCGATTCGCTAGAATCGCTTGTCCTCGTTAATTATAGTGATTATATGAAAAAGAAAAAATAAACATATATAATATACACATTATATAGCTATCAGTCGCCGTAAAAGCACTCAAGGAAACGTGTTAATTTATATAATTTTGTTGTAAATATTATCTGAGTCGCAAGTACGTTCAGTTCGACTAAATTTAGCAATCATAAACGTCGTAGATACTTTTGTGTTATTTATGCGTTGTCGGCAATGCGACAAAAATCTTTTTTTATGTATCATTAAAAATTTATAAGTATATTATTGTACTTCTTTGAAAACATCAATTTTGCTTGATAGATTAGTATCGTATAAACTTACCGAAACGACAGTAATTTTTATCGCAATATTTATCTATATTAAATATACCTATGACCATACATAATAATAAAGTTTATTTTATATTTTAAAACTGATAATATACATTATATTATGCGTATATTGTAATGATGTTAAAACTTATAAAAAGTTCGGAAAACATGACATAATTTATTTTAAAACGACGAAACGACGAGTGCGTTGTGCGCGGCGGGTTCGAGAGCTAATTTCGCCAAAGTCTAATACACTGTGTTGCGCGTGGTTTATTAGTCTGGCCGGGCGGCAGTTGCCATTACACCGACGTAGGGTTGTTCGTCTTGCTGGCAGGCCCGCCACCGCGGTTACCATGGTTACTCGCGGGACCCCATCGCGCGTATAGCCGTCTCTCACTTACACCCTCTCTCTCATGTCTGCGCCGCACACTCACGTGGGCGGACGGACTCTGGTACATATTATACACTATATATATACACATATACGCGTCGCACAAACAAACGAATGTCCCGGAAAAATAAAAATAAGAGATAAAACTACGTTTCGTCGTGTACATATACACATTATATATATAACTACCAGTGGGTCAATAAGTCGCTAAAGGAATTGTAACGACGACTAGCGGCGCGCGCATTATGAAAATTTAAGCATATTTTGTTAAAAAAATTTATCTCGTGAAATGGCTATTGTCACATAGTATTGGTTTCGAGGGGTGGAAAGTCGAAACTATAGGGTTTGTTTGGCAGTGAGGGGTTGAAACATATCTTTTGTTTTTATATGTTGCAAGTATCAATTTAGTCCAATAGTAGTATATGGTATATTTGTGATCGGATATCGCTTATCACTTTATCAGTTTCCACCCTACCAGACCTAGAAGTCGATAACTAATGAGACTAGACTTATATTATTAACAGTTTTATATAATCCTCTTGTTCCCCTTCTAACAACACGCTATACTGTAACGATGATCATCACATGTTGGTCAACACATGAAGTCAACATGAAGAATTAGTTAAATAAATTATTGAACTTTATCGGGTAATTATAGTGGACTTGATCCAGAGTCCATAAACCACCACGCGTAAAAAAAACCTAGAACTTCGTGTGTCAAAACGTGTGTTTAGACCATTCGGCCAAGCCCGACCCTATTATATAATTACTATAGTTTATGAATATTATAGGTGTATAATAAAATCGGTGACGGTTTTCTCTTAAAAATGTTGAGGGGTGTATCGACAATATCTTATTTCAACTTTTTACACGATTTTCCCCTACTTGATAAAACTAAAACATAAAATGTATAATTTATAGTATTTTTATTTTTCTTTCATTTTTTCCCGTATGTCTTGAAGGGTGTTTTAACCTTCAGGACACGCCACATATTACAACATAAAACAACACGTAGATATACTCGAGTAATAATATATATATAATATAGTCACACAGTCCGGCTGGTTTTAATTGAATTAATGAGGCGTGAACGTTTTATGTCGCATACGGCACAAGTACGAGAGCTTAATGCACCACTCGGCGGACTGTGTGCAACAAAACCGACATTTAATGAATTCCGAAATCCCTAGGACGATGACCTATACCTATAGCTTCCACTCGCCGCCGTTTTTTGTTTCGCACTACCGTTGATCCCCGACCCGGCGGCAAGCACTCGGAAACTACCGCGCGTAAATTATACGACCGGGCCCGACCCGCAGAGATAATGGCGAACCGATGGGTTCCCGCCACCTCGGCCGCACCGCCACTCGCGTGGCATCGTGACAAATAGCTATTGATTGGTTGGCCGCTCGGAAATTGTGTACAAATTTTGAATAATAATATTATATATATTATCAACGATGCTGTAATCGCATAATTTTCTTACATATATGTACCTACTATATAATGTTTACATCGATCATTTCGAATTCTACATACAATATTATAAAATTAAATTTATATACATTTTATTACAATATGTTAAAATGGATAAATCTATATGAGCTCTATTTAATTCAGTAACTGCCAAGAATATCCGTATGCAAATAACCATATAGATAAGAGAAGTTTTAAATGTCGAAATTTAATAAAATTACCAGAATATTAAATAAATTATATAAATGGTATGAGTATTCGTCTAATAATTCTCGAATAGTTTTTACATGAACATTTATATTTATATTTCATTAATATTTAATATCCCTATCCATTTTGTTATTTTCTTCTTGATTTTTCGGGTGAAGGAGTTTCAAAGTACATATTTTTTTTTTTTTTTATAGAATCTATATTATAGATATTTACCTATTAAGATATATTAATCCATTTTCGTATGTAATGTATCTGTATGCACAATATATACATTATATTATATGGTGAACACACGGCAAAAAAATAAAACGAAACTGTATAGATACATTTCGCGAATTATTATAATAAAGATAATTGCTGTTAAGTATATGATCAAATAGAAACAGTATATAAATATATCAAATAAATGACGACAATATAACGATTAACATTATATTAGAATAATTATATTCATATAAACAATATTAAACGAATGTAAAAAAATATAGTTCAAGCGTGTCATAAGTTTTAAAAACGCGCTTATTTTCTACGAGAAAACTTTCGCTCTAAATATTTAATAAAACCTCCCCATTACGCGCATAAAAGACATTGACTTCGTTACAAACTCGGTAAATGGATCGTAAATGCGTATATATAAGTATATATAAAAACGACCGTTCTATACTTTTGTACACGAAGCGTTACCTATGATTTGAAAGTCTCTTCGTACTTATTTTATCGGTATACATATAGTTAACTGTCCTATTGCGCTGTAATAACTAATATAATAATATTATAAATTTATAATATATTATTCGTATCCGATGAGAATCGAATCCTGATGTAAATATCGCAAGTTCGCTCGACTCCAGTTAATAAAATACACACGACATTAGATATATTATATTATGTGTCTAACATCTTAACAACTTTTTCCTTAGGCAGCCGGACTTTTACAATGAGCAATAACCACATATATATTATATTGTAACTATCGTGTTCGAATGGAAAATATTACATAATGTCGTCCCGGGACGATTGTCGCGCGCGATATAGGTACGCGTTTGAGAAAATGACGTACATGTCGCGGCGGCGATCGGATAAAATGGAATTTTATGCGATAGAGATGCGCGAGACTGATAACGCTGCAAGGTTCTTGTGTAAAGTATAATAATAGATAAGAAAAAAAAAATATATATATATATATACATACTTAGAAAATCGTCTTTCCAGCATCCGGAAGAGACTATATTATGTTCGTATTTTATGTACAGAAATGTATATATTTCGCTCGCGAGCGCTTCAATATAAGCTTCGACAGAGTTTTTAAATTGGGTTCGCGCGTACGAAATCCTATCGTTGTGCCGAGTTTATTTGACGCTTGGCGAAACACGGCGTCGATATACGATACCGCTGCCGTAAGCAATTTCTCAAAGTCGATTTGCGCGAGTCGAATTAAAAAAGTTTCCCTCTTGCCGCGGGCACGGCTTACACTCCCGAAAATAAATAAATAAATATATATATATATATATATATATATATAAGTAATCCGTAGGGTTTTTTTATTTTGCGTCTCACTCTTTCGATTTTCTCTGCCTTCCTCTCGACATTTATAATGGTTAGGTGCGCACAAGAATGAACCGTATACCGTTTTCTTCTTTATATATACATAATATATTGGTATATATACCGAAGGACGGATCGCGGAGAAATATATACGCGTAAATCCGGAATGCCGCCGCCGAACTGATAACTGATAAATGATAGTTTCGCTCTCCGCCAAAAAGGGTGTATTATTATGTAGGTTTCAAAGAGCTATAAAAAAAAAACCTCCACGCGACTGCAAAATTCGTCGGTGGAGGCGCATACATTTCACCCGTTTTCATATAAAAGGTTTCTGCTGCAGAGTACATACATATATATATATATATATATACGTATAATATTATATAGTCGCGGGAGACGAGATTTTTATTTATTGCCGCATTACTTATGTCATTATATCCTCCGCCGCCGCGGCATGCACGTCAGTCGATCGAGCTTTTAGATCTAATGGAATTCGTTTGGACCGCTGCGTATATATAATATTCGCACAATAAAAGCGTTTTGGGTGCTGGCTTGCTGCTATATATATCTAATATTATTATATTTCGCGTAAAATACGACAAAACTTTCGTTTTTTTTTCTCTCTATTTTTCTTACATAATATTATATCCAGCTATCCGGCCGTCCCTTATTTTTCGTCGTATTCGTACATATTATAATACGCGAGATATTATATACGACCTTACCAGTTTGAGAAGTGCATAGGAAATTATACCAGCTGTTCAATATATGTTGGATAATGTGATTAAATCAAAACGAAAACGTAGAGTTTGTTGTCACGCCATAGTGATGTTAAATGATTCGAAAGCATAAAAACGGTCGCCGCCATCGTCGCGATTGCCAAATTGAGCGGATACGGCGACGGCGACGCAATATAATATCTACGTTATTATTATTATTATTATATTATACATAAATATAAAGATTCGTTTTTGTCGGACACAAAAAAGAAAAACAATATAATAATGTGTACATTTATTTATTTATTTATACGATTCCACTAGACCGTATTTTTCCTTTGTTTATATAATATAATATTTTCATTCGTATGTTATAATATATTCGCACCGCGTGCTGTATCTACATGTACGTACATTTCGCGTAACTTAACAAGATTGTTTCACATCAACTTATAAATCTACCGCGAAAGTATCCGAGCGTTACACGAGGACATTACTATATTATAATACTTAATTATTATTGTTGCGTTTAATACTTTAAATGTGTGCGTACAAAAAAACGACCGTAAACGGGTTTACGTTTTATATTATCACTTTGGTCAGTCATAGTATACCTAATCAATCACAACATCGCAATAAAATTCGGACAAGAGTAATATTATATGGAACACATAGGTATTAGGTAGGTAATAGGTATATTATTATTATGTTTATATTTCACCCAATCGACTTTTGCACGGTTTAATATTATAAAAATATGTTTTACCACCATATTATGCCGAGAATCGCACAGTTATAACGTACCTAACACGGTTTATTTCAATTTTTCATACATATGCAATACTTCAGCTATATATACTTCTCCGAAGCTTAACAACGGGATAATAATGGCATGCAACGTATTATTATTATTATTATTGTATACAGGTGAGGACAATAAAGGACCACCGGGTGCATAAATCACGCAACGACCTCTCGTCCTCGCCGCGCCGCCATGGAAGCGGCGACGGCGACGGTGTTTGTCGACGAAATTCCAGGATTTTTCTAACGGGGTCACTGCTATATGGGTTTATCTTAACGATATTATATATAGTTTATCCCCCCTCCGGATTTCGAGACGATTGTATTATATATAAATGTATTTTTTTGCGGAAAAAAGTCTTCCTCGACCCGTCATTGTTGTTTATGGTCAACAGAAATTTTCGATTGTCCCGCAAACGCGATGATGTACCCTAACGATAATAGCGTATCCGCGAAGAATACAGGGCGATCATAGTATATGAAAGTAACGGAGATAACATTGAAAATAAAATAATTTAATAAGCAAACAATAATATTTACATTTTTTCAAGTATAATATTACATATTTATGTATATTGAATATTATGTTTCATCTATCCTCATGGAATTGTACGCACGTATTTCTCCATTAGAAACATATTAATATTATAATGTTGCAGAACATTATATAATAACATACGTATATTGTTGTTTTAACGTAAATAAAATCGATAAAAAACACGTAATATGTTAATATTATTGTTATACAATATCAATTATAATATATATAAACGTCTATACGATAGTATAATTTAACAAACTGTTACATTAAATCTATTTGTATAGATGTGTAGGGGGTGTCATAATATACCTTTTCGGCCAATATAGGTACCATGTTTATTCGCATCTATAAAAACAATGGTTTTCTGAAAAGCATTCTATTTGGGGTGTTTATAAAGAGGGTTGCGATCATTGTAAGACAACTACAGAATGAGCATAAATGTTATTTTACGATGACGGTATATGTGAAGAATACTTTCGAATTAATTTTAAAATTACTATTCCGTTTGTATTGTAGCTTAGATGTACACCACTTCACCCGTTAATATATATTAACTCAATAATTATACTATACACAATACACATTATTATAAAAATCGAGATTAATTGCTAAATAATTTTTTTCTTGTCGTTTTTGCTCATCGAATTGGTGTGGTTATAATGTCATACGTATTGTTTTTATAGTTTCCGTCGAGTCGTCTGATTAGAAAGTTCTGACTAGCCTAAAGTTTACTCCTCTATATTAAATTACCGAGACTCTTTATAAGATATTCTCGTTTAAATATAGGTACTCTATATATATATATATATATTTTTTTTTTATTTTTTTTGGATTTATTTTAAAAAGGATAACATGGTATAATAATACAACTTCGCTTGATTTTATGTATTGGAATAATAATGTATAAGCCACGCATTTCACGTCTGAAAACGATGTGCCGTTCTCGGTCTATACGAACACGACGACGTGAAAAATACGTCGGGACTTTCGTCTCTCTGATAGTACCTATAAATATATATAATATAAATACGAAGGTTTGCTGGGATTTTCGGAGAGATTTTAGAGGTTTAAAAAAAGAATAAAATATAAATTATATAATATATATCTACACCAACAACCGTCGCCTGAATATAAATTTCCCTACTTGCGTTAGTTTGTCGCATCTTTGTATTCCACGCGCTTTCCCTTATGCATTATTCCTATATATATATATATATATATATTATATAAAATATAAACCGTATAGTCGTCGTCGGCTAACCGCCCGCTCCGAGCGTTTGTCACCCGCGCGTGCCCCGACGCGTTGGACGAGAATTTTTATGACGTCATATCGGTCGTTTTGAATTTCATGAGCGCTCTTTCTCGCTCCGTATAAAATACATTTTCAACTTTTCTCTCATTTTTCCTCTCTCTTTCCGTATATATATATATATATATACACATATTATATATAAATTCCATCGCGCTCACAAGTTTCGCACAAAGTCTCGGGGCTTACGGAAAGTTTTGCGCGTTAGAAGTTTTCGGATTTTTCGATAATCCGATATCCGAAGTGAGGCGGCGGCAGGAATATATTTATTTATATATATAGATATAAAAAAAAAAAAAACCGTTCTTGTATATATAGTGTGCCGCGAACGACATAGTCTTTAAGAAATTCGGCTTCGCACAATACGTATTATATATAGTAGTATAACGTTCGAATTCTTTTTTCCCCTTTCTTATTTTTATTTATATATTTCTTTATTTTTTTGCGTATTTATTTATTTATTTTTTTGCCGTCCGCGATATTCGAGAAATATTATCGCATAAATAAAAGTAAAACCGTAAAACCGTCTCCGGGTATTGGTTTTATGGTTTCCAGAAAGGACCGCGCGAAGACTTGTGGTAATCCTTCTCTTCCATCTACCATGTAATAACAATATATACACACATTATTATATTAAATGTATAAATTATAATTAATATATTATATGATATAATTTTATTACAAATAAACAGAAAATTAACATTTTTTTTTTTTCAGGTAAATATCGTTTTAATCCAATATATTACAATATATGAACTTATTCAGCGAACGACACCACGTATTGACGTAAGTGATTATAAATGGGTATTAAAACTTATATATATATATATATATATACAATATTACAAGTATTACACGCATTTTATAGAATAACAGTTTTTTCAATATTGAATTCAAATTTATAAAAATAAAAATAAATTTTAATTATAATGACTTTGAATTGTTCATAATATTTTAAAAATGAATAACTAAAAAAAATATATATACATAATAATTTATCAACGATACCCCATTTTATGGTATGTAGGTGTGATATTTTAATTTTTAAGTATTAAAAAACTCGTGCCCGAAGTTAAACGGCGTGTGTATAATTTTACAACGAGTTATTTCGGACAAAAATTCGTGGGCAGAAGTTTTAGCTGCTGGCGTACTGTGCGGTTTGAATTCGCGTACATTATACTTGGCATACGTATACACGCAGTGGCGAAACATTAAATAATTATTTACTATACAGCGGTCCTCGCGTTGTTCGAGAGCATTTTATCGTTTGCGACGGTCGTAAATCTATGGAAAACTGCAAAAAAAAAAAAATCAACCGTGTACGAATGAGAAATAAAATCTCTATAACATTATCAGATATAGCTTGCGTGCAACAATATTAAATAAGCTGGAACACTCACACACATATATTTATGCATGTATAATAAGTATGTGTGTTTACAACGATTTTCAAAAAAAAAAATATATATAATATATATGATATTAAACACATTCGTAGGTGAAAATGATATATGAGACAGACGTATAAATTTCTCATCGGAACGAACTCGGAAGCTACAAGCTGTATTTCTACGATCTCATATTCTCGTCCATCATAATATTATACAGTACATATATGAGTGTATAATAAATGCGAAATTTGGCTAATAAGATTGAATTCGGTCGACGTACAGACCGTAACAGAATATTTGTTTACAAATATTATTGTTCCACGGCAGCTTTATATAATAATAATAGACGTACGTCGTACCTATATAATACCTCGCGATATCGTCACATCGCCGACAGCTCGTCCGGACCACACACAAACCTGGTAATCGGTATATTTAATCGCAGGATGCGCGTCTTTCCTTCCTCTCCGCCACACATCCCTAACACCGACTATATCATACCCCTTTTTGTTGCTTCCCCTCCGTCACCGTTACGCTGTAGACTGGCGGTCGTCTATATAAGTGCGTATAATATACACAAGATTCATCTAGCATAGATAGTATAGTCTGACCGTTTGTCATTGCGCGCTAACGAGACTTCGTGTACTCTTTGTTTTCGCGTGTTCAAAGTGCATATATATAATATATATATACCAATACCTAGGTATATATATATGTTGAGTAACAAGCACCCACTGGTAACGAGCTGCCGCCGTCGTACGTTCACGTATCGACTTTAAGTATATATAAATATATATACATCGTTGTCGTCGTTGTGTATGATAATACAACAGTATTCTTTTTTATTCGCTTCTGTTTCCCCCCACACCGTTTGTGTATGTTCGTATTTCTTCTGCAACAGAGTTCAACGTTCGAAAACGGTAAAAATAACACGGGTCTATAATAAAACCGAATAAAAAAATACCCTCCCGCGAACGTTGCCTAACTACTGAAGAACTGTCGAGATAACGAGCGTCGTTACGTATATTATAAATTGGAATTGGAATAATATAATATAAAGTATAATATTATATTATATGCCTGTTCGTTCACGTTTGTGGTACGAGTGTCAATCAAAACGTCGTTCACAATTTCCTCTCCGACTTAATCGTACAGCAGCGCGAACGGGTTAGGTCCGACTATATATATATATATATATTTTGTACTTACCTTCATATTATATTCATCACGTATATATGCCGTAGCCTGTAACTATTTGCGTTCGTATGTGGAAAACGTGTTTTTTAAAAAAATATTTATATTTTCCGTATTATAAAAATCTTGCGGTTTTTGTCCAATTCACGATTTCGATACGTGATTTTATTAAAAAATATATATCGAGTGATAAAATACAATTATTATAAAATTGACCCGCTAAGAAAAATGTTTGATTTGTCCGCCACCGATAATTGGGAGATATGAATATTCAAAACATAATTTTTCATATTTTTCTATATGTCAATTTACGCGTAAATAATAATCTGTTTCTTTTAACTAATGGTCGCGGTCGTAAAGCATATAATATACACGTGCGGCTGCGCATTGTATACTTACGGTCTTACGGTCTGGCGGTTCGTTTAAACGACGATAAGAAGTCCATTTTTTCTTATTCTTTCCTCATCAGAACAATCTTTATTATTAATATATAGTAACGACCACCATCACAGTTTATTAAAATAACTTACTAACGCGGTATCTCGTTTGTCGCTGCCCGCGTTTTTACGCCATGTTATTATAATATATACGTGCCACAGCTTCCGTTTGTAATGAACTGTCTCATCTCCATGACCTAATCTCTTTATAACCAATGATATTTTCCGTTATATATTCTGCTAGCGGTTATAAATATTAAAACACAATAGTAACGCAAGAGTTTTATAGAACTCGTTTTAATGATATCGCGCATATAACAATAAACAAAATATTTTTGGTATTATGTAGCATTAGTTACGCGTGGAAGAATATTGCCATATCAGTCATTATATGACTTATATTAAGTTTTTACTGGTATAGACTGGTTATTGGTTCAATTTTCAAAATTTTCCAAATTCATGAAATCATGATGACCACATAAATAACGTACAACCGCAAATTTTGGCCTTTGTCAAGGTCTTTTTAGACGTAATGTTTGTGCAATTGGATTTAATCCATATATAACGTATGAGGTATGAGCATATTAAATTATATGAAAATGAGGTTATTTATTTTCATATACATTTTGATATCAATTAAATTAATAAAAAGTATAATTATTCAAATGTTTATTTTATATAATTTTCTTTTTTATTAATATTTCCATAAGGTTTAATATTAAAGAATTATAATAATTTAAAACAAGAACGGTGTGGATATATTTTACCAAGTCGAATAATGTATAAAATAACGATTGTATTCCTATCCAAAAACTAGAAAGTTTCTTATTTACATTTATATTTTATGACTTTAATAAAGTACGATTTATTATCGTTATTTGAAGTAAATAAATATACAAGTTTTATTTTACATTAAACATCAGTGTAACAATATATATATATATATATATAAACGTAAAGTTTTAACCAACTGACTACATTATACGTTTACAATTTTCGCAAGTTTCCACATAATCTGAAAATGCTATACAACTTTACATCGATGTTCGACGATATAGTTTCTATTTTTTTAGTATATAAATTATTTATAGCAGGTTGTACGGTTTTTTTTTTCTAAACGTTCGAAATATCAACCTATTGTGTTCGCTGTACACGTATTATATATATTTGGGCGATATTTTTCCGCACACGGCGGCGATGTTTAAGCGTTTAATATATTATATTACAGATATAATGTATACTTCATTGCGAAATCGCTTTGTCGTATTATCGCATACACACATACACAAGCACGTCGCCGAACAAGTATATAAAATATAAATTTTCAAACTTGCTAGCGAATAAAACTTTACAGAAACATCGATCGATATATCGGTCGTATATCGACATTTTTTTTTTCTTTTCACGTAACAAACCTTAAACTTTAAGTAGAGTTTTGTGCACATAAATCATACTGTACGCGCACTACAGCGATCGTATAATAATAATATATAGAGGTGCCTATTCATATATTATTATAATATCATATCGTGCGCGCGATTGAGCTGTCCATGACCGTATATTATATTGTAAACGACTTATCCCGTGGGCTTGTCGTGTCCGCCCGTCGCAAGTACCACACGTATATATAATGTATAGTATGTTTATTTATATATATGTACAATAAAGACGTCACTACAGTCGGAAAAATGTATATTATAAACGTGTGTGCAGTGTATCATATCGTAGTCGCTAGGTTTGACTGGTAGTCTCTTTTCCATGATCTTTATATGTATGTCGGTCATGTATTTACAGCCCACCCCTAATAAAGAGGTCTCGTGATCTCGTGTATCGATATATAATACATATAGAAATATAGAATATCGAGAATGAAAATAACGCGTTTAATATGCGCCTAATCGTTTTTTCAACGTTTCGCGATGACAATATAATAATTTAAAATATATATATATTTATAAGGGGCATTATTATTATAAGACACAAAAAATATAATATATTCGATATTATAAACATTATTATATTATATCCGTCGCACTGCAGTAAAGCACACAGAGAGTGCATATAATTTATATACACAATAATAATATTAATAAAAAAATATACATGGGCAAAGACTCTGGTGGTCGTGAGCCCAGGGGTTCGCGGTAGGTAATACACATTATGTTTTTTTTTTCTCTAACGTCCTTACAACTCACCGTAATGGCTGCCACACAAAAGATAATGTATTGCGCACTCGTATAGTATATATCTGCGTCGTATACCGTCGAGGAATTCAAAATATAAATATAATAAACATATTATTAAACAATCATATCGGCTACTCTGTTACTACTCGACCATAGTTATTGGTATATAATGTTATACTTATGTATATTTATCGAAGAACTGCTGCATATGCAACCCCCGTCCAAGTCCGTTCTAACCGTTTGAACATTTATATATTCTCTGATACGAAAATAAATAAAACGTTTCCTATACAGAATACAATATATACGATAATATAATATTTGATTGGGTTATCGACCATAACTGCAGTGCATTCGCACAGAATGGCTTTATTTTCCAATCCGTTCAATAGTATAATTTACAAATAAGAATAACTGCATAACATACATAGCGTAATGTATAATATCATAATAATATCCGAAAAATCGAATTTAATGAGTGCCACCAAACGACACACAAACACAGTATTGAAAAACTCGTAAATCCGATCGATACATTATTGTATAAGTATATACCGTATAATTCGTACTTTATCTCACTGCGGACAATATAATTGTTAATCATAATATAATATAATGTAATATTTTATTTCTATGAACGCATAATATCGTTCGCGTATCCGTCGTTATTGTTTGCGCGAATAAATATCGATTATGTACGATGCACTTCGGTACAATGACCGTTCGTTAGCGTCGTGGACCGCAGTAACCGCGGTATACGCGCGATAAAAGAATTTTTTCGCGTTCTACATTATATTATCCATTGTGTACTGCGTTGAAGGTATGTTATGCGTTATTAAAATTTACGAATATTTATATAGAAAATTAAAATTTCCCCGGTTGCGACGGATGACATTATTTTTACGACTCTCACCACTTTTGTTGGCTTCCTACATATAGCTGCGCATACAATATTTGACATACAACACGAAAAGTAAAATAATGAAATAATACAATATTGTATATTATTTACGACGTTAACGTTTTCCGAATATAATATATTATTTTAACCTAGGTACATGTACAAACCACACATATGTTCAACACGTTTTACATTCACGAAAATGTAGTATCGTTCGTCGGCACCCAATTAGCGGCGGATTCCCCGAATCAGAGTTGCAGCCGCCTTATGTATATTTAAAAACGACCGCGAAATCTCACCGAACACCCCCTAAGCATTCGAGCACTCGTTTGGCGATTTTTAATTGGACGAGTTCCTCTTCACTGCGAAATGACGTAGAATATTGGTCAATTTTGATATTTATGGACGGATGTATACATAATACATATACTGTTTCTCTATTTCCCGAACGATTCTCGCGTTTTTTTTCTTTACCAAAATCGGCATTTTCCGGATAAAGGTTAAGTTAGGTGTTGTATTTTCAATAGAAATTGGACAAAATGTAGTTAATTAACGAACACGTGTTTTGTAATTTTTTAAACATTCAAAGTAATAAATTACCAATTCCCAGGAATCAAATGTGTAACCGATGTTTTAAATTTTATTATTGCTGATATATTATAATAATTATTATACTCGTACAATTATATATAGCGATTTTGCATGTAAATGTGTATTTTATAATATTCCGTGTAATTATATTATAAAGTCTATAGAAAAGATTGTCTATTATTTCTTAAATATTTTACAGTTGCAGACTTCCAGTTAATTGTTTTGTTTTTGCTTCGATGACCGTGACCATTGCTTTTGATCCTCATTTACGCGTTATATTTAATTATAACGACGAAATAAAATTTAAAAACAAAATTGTCGTTTCCGGTTATACCTAATGTATATCTGATTGTATCTCGCAGTAAATCTTAAATCATTGATATATCATTAATATATATATTTGACAAAGTCAGAATATAATATAGAATCGCAAAATAAACACGAAACTAGCACACGCGTATATAACGTATATTATAATTAAAGTATGTACAGTCAAGACTTTAGGTGAACTCTGTTCAACGAGGGGTTACAATAATAGAATTTGCATTTATATTTTAAAAAAGTATACGAGCCGATAGCAGCAGATTATATAATTTTATTTACATCAATTTTCTCATTTTAAAACACAACGTGTCTATAGATAAAAACGCATATAATATATAATATAATTTGTGTAAACACTGGTAAACAAAGTAAACATTCAATATGATATTATGTCGTATAAAACAATTTTTCGGTTTAAGTTATTCTCTTTTACCGTGGTTTCCGATGGTAAACGTTTAAAAATCAAACTCTATATTTTTGTTGTTGTTTTAATTGAATAATATCTATAATCTATATTTAATACCGCATTGATATGAGTAATTCTGATCGAACCTTATTACGTACACGATATACGATTGTACGAGATTTATGCGTTATAGCGTAGAATGAATTCAGCGTGCGACTGGTGCGCGTCATCAAAGACGTGGAGAGCATCGGAAAAGAATGTACATGTAAAAGCTGCACGCGGGATCCTATCTTGAGCCCCTGGGAAACGACCGGGCGAGCCGCTGCCGCGGACGCTACCGCCACCGCCGCCTGACGGGGATTGAAATCGACAGTAGAATGGATTTTTGCGCGCGGGAAAAACTTTAAACCGTTTTATAACGTCCCGCGCCGAATGAAATATGCATGATGTTTTTGCGCATATATATATGTGTATTGTAAAGAAAGAAAACTAGGAAGAAAACTGGGAAAAAAAACCAAAAAGAAAAATACGATATATAAACGAGAGATATAAAATAAACATAAACGAGACCGTTACTCGGCGGCTCGAAAGCGCATAATATATAATATTATAATATATCCAAAGAGCGCGTATACAATACGTATGTATATATGCGCGCGCTGCACGCATTTGGGTCCGTTCGCATCCGAGCTACAGCAGAATATGCGCTCTTTGAAAAAGTTTATAAATCGCAAAATTAAAAGAAGAAGAAAAAGTTAAATCGTGAGATATATAATAATATATGTATTTGATGATTACTATATATATATATACACGCCTTCATATATATTAACATATTATGCAGTTCGTTACTCGGACTTTTCCGATCAGAAATTTATGTTGTAGCAAAATAAAAACTGAGATTTCTTCCGCGTTTTAAATTTATCACGAGAAAATCGCCTAAAAATAGTATTTAATATTATAAAACCTACAAATTTGTTTTATATTTTATTACATTATTGAATTAGAATTTCAATACCTTTTTCTAATTTACATACTATAATAGATTACTTAGTATATATGAATATTAGGTATTGATTGAGTAGATTTGTTTATGATATATTATATAAATATAATATAATAATGTATCGTGTGTATAAATATTTTGAATGTATAATTTTTCCTTCTTCACACATTTCGTTAACGCCTCGCGTTCTCGACGAGATTTGTTTTTATTAAAACGTTTCCTCTCTGCTGCTACTTCTGCTGCAGAACGTGTTGTTGTGCGTGCCGCTCGTTTTTCAAATGCGTGACGTTCGAACACGATTGTCCACTCCTGCGAACACAAGTGCGTTAACCGCGGACAAGCTAGAAAAGGTGTGTGATTTCAGGATTTAAGATGAAAAAACAAAACTGTCAATTAGAGAAAAAAACCGATACCACAAGGCGAGAAACATATAAAATAGTTATATATACTAGCTCTATATACAACCTTTCGTGGATGACTCGAATGATTAAAAAACCATTGCAATAACTCGCCAAGAATTGTAAATTTATAATTGTATATTTATATACTATATCAGTTATATCATATTAGTTAAGTCAATAATGACTATAATACTTGTAAATGTAGAAAAAAATGGAACCCGTTTAATGTATATTAATATAAGATGTATATATATATATATATATATATATATATATATTATATGTGTTAATAAGTAGTTATAGACTGTATTAGTTTTCATTATATTGAAAGTTGAGAGGTACTGGGATGGATCAATGTACATCAAGAAATAGAAAATCGATAATATTTTTATTTTAACAGTTATACCAAAAAATAAAAACATTACATGTCCTTGCAACTGCAGTTAGGACTTAGGATATCATTATTATATTACTATTGTTCTTAAGACTTATTTTTAAAAATGCATAAGTCAAATTACCATATATTACGATATATTTACTGTTTCATTCACTGAAGGATCCTAAATTGATGAATCGTCTTCCGGAGTAAAACATTAATATTGCCAATCATAAAACACACATTTCCGTACACGTGGCTACCGCTTCAGTATACTTGTTATGTGTGTGTGTGTATAAATAATATTATTATGCGTACACTGTAAATATTATAATGTAACAATATTATGCAACAGTCACGTACTCAATTCGTCGCATAGTATATAATATTATTTATAATTATTGTGGCGGCTAATAGGCGCCACGGAGACGTTTCGATACATCCGCCGGGGGACCGTGTGCAATAACGCAACGCTTGCTTCAGCGGAGCAGTATATATGGTATTATAGGAAATACTGTAATGATTGCATACAGATAGATTAGAATATGATCTTGTTACGAAAACGTATATGGTATGTAATTGCTTCTGTTTTTTGTTGTGTGAAATTCTTATCGTTCTGTAAATTATAATATAGTCTATATAAGCTTGTTATTTGTGCGGTTATAACAACATAAACGTATTGTGGCGGCTTTCATACCTATATATGTATATATATATATAACATATTATATACATATAGATCGATGTTCATGTTATATTATTATATAATATGAAGTATAAATACCGCAAGAGACTATTTATATATTGATACGATTATCCGATACGGAAAGAGATAGAGAAAATACGGGAAAATTGTCTTTGCGACCACATAATATATATAATAATTATTGTATGATGCCTAATCTATATACGGTTTCGTGTATCTGTTTATAACGATTTAAGTATTCCACGCACACCCAACGTCGCGCGCGCGACAGCTTGCACATACATATCGCGGACAATACTCGTACATATAAAACGCATATACGCGTATATGTTATATGTCATATCCAACGATTCTGCGTTATTGTTCTTCTATAAGACTGGCCTCTATATGCGTCTTTCGCGCGGAAAAATTAATATAATTCTATATCATATCCATCGCGCATCAAACAGCCGAGTCCAAAACGGATAACGAGCGAAATATATTATATTACATATTATTATGTGCTGCAGTGCGACTACATAGTGCCTAAGTGCTATTATATTCTATATAATAATATATAAATGATCCATGTACGGCGGCGGGTATATATGCGCATAAAACCTGATTTGTGACTTGTTGAAAATGATAACTGGAAATATATAATATAAGAACACCGGCGCGGTGGCGGCGGAATTCCAGGACTCCACGCACGACCTAATTGGCTGCGTTTTTTTGCACATGATAATTCTCGGAGCGTATATGTACCGTGCACGCGGTGTATAAGACGACGATCGTGTGAGAGGGATGCGGCGGCGGCGGGAGGACGCGAATGCAGAAAGAAAAAACAAAGGGAACTGCGCCGTGCATAACGTCGATAAATAAAACATAACCCGATCCGGCGGCCGAGATATGGCGTCTGAATGAGAAAAAATAATAGAGATGGACGAAAATAAGAATAAGAATATGAAGAAGAAGTAGAAGAAGAAGATGAAGAAGAAGACAGAAAAAAAAAAGAAAGAGTGCACGTCGTCGTCGTCGTCTGCAGCGGCGGCGGAGGGTGGAAACGAACGAGCAGCAGTGGAAGAAGGGGGTAAAAAACACAAACCAGAACATTGCCAGACCATTAAAAACTGATCATTAAAATTATTCGATCGGAGAGACGTGTATGCGTACTATATAGATACATATAGAAATATGCACACACTCGGGGGCAAAGCTGACGACGGTTTTTTTTTTCTTCCTCTCATTCCCTGTGCAGCGTTTAGGATTTCTTTCTGTTTTTGTATGGCTGGATTTTTATTTTTTTCTCATTCGATTCGTTTATATTTACCTATACCTTATACCTTTCGTCGTCGCTGTACCGGTTCGGTTTTTCTTTTGATTCGTAATCGAAACCGCTTTTAATTGGACGACTACTGCACGCCGCCACCGCCGCCGCCGCGACTAAATGCCTCCGGTAATCGGCTCCCTTGTTGTTTTAATTACGCGCGAGCCCGCGTTCGTTTCCTCCCACGATTATTTTACAGTTGAAAATTATGGGAGAAAAACGAAAAGCATAGCACGCGCGTTGTCTATACCTGGCGCAACATAATTTCCATAATATATGTTTAATATTACACAGTGAATACGCGAATAACTAACCCATCAATACCGGACTTAACCGATAACACATTAGTGATTAGGTGAAGAGAATTATAACTTATAAGTCATTTTTAATTTTTTTTTTTTTTTGTATTTTTAAAAAAGCTAGTGAGGTGTTAATCATATCGTAATTTGTGTTATCAAATAATTCTCAATGTACAATATATAATACATACCTACTAAATATCATAATCATTTATGTAATAGTAATATAAATATACGTTTTATGATTGCATTATTGTAAATTATAATGAGAAAATAAATTAAATTTGTTCTCGAGGTATTCTAAGTATTTGTTTAAGAGGGTGAATGTTTCCCATAACCCTTTTAAAATCACGCTTATGATGCGACACAGTTTTATTGTAAAGGATTCCCTCTATACATATACAAATCGTTTTATATAAATGATAATAATATTGTGTAATTATACAATACGTATATTATTATTATATAATAATATTTACGTACATCGATTCAAAGTATATATATACTGGAGACAGTCTTATTCTTTTGGTATTTTTGATTTTTTTTTTTTTGATTTTATGGTTTTTAATTTTGTGTCATGCTAATATAATATTTTGTAGTAGAAAAAAAATGTCTTTATTATGCTATATAATGTCATACTGCACGCTTGTATAAATGACAATAATGTATTCATCGAAAATGCTATTTTATTTTTTACGATCATGAAACCACCATAAATAATATACTATGACTATGTTGTCAATATTTTCTTTCCGCGATGTATATGCACGTATTATATACGACGCTTATTTCAGTATTGTATTACCAGTTTATATATACGATCAGTATTTGTATTTTTTATTTATTTACTTCTAGGCAAACTAGTATCGTACAAAGTTTTTTCGTTTTATTTACGATCGTTTTAGGAATAAAACTAGTCAACACTGTTTTTTATTTTTATTTTTTATTTTTACTTTTATACGAGTTATACGTATAAATGATGCGATACATTCGTTTTTATCCATATATTTACTTTTCCGATATATTCAGCGCGTGTAACACTGCCTAATACAGTACTATAACTAAATAATATTATAACACGTATAGTTTCAGTAACATATGTGCATAATTTATAGGTGTCCGTATTTTAAAAGTTTTTTTTTTTTAAATTGTGTGAATCGATATACGCGCGAGTAACATCGAATAAATATGTGCATGTGTGTATACCTTTTAATATATTATATTATGGTGTATGGTGGTAGTATACCGCGCGCGTGGTCGTTAATCAAATATTCAACTTTCAAGTGGTATAGGTTAGATTAGGCACTCTTACGGAAAAAATAAAAACACTTTTAATATTTTTCAAGAATTGACTTATCGAATAAATATAATTAATGGGTCGGTTAAAACGTACGTATTCTATATATCTATATAGTACGGACGAAGCAGATTGATTTTGTAAACACATTGCCCTGAAAGGATACTTGCGATACGTTATTTTCGCAGTCATGTTTACAGTGGCCTACATGAAAATGTTTACCAAAACAGAAAACTCTTGGGACTTTGAACTGCAATATCCCAAACACTATACATAGTCCGTCGAGTGTTGACACACGATATAAACAAAATTTTAATAATCTTTCAGCAAAAATTTAAACGATATAAACTAATACAATATGAGTAGATGTTTATATTATTATTTTACGTAGCAACTATTGTTTATGTAGGTCGCGAATTTCAATTGGAACACTTAAAATTGGATGTGATTAGATTAGGTACCCAATAATATATACATTGATATTTGTTTAAAAATAACTTTTCTGATTGTAAACTTTTCTAAACTTTTATAGACTCTAGAGTCTAGACTTTACTGCTATATATTATAATCTGTCACGGTGTATTTATTTAATTTTATTAATTCATTTGACGGACATCGCGGAGAGTATATCTATTCTGATCGATACGTGTAAAATAAACGACAAACGATTATAAATACGAGTAGCCAACTATAGCCACAATGACGGTGATGGACCTGGTATAAATATTTTCACGTCAACCAACAAGGACGAAAACAATATTAGGAAATTTCGAATGTTATTTTTAATTCCTGTTGGTCACAATATTTTAATGTATTGTATATACTGATATCCTAATAATATGGTTTTTATTCAAAGAGTATAGAACGAGTCCTTGAAAATATAGCGTATTCACGCTACGATATTGCCTCGTATATACCTACCCATACTTATATATTGGTATCCCGTAAGCAAAATTTGTATTCGAGACGATCCGTAGTGGATATTGTGGTTTTAAATACAATATCATAATTATCCATTTTAAATGATAATTGCATATTTAATTGGATCATATTCCGAAAGAATAACATAAAATTCAAATTATCTGTAATAAATTATAATAACTAATACGATTAATACATTTTGCTGTATCACAGGTATGATCAAAATACTATGTTTTACATCAATTAGGTAAATTTAACAATAAAAAAAAATAGGTGAAAACCTATCAAAATGTTAATCATTTTTTAATGATTCAAATTAACTCATGAAAAACTTAATTAAAGGACAAAATTAACCCATACAAATAGTTTAAGATCATACTGAAATTTAATTTTTTCAAATTTTGCATTTTAATAATATAGGCACGAGACAATATAACTGTAACATAAGATCCTAATCGCCTTATATGCTAAAATATTTTACATGCATTAATCGATATTATTAATTATTATACAATTTAAATATTTTTAGAGTATATTATACCTTATATTACATTATACCGCTTGTTCGATCTCCATATATCTAATGGGGAATATAGCAAAATATCATCAACGCAGAACTTAAACCCTTGAAGTTTATATTTAAAGTTTAAACTTAAAGCATAAATGTTTATTAGAAAATATAAAGAGAAACATATTTGTTTTTAACAAACGATATCATATTTTTAGTAAAATATCATGTGGTAAAGAAGTTATATAGCTAGTATATTAAGTTTTTTATTTTTTTTAATACGCTGTAACTTCTTTACCAGACGATATTTTACAACAATATAATATTACCATTGCATTGAAATACTTGCGGATATAATGTCCTCTTAAATATATATAAACGAGTTATAAAAAAATTGAATATATCATACATATGTCTACTTTTTTTCATTTTATTAAAAATAAATTGTAATAAGATGTATTTTAGTTAGTATACCAATAGGCCTATAGAACGGCCCAAAGAATAAGGAGGACTATTGAATCTCATTGATTCTTCGTATACATATTAATTTAGATATTTTTTAATAAATTTAATTTAATAATGGGGAGACTTTAGTCCACAAAGCATTCCCCACCTTACTACGCTTATGGGTATACCTAACTTTGAATACCTACATAATATATACAGGTATATTGGATATAGACTTTTTATTTTATTCTACCATTTAAAAATAGTTAATCTTCGTAGCACACATTTAGAGCATTATATAATATAATAATATATACATATATTACTTAGTACATTTACTACTTTACATTTTTATGTGATGATCGATAATAAAATAGTATAATTATTGACTGGTTTAGATAGATTAGACGTGGCGCGCTCAATTTACCTTGAATTACTACATTGCAAAATCGAAAACATATATTATTATTATCACTGTGTGATAATATATTATATATATATATATTATTATATAAAACTGTTATTTTTGTAATTATTTTATTTTAGGGGTGCAGTGCATACCAATTTTTTAAAAACATGGTTCGAATAGTGAGTTCAAGACCGTTCGAAAATACATATACTATACAAAATATACAAGGTTATAATAATTAAATGTTACAAGAATAGCGATGTTCACATACGTTTTCGAAATATTTGCATTATTTATGTACCAAATTCAACATTATAGAGTATACTATATCACACAGTCACTGTATCTTCATCGATTCAATAAATAGTTAATATAATAATATAATCCACAATGGGTAGGTAATATATTGTGTTATAAATTTATAATACAACATATTTCGACGAAATCAACTTAATTTTTTTAGCTATCGTATAAAATATTAATATATTATCAATTAAACACACGTGGTATTTTTCGGTCAATTTAATCCACCTTTATTATATATACGTGTAATATAATAAGTGCAATAATAAAAGTGAGGAGCTGATTTCGAAATGTACACGTTGTAGTAATTATGTGCGTATGAAAGTATACAGAGTGATTAGAATTCATGTTAGAAATGTCCATGTTTTCCATGTTATCTCTATTATTTTTCGTAATACTGTGAAATTCTGATCATTCCGTTAAATACGTCATATAATATTGTTCGGTATGGTACATACGTGAGCTATTCGCGGTTCCGTTTACTTTTATCTACCTCGTATATAAATGATAAAATGTTAATTTTTTATCCTATCCCGTCCAAACGATTTGCATAATATATAATATTATTATTCGTCCAGGCTAAGCGCGTATTATTATTATTGCGACACGAACCGAGTTCGAAATGTATAAATCGACCATCGAGACAATATTATGTATTATTATAATTATTATATACCCCGTTGATTACATAGAGGGCAAGAAACAGTATATATAATAATATGTAAAATATAAATTATAGGGTATCGGCGATTAAGTCATAAAAAATACACACACACGACGTAAATATCGTATTATGCCGCCGCCGCCTCGTTACCAGACTATACGTCTATATATATATATGTGTGTGTGTTATATATTATAATATTATTTATATTTTACACAAAACTTGTACTGTGTGTCGTTTATGTATGTGTAAACCTTCGCAGAGGCCGTCCGACCAACTGCAGCGAGGTCCGCCGCCGTTATGGCGTCCGTGACGTGATTGATGACGATTTCGCGTTTACATTTTATTTATATATTATGTTATTTGCGAAAAAAAATAATAATAACGCGTATAATAGCTTATAGCAGGAACGCATCTATATAATATAGTAATATAATAAATAAATCGTGCATATATATTCCTGCACAAGTTGACCGTTTCGAATTAAAATCGTATTATATGATGGTTGAACGTGAAAT
Source organism: Eriosoma lanigerum (assembly GCA_013282895.1). Lineage (NCBI taxonomy): Eukaryota > Metazoa > Arthropoda > Insecta > Hemiptera > Aphididae > Eriosoma > Eriosoma lanigerum. The sequence goes on from CM023358.1 coordinate 44,606,551, forward strand.
CTATAATAACATACAACTCATAATATCGTACTATATAATATTTTATATAAAAGCAAATTAATGATATATTTTTAATTGAACGGTTAATTTACGTTAATTGAAAAATATTTTAAGTCAGGTACTGGTTTTGTAACAGTTAAGTTTATTTTCAATTCTTATCATACCTATTAGTACCTACCTATATTTAAAATTAACATGAGTGATTATTTTGCGACTCAGGAATAGGCCATTTTCGTTCAAATTCTGTTTGATATTAAAAACATTATTGAATGTTCAAATACAATTTAAATTAAATACATACTAAAAAATAACAAAGTTAAGTTAAATTAAATGTAAAAAGCAATTAGAAATTTAAAATTAATTAACTTTTAACATTTCAGTATTTTTAGGCTCATAATTTTATATATATATAGTAAGTGATTTAACATTTCAACATATTATAATGTTATATCTTTTAATATTTTTTACAGCCCCTATTGTCCCGTGATGACGTCGATATACCGTTTAAATGTACACAAGTCGACGGGGACGAATTAAAAGACTCAAAATCGGCTCGACGATTTAATTGCGCATGTAAATTTAATATTTTACGCGCGTGCCATAATATATAAATATATTGTAGGTATATATATATATATATATATATATATATGCCCGTTGATATAATAATATTCGTACCTCGCTCGCGTTTATCCGTCCGTAGACGTGTCGTTTGATAAAACGACGACACGCGAAAAAAGCCGGCAGACCCCGGGGACTCGTGGTAGCGCGTGCGTTATTTTAAACGCATAATTTTTTTATCGCTCGTTCTCCGATCCCGAATTTACATATATTATAGGTAAACCCTCCTACACTGCCGGCTGCTGCTAAATGCTAATATATATATATATACGTCGTAACGATATTATTATTCGCGAGTTCCTTATATAATATATATTAGTGTCTTCGAGATTAAAAAAAAATAATGATAATAAAATATAAATAAAAACAGAAAAACTCCGACGGAATTTACAGCCGGTTCGCGAGCGGGGACGAGAGACGGAAATTCTCTTTATTTTCCCATTGAGGTTTGTACAAATCCAATTAAAAATAAGACGCGGGAGGGCGCGAAACGGCGAAGGGGTGGCTCGTTATGTTTATTGGCCCTGCGCGCATTATCTCTCACCCGCACCAGCCGATAGCGATGCGGCGATCCCTACGAATTTTTTTTTTTTTATTTTTCCCGGCCGGTATTATATGCGCCATTTCTATTGGTCGTTAATTTAGAACGTGTTTCACATAATTTTTGTCACGTTTTTCAGAATATACATAATCTACACAATATATCCATTTCTGTCGGTGGTGTATACTTATATATTTATGTATTTATATAATATACTATATACAGAATGATTCCATCAAATTTTCATTCGTACAACTATCCATATCTATTTATATATTATAAGTTATAACAATTATATATTTCAAATACTTAGATTTTTGTCACGCGTAATGCTGTCGTATATATTTATATATCTACTGTGGTGACTATAGGCGGAAATTCATTAACATTTTAGGGGGGACTTAGTCGCCCCTCTCCATTTCCGCCTATGGTGGTGACACAAGTTTTTTTCCAAACAGGAACTTTAGTTGTAGATATTATTGAATAATTTCAACAATAATTGTAGCTACTAGAATTTTAAAAAAAAAATTTAATTAACTATACTATTGCTTCTCATCTATAATATTCGTTATAAAAAAAATATTTTAAATATAATACTTAAATTATTATATATGTATAGGTAACTGTATAATACTATAATAGTACTATAAAATACACTTATCAGAATTTCGATTATGATACATAAAATCGTATACCTATACAATTATTGTAATGTCTGTATTTACAGGAAACGCTTTGAGTGATATAAAAAATCTAAATAAGTAATTACATTTTCCGGATGTTTTTTTATGCACATTTAATGGAGTTTATATATTATAATGACTTCATTGAGGTTAAAATGTGGTGGGACAAATATAAGCTTGGTGATACACCATTCACTATATATATATATATGTGGGAGCTAATATATAGTATGATACAGGGCTCGAATAAAAATAAAAATAAATGTTTAATTGAATTAAAACTATCTAAACTCAATTTTTAGTAGCATTACACTCAATTATAAAATAGTTTACTTATTTTTAAGTTGTATATTTATAAAATACAAATTTACAATTAAGTTAGAACATATTTAACATTTATTATTACTTTATAAATAACAATGATATCAAACTTTTTTTCGGGTAGTAAACTATTAGGTAACCTATTCAGTATTTTTAAACCTGCTAAATTTTCATAAACAAAATTTTAGGAACAAAAATTCAAAAAATATTTTATGAGAATATTATAAAAATTGTATTTGCTTTTAGTTTAGTTATGTTTAATGATATAATGTCATAATATATTTCGTTTATTTTACCGTATAGTTTAGTGATAATTTAATATAAGAGTTTCCGTTTAATGTTTTACATTTCAATCGTTTTTTGACAAGTTTAACGTTATAATATTATAACGTTTTAAAAACGTTTTCGAATCTTGGCCTGATATAATATTAATATTGTGTACGGTATACTATATAATATATATATATTTATATCGGTTTCTACAGAAGTATATAATACTCAGCGTAATGTACATTTATTTTGATGTATACACCGTCGCGGAACTTTTTATTTTTGTCACGAGTCACGACCCGCAACTATATTATATATATATATATAATATAATTCTTTGTCCCTTCGTTTTACAACCGTGCGGCAGCCCTTTTGCCGCGCGCTCCGCTCTGCCGCCACCGCACGCCGCGCACAACATTATTAACTATCGCGGCCGGTTGATTTATCGGTCAAGTTTAATTGGATTTTGAGTGGATGGCGGCGGTGGCATACGATATATACGGTGAGAGAGTGAGAGAGAAAGAGTATGATTCTACGAGTGAACGCGCGCGCATGCGTCCCGCGCGGCAATACACAAACTTGTCGGCGGCGGGCGGTTTTTACCGGGGCTCTGGCGATAAGGCGCACACCTCGTCTCGCCCTAACCCCGCGATCGGCCGCGCATATTATTTCGTTTTGCCAAAAACTCGTTTACGAGGTGCGAATAAATCAAATGGAATTATTGCGCTTGCCGGATTCGGGTATTTAGATTTCGCCGACACCGCGCGTTGTACACCTAATATCGATAAATCAAACGTGGTCGCGCGTTTTTATTATTATTATTATTATTATTTTATTTAAATATATTATATTTTACAGTGTTAATAATATGAATATAGTGTAATAAAAGTGTTATCGAAAAAAAAATACATTTTCGTGAATATATAATAGTATTATAAGTTCATCATCATTATTATTTTCTATATAATATGTATGATCTCGTTAGTAATGTTAAATATTTTTCTTATATATTTATTCGTCATTGTTATAGAATATAATTTTTTAATTTGAGCAAAACAAAAAAAATTGTTTTAAATAAACACGAGTGAATTACATAATATATAGGTAATTGTTATGTGCAGGACCGAAAATTATTATTATCGTAATTGTTTATAATTATTAAACAAACGTTTTATTCGTACATTTTTATTAAAAATAAATACAGAAATGAACTGAACAAAGCTCCTGATTTACGATTATATTTTGCATCATTTGAATCTGATTTACAAAAAAAAAAAAATTATGTAATTTAAAACAAGGTCAAGAATCTCAGTAAATTTTTATATTACGATATTTTTATTCATTAAATAACTAATATATATATTTTTTATGTGTCTTATTACATAATATAAAAGCGTTTATATATTATTACATTATATTATATTATTATTATTTTTTATTTAAACATTTTAAGAGTTATATGTGAATAAGGTTTGGTAGTTATAATGAGGGATACAATTGTATCTACATTAATGTAGCAAAATATTAAACTTATGAGTACGGAAGATAAAAATCTTACGAACCGCTGCCGCTGGGTTAATACATTCAATAACAATAAAACGTTTAAATAATGATAGGTAACGATTATCCCGATTTTTATGTAAGTAATATTTACATAATTAGTTTTAATATAATTTATTATTATATAGTTCTATATTTTGTTCTTGTAATCGTTTCGAGAAATTTGATAACACAAATCTATATAAAATTTATTCTCGCATTTTTACCTACATTTAAGTGCGTTACGGAGTGAATTAGCGTTTGCACGGACGCAGGCGTTATTATAACCTAAAGTCACCGGGATGTCTGTTAATTTTGTCTAAAAGTTTCCGGATTACTTCAAATACTCCGGAACCACACGATTCACCCCCTCTCGCATAATACTGACGGCAACAGAAGGTTAAAAGTACTCTAATTCAATTCCAAGTATCAGTATTTATAAAACTTAGAACCCTTTCGATTCGTCTATATCTATTAGGTAAGGAATTACGCAGATATACGTAATACACATTGAAAAGTTAAATCAAATTTTTTTTTTTTTTAAATACACAAAACATTTAATTGTCTACTATACATATTATGTCTATACGGAATAATTCGAATATTTATTACGTGAATTCCTTTAAACAATAATATTTTCAAAATCGTATATACCTACTTACTTTTTCTTACATTACTATACACTTCTACAGCTATATATTTATAAATTATCTGCTATCAATAGATAATATGCATTATATTTTTGAAAACGTGCGTACAATAAAATGTATATTGTTTCCGCTAATCACATATTATATTATACTGACCAGTAAAAGGTAGTGATCCAGTAGTGACCAGTAGTGATCAGGCGCCTATATATTTTCGAACTCGACACCTTTTCCAATAACCCCATTATTGTGAATATAATTATATATTGTTTAAATATGTCTGTGTATGAGGGGAATGGGTTTTATTGTGACAAAATTATGGCGTGATATGGTTACCGGAGGGGAGAGAGTTTCGGATGCACGATAATATTTATTTTACAATCGCCCTATTTCGTGCGACGATTTGGCCACTTGATATTTTATATCGTTCGTTCCAGAACAATAATTTCATTGTTTTGCTTCCAGCCAATATGCACAACATGAAAACATGTTGTTATATAATTATTATTTTTAGTCTAGGTATTTATAAATAAAGTGCATTTATATATTAATGCACTCAATATATTAATTATATATTATTTTTAATAACTTGCAGCATCATTATATTTATATTAGGTATAATATAATAATACACAGATATTATTATGATATTTCAAACAATATTTTCTGTTAAGAAATTCACAAAATGTATATAATTATATAATAATGTTTTCATTTATCATTGATGAATTCCTTTTTTTTTTTACTTATTTTTAACATGAAACAATAATTAATAATTATTAATACACTTTCTGACTGTACAATAGACTTTATTTTGTGTAGTATAATGAAGGTAAAAAAGTAAAAAATAATACTTTTTTAAACTCCCGGCGTGTGGAAAACTATAACGATTCTTTGACAATTGCTTATATTATTCTTATGATAGTTTTTTAATCACTCTGTACATATTTGAAGTATAATATAATTCACAGATTTCGAATATATATTATGCAATACAATTATCATAATCGTTCGTCGACGCATTAATCGAGGAAGAGCAAACGTCTTAAGCCCTTTGTCTCGACGCTCTTGTAGCGCCAGATTAAGTTCCATCTCGCGGTTTACGGTTTCGTTGCCGGACAACCCCTCGCGGCTTATACGATGCGGACGGCGCAAAGATACTGCTAATAATACAATTTTGGTCCCCCGTCTCGCGGTGTTTAGTATGCAAGTCCTTTATAGTTTATTACCATCAGATATAACCAATTTGTTTATTATAATTTCCGTACATAAATTATGAGACGAGGTTTACACTCCTCGCATAAATCGGCAGTAGCGCGCAAGCTTGCTCTTAAATTAGATCTTTAAATCCTCAGCTGAATGGAAAAAATAAATAAATACCAAAGAAGGGAGAGAAAATATTATTATTTACCCAGATGACTAGTATATAGGACGATCAGAATATTGTGTTACAGAAGTAATAATATGAAAGAACGCATTTAATAATATGTTCAAATTTTCTACATTTTTTGTAACATGAAATATTCTGATCGTACCTTGTAAAATATAAAAATATATTAATAGCTCATATATATATATAGCGTGAGACGTATTAAAAAATATATATAATAAAAAATATAATATATTTTACTGACATTCAATTTTCGAAAAAAATATATATATTATTTATTAACGGAGAACATATAATAATATGTACCTAAGTCGTATTTCTTTTTCTTTTTCGTTGCATATAAATTTTGCGTGTCCGTCGATATAATTTATAGAATTTTGCATCGCACATAAATCGTCTGAGCGGTACAGAATAAAAATAATAATAAAAAAAAAAAACTCGGGTTCAGTCGTTCGGATAACCGTGATATATACACGGTATGGTATATATAATATAAAATGGCGACCGCGTAAATGAGACATCTCTCCAAAGAGGCGTTCATTTATTTTATATATAGATTGCACATGTTTAAATATATATTAATATACTATGTTATCAGTTACCATTTCTGGGGTTTCGTAAATAATCGGGTGCGAATACAATAGAGGATATAGAAGCAATGAACACCCCCAAATTTCAAAATAAAAAAATAATATGTATATTATGATACCTTATATGTGTGTATAGATTATAAATTCTTCAACGAATTATAAATTTTATACAATTTCAGTAAAATAATAAAAAAATCATCTAATACAAATTGATTTATAAATAAATATATTTATAATTAGATAATTTATAAAGAGAAATATTTTTTTTTTTTTATAAATTTATTGTGTTATTTTTTACGTAAGGAGTTTAAATATTGTCAGCCGAAATGTAATTTATCTGCAATATAAGAAATATGTATTGTACTAAATATATTATGTTAATAATATAAAATGGCCCCCCTTGGCTCTTAAGAAATACTATAAATCCGCGCATGTTAATAATATACTAATTGCGAAGTGCAGGTAAATTACTGCGAGCATATTATAAATAAATATATATTTAAAATCATATAATATATTGGTTCACTATATACTACATAACTTCCAGATTCTGTCACATAAATTATAAAAGTTCCCGATGTTAAAAAAAAATATCCTAATTTATAGTTTTTTTCCACTTCTTAGAACACGCTATGCGCCATTTTATATTATTATAATTATTCCGATTTGATTTTCTTTAACGGATATTTTAGATATTATTATTATTTTTTTATTTATTGTCGTGTAGTTTGTGTCGGATACTTCCTATCTGCTAACAGTCAATATGTATATTATTATTATTATTATTATTATACATGCATAATATACATTGTATATAAATCGTGAAGATATTATAACAACTTAATATAATATTATTATTGTAATCAATCGGGATATGAAAAAAAATCAATTTCTCTCGACATGTTGCATATAAACAATGTCGTGGTGTATTATTTATTGTCGTTCTTGTACAATACAGAGCACCGCCACTCCGCGTCGAACTACACCACAATACAACGCTAAGAGTGGGTATATACTAAATGTATAATATTTAATATAATAATAATATTATTATAATGCATGTTCAGAGGTTCGGAACGTTCCCACGAGCGTCGCGATAAAACGTTTACTTTACTCGTTTTGATTGTTATTATTTGTTTTATCCACTCTATATTTTCCACGTTTAAAAGATGCTCACTTTATTACATTGGCACGCACGTGGTATTTATATAATTATAACAATAATAAACGATACGTTTTTTTTTTTTCGATAGATTTTGCTATATAATATTTACTGTAAAATACTGCATTTTAAAAATTATATTTTATCCTGAAAGTTGCAGACGCGAATCAGTACCTAAACAACTAAACCTAAATCACTGTACGATCAAAATCGGTATAAACTATAATACACTTGATCAAAGTTATGCGTAAGTTTGTTTACATTTTACGATGACGCAGAGAGCTTTATTTTATTTCGATAATCTGTGATAATATATTGATCATTTTGTACATATTATATTCTATGATTATATCTCATATTTTCATTAATACAATTTTTCCATTGTCAAAATATTGCAGTGTTGCGTGTAGAGTTATACTGCTCTGCAAAATATATCGTCTGTACACTTACTGATTTATAGGAGGAGCGGGGAATAACTTTTTGGAAAGAACGATGGAGGATATAAGTACCTACCTACCTACGGTGTCAGCGAAGTCATCGCGAGGTTCAGTATAAAATAATACGCGGCAGAAGGACCGGTTTCCCTACCGCGTGCCGACGACGCCGACGCTTTTAATATTATGATAAACGGTTTTATAACATGGCGACTATCGTATAACTAGTTTTTTGTTTTCAAAGGTATGATACATATTATATACAATTCACTATTTACCGAGTATACCAGATACTCGGTACCAACATTATATTACTGCTACTATTCGACTTTTTTCTTATGTCCACCCGAAACTTTTTAGTTCCACATAATATTCAAATATTTTATGCATTTACTAATCAATATTTAATATTTTTTATGAATAATACAAAGTTATACGCAAAACTTATGATAATGACGATAGCAGAGTAATTTTTATTTTCTTATACGTACTTATATTTGTATAATGATTAGAATGTTAATCAATTCACTCTATGCTTAATTAAAATAGTATGTATTAATGTAATAAACTTTCTTATCGGATACTATATAGTTCTTTTTCTTCTTCTTCGTCATCGACTTACACTCCCAACTGGATGGGGTTGGCCACCCTAGTCCTCTAATATACCCTCTAACATCCACCCTCACAAATATAGAACTCTATATTAGTATATCTGGATACTATATTAGTTCAAGCGATAATATAATTATCGATAATTTGCAATAATCTATTATACTCGTTTTATATTATATTACAATTTAATATTTATACTAATATATTATGAATCAATGTATTCTTCTTCTACTTTGCCGCATATAGATAAATTATAAATTAAAAATTATATATATAACAATACAAGAGAACAACAAAAAGAACTAAACTTAAAAAAGTTTAGAAACAAATTTAAGTTGTACAGTACAAGTTTTTTGTATATTATAATATTGTATTGATCGGACTACATGTTTCGTTAAAAATTGTTAATATTCTTCAAAATTATTAATATAATACATCGATTTGTTCATATATTCATCGTAGAAAAAATGAATAATATAAGTAATATATACTAGGCACGAAATGGCGTCTGGATCCTGGATCAAACCTATCATAATTACCCAAAAAGCACAATAATTTGATTAAGAAGTAAACCTTCTCATCTTCTAATCATTGACTGTAATTGATACCAGTCAGGTAGAAAAGCATATCTTTAGAAATAAATTGCTATTTTTTTATGTAGGTAATATAAATTATAATAGGCATGCACGGTTTTTTTTTAGAGTTCTACATCATATACTATAATTAATACATCTATATATTTTTTTTCTTCAAAAAAACAAGAACCCTACAGTTTATTTATACAATATAAAATAAAATATAGGGATTGTAACTTTATAAAATATTGTATGTGAATCACGATTTTTGTCTACTCAAAAGTTATTGACAGTCTTATATATTATTATTATATATATACAGATTAACAAAAATGTATATATTATAATAGGCAACAGCATGCGACGTTTATATACAATCCGTCGAAAGACAGTCACGTCGCGGCCTCCGCTGTACGTAGGTACGTTCCGGAACGCTGAGTCTGGAAATGAGATAAAAATAAATAAAATAATACTGTTAAAAAAAACTCGCACCTTCCCCGTGCTGTATAGCTGTATGTTTGCTCGAAAGATACCTCAAATATCCGGTTTGTTTCTCCAATTCCGCATATATCCAAGAATCCACCACCCGGCTTTTCACTGACGTCACGTCTTACCAGTTACCCGGTATACGTTTTTGTACTTGTATATATATGTAAAGAAGCGGTAGCGGCGGAGTAATTTAATTCTTTTCCCCGGGGTCGTACTCCGCGCCACCGGTGGATGTTATGCGTAGGGGGTCGACGAACATAAACCATCCCACGAGCAAAGGGACCCCTTCGGCAAAATTCCTCTTCATCCTAGTCTCGCAAATATATATACCGTGTATATATTATACTATTCTTGGGTTGTCGCGAGAGCTGAAAATTTATGCCGTTACTTTAATTGGTTCGAGAGCACAATGTCTGGCCGATTTCC